>CM077015.1:53625783-53966758 GCA_039090855.1 Macrothele yani
GTTTCAGAGTTGAGAAGTGAAATGCGTTGTGCGATAAAATTTTGTTATCGTTTGAGAAAAACTGCTCCAGAAACAGTTGATTTAACGAAAAAGCTTACACATATAAATGTTTGGGTGAGTCAACGATTTTTAGATGACACCAGGATTATAAAAAAGCGCGTTTGTCGGCAGAACTCGCTCCTAGGCCTGGTAGACCTGAAAGTGTTGTTACGGAGCGTATTGGGTAACACTGTTTGAGAAACCCTGCAAGAAGATCGACGAATGGCGTGTAAAGACATAACGGCGTCAACTGATATTTCAAAAACGTCGGCGTTCCGCATTCTACACAACTTACTGCTGCATCATGTATGTTCCAGATGGGTACCTCATCACCTGACGAGAGAACAATTGTTAGCCAGAGTTCGGGTGTGTTATGAGTGAAAACAAATGATTGCAAAGGATCCAAACATTCTAAACACAGTAATAACTGCCGATGAAACATGGGCCCACTATTTCGATCCCCTCACGAAGTGCGCAACGGGTGTCTGGAAACTTACAGGTTTGTCTCCTCCGAAAAATGTCCGCCAAACCAAATCCGTTGGGAAGGTGGTGATGCTGATTTTTTTTTTTTTTTTATCATAAAGGAGTAGTCTTCCAGCATGCCATTCCTCCACAAATTACTGTGAATGCTGAGTAACACATTTCAGTCTTGAAGCGTCTACGACGACACATCTCGTTTAAGCGACCGGAACTGGTGGGCAAGTGGACTCTACACCATGATAACGCCTGCCCAAATGTTGCTGGTTGTGTTCAACAGTTTCTTACCAGATGCAGCATTGAAATCATGCCACAGCCTGCCTACAGTCCTAACCTCGCCCTGTGCGATTTCTGGTTGTTTCCAACTATGAAGTTCCGTGGCGCAACATTCAACACACATGCTGACGTTATTCAAGCTGTACAGGGGTCGCTAAAGTAGCTTCCAGAAAATGACTTCGCCACATGCTTTGAAAAGGGGACCGTTGCATATCATCCGAGGGAAGATACTTTGAGAAAGAATAGAATATACACTATATTGACAAAAGTCACTGCTCACCCCTTCAAAAGCAAATGAATGGATCCGCTGCGTTGTTAAGATGCGCGGTACAGCTGCAAACGGTATAAAACAAGTCTGTAGCTGACCGCGATCATATCGCACTGCGAGGTTCCGTGAAAATGTCGCGGCCGGAGAGAACTGACTTTGAGAAAGGAGAGATTGTTGGGTGTTATATTAGTGGATTGTCCATAAGAGAAACCGAGAGAAGTTTAAACATACCCAAGTTAACTGTTTTGGATGTACTGAATAAGTGGAAGACACATGGCGTGCATGAAGTAGCAAAACGTACCGGCAGATCAAAGAAAATCAGTGATAGAGGTCGTCGAAGCCTCGGGAGAGTCGTTACAGCTAATCGACGGAGTACTGTACAAGACATCAGTGTACAGGTGGGTAAAAATGCTGGAACCTCTGTATGTACACGTACCATTCGCAGAGAACTTTATTCCGTTGGTTACCGTGGTCGTGCTGCTGCTCATAAGCCTTTCATCTGCACTCGAAATGCTACTCGTCGTTTAGCATGGTGTAAAGAATATTTATCGTGAACCGTAGGTAAATGGAAACTGATCCTATGAACTGAAACATCCAGATACACGATCCTTCAGTCTGATGGCTGTGTGTGGGTATGGCGGCAGCCGGGGAACGCTATTTACCACAATGTACTGTTCCTACGGTTAAGTTTACAGCTGGGGGTGTTTTTCTTGGTATGGTCCCGGCCCATTGGTTAGCTTAGGCAAACCTGTTTACCAGCACGTCTACGTCGATATTCTGGACAATTATGCCCTACCAACTCTGTGGCAATACTATGGAACCGAGCCTTGTTTGTAATAGCAGGATAATGCACCGAGCCATAAAGCAAGGACTGTTACGGCGTGGTTTGACTATAATTCCGTATCATGTGTGGACTGGCCAGCACAGAGCCCTGATCTTAATCCCATGAAGCATCTATGGGATGAATTAGAGCGCCGCATAAGAAGTTTGGAACCAAAGCCAACTACTAAGCAACAGTTAGCGGCAGCATCATGTACTGAATGGAAGCGCATACCTATCGCATGTTCCAGAACCTTGTCGAAAGCATGTCTCTAAGTGTCAGTGCATGCATTAAGGCCAAAGGCGGACCGACACGGTACTAATGTATGTCAATAAATGCTATGTTGTGTTTCTCTTCTAGGTGTCTGGTGACTTTTGTCAGCATAGTGTATTTCGCTGTACCTATATTTCTTCATTTTGTGTGATTTTACACTCAGTTTTTATGGCACCGGCCGTTGTATATTTGATTATTTTAATTTTGCTATTGCTTTACAGTCGAAAACAATACGATAATTATGGATTCATACAGTGCTTGTGCGGTATTTTTCACTTTAAAATACGGTACCTGGAATGTACGTATTTCGGTGCAGGTGTTGCAACGTACGTAACAGATAAATATGCTACACCCTGAATTTTAAAACGTACGAACTTACCGCTCACTATTTAATTAAATCAGTCAGAAAATTTTGGCTGCGAAAAAATCTGATAGAAGTGTTTGTGGTTTTTTTTTTTTTTTTTTTTTTTTTTTTTGCAATTCCTAGCCTGTTTTCCAATATGTATTTTAAAAATTCTTCTGCAGTGCTAATCTCTCCTTATCCCTTTTGTGTAAAAAAAAAATCCCCTTTGTTTACAGTGGGGATTTTTTGGCCCCGTGCTTTGCAAACATCAGAAGAAAATCGTTTGCCGCCCCTGCGATACACAGGTCACTTGTCTATGAATAGATATGTCACATTGAAACCACAGACCCGTAGATTTATAATGGTGATCTGTAGGACAAAAAGAGACTCTCTCTTTCCGTCCAAAAATTTGTCGTTATTTCCATCCTTAAACTTCAGCCTTTTTTAACTAACTTGTGACAATGATCACTGTCTTATGCGGAGTTTTCGTTACCTGGAGGAAATACAGAAGCCTATGTTACGGTACTGGGGATAACAAAACTGTCCGCAAAATGTGGAATGTCCGTAAATGAGGTTTTATTTTGTATTGACACTTGGGTAAATTTCCCCACCGGAAAATTCCCCCAAGGAGAAATCTCTCACACCTTTTTCAGTCAGGGACTGTGCACAAATAAAATTTTACACAAATATCGAATGTGAGACAGATTTCCGGGGTTTCCATTTTCAAGCAGTTTAAAACAAACTGCAACCGTACAAATAGCACATATGTGGAGGAAATTACCGGGGTTGGCATTTTTATTTTTACAGCAATTTACAGATGGTTTTGAAAGTACCACTAACATGTGGGGGAATTTCCGGGGTCAGCATTTCAATTTTCCCCGCAATTTATAGATGGTCTACAGGTACCAATAAAATGTGGGGGAAATTTCCGGACTCGGCATTTCGACTTTTACCGCAGTTTATAGTAACTGACTGTCTTATGCCAACTAGGAAATTTCCCCCACCCTGCCAGCTTGCTACTTCTAAGACGCCTGTTACTACAGGGTATCCCAATCGCTATCGAACCCGGCATTTCTTTAATAATATTAACACCAATGAAGATATTGCAACGAAATTTGAAGTGCATTTACTTCATTTTGTGCTAAATGTGATGACATCACAACATGTGCTGGAAGTGGCCGCTATTTGCGTCCAGACAGCATTGAACCCGGCCCACCATATTATGGAAAGTCCTTGCCAGTACGTCCGCCGTTACTGCCTGCATTTCTTCGGTGGTGATTGTTTTCAAAGCATCTATGGTTCGCGATTTCTTTTGGCAAACTCGCCGTTTTTAGAAGGCGAGCAAGAAGCTACCATCAACCCTTTTAGCAAACAAAGGAGCTCTACCCTGAACTTCTGTAATATTATATTTTGGGCAGCTGGAGTATGCCAGTGTATCCAGGAAGTTCCCCTTGAAGTGTCCGCGAGGTCCATGAGCTTGGGGGTGGTCCCCCAAAATGTTAAAATGGACGTAGAGCTGTAAACATTAAAGTATGAGGAAAGAATGCCCACGGAAAAAACGCCCACGGAAAAAACGCCCACTTTTCGAAAATAGGAAAAAACGCCCACTTTTCGAAAATAGGAAAAAACGCCCACGGAAAAATCGCCCACAGACAAAATGCTCACGGGAAAAATATGTGATCGACTGATAAGTTTATATGTCTGTTATAAACGGTGTTCGGACAACTGGTCACAGACTGCTGGCCGAAAAAGCCTTAGGGGTCATATAAAAATTGCGGTTTCTTGGCCACCTCACCTACATAACGCGAATATGGGAATGACGGAATGAAAACTTTTAGAAGGGCCTAAACGTTACTCCTAATATTATTTTCTGCCTGAGTAATACCGCAATATTAATAATTTGATGTGTAAAATATTTTCTGCAAACCTTACAAATACGAGAGGAAAGTTCGGATTGCACTGATGAACTGTTTTAAGGGGCCGTATAAAAATTGCGTTCTGGGCTGCTCCGTGGCTACGTTTCCCCGAGATTGGTTATCTGACACATATAAAATATCCGTAATTTCGTATTTTCTTATTTACGATATTTTTCTAGAAACTACAACTAAACAAATTCTCTGAGAGTATGTGCAAACCCAGGAAACTTGTCGGGAGAGGGTGGGTGGGTGCTTAAAACCTAAAATATAAAGCATTTCTGGTCCGATCGGGAGATTTCCAGCGTTTACAAGCTACAACTCGTCGAATTATCTGAAGGTATCTGCTGCCTCAGGAAACTAGTCGGGGAGGGAGGGAGGGGGGGGGGTAATACCAAAATCGTAAAATATCAAGAATTTCTCTTCCGATCGGGAGATCTTCAGCATTTACAAACTGCAACTCGACAAATTTTCTTAGCGCATGTCCACTCTCTGGAAACCTGTCGGCGAGGGGGGGGTGTAATACCAAAAGTGTAGAATATGAACAATATCGTCCGATCGGGAGATTCTCAGCAATTAGCAGTTACAACTCGACACATTATCTGAAGGCATGTGAATGATGAAACTCTCCGGGTCGGAAGAAAAATACTTCATATTTCACACTTTTGGTATTAACCCCCCCCCCCCCCGACAGGTTTGCTGAGTAGGCACGTGTCCTCAAATAATCTGTCGAGTTGTAGCTTGTAAATGCTGATAATCTCCCGATCGGATTAGAAACTCTTCATATTTTTCACCTTTAGTATTAACCCCCCCCCCTCCCTCCGACAAGTTTCCTGAGGGAGCACATGCGCTCAGATAATTTGCAGACTTGTAGTCTGAAAACCCTTAAATCTTTTGCTGAGATGTAGATCATAAACATTTGTTATAAAGAATTACATTAGTTGGAAAAAATCAGAATACAGCAGCTGGTGAACAAGCATATACTGACCGCAACTCCGCAATATCCACGAGTGACTGTTTATCAGTCAAAATAAAAATGTAGCAACTATTGAAAAATATATATTCTATATGTATGGGTGTACAGATCCTTCTTGCTGACCACCGAACTGATTGTATGAAATCAGTCACCGAACAAGGCCGCTCCTTCTCTCTCTCTCTCTCTCTCTTTTCTACAGCGGGTAGAGAGAGCCATCTGCTTTTCGTCACAGTCGTTTGCTGTCCAGCTCCGCAGGTGCGAGATAGATAATTCAACGGAGCTCACAAAGCGACAAGACCCCACCCACCCCAAGAAAGAAACCATATATGTCATCTAAATTTATCGGTTGCTTCGAAACTTGCGGCAGTATCAAGTTACTTCTTGCGCCCAGAACCAGAATTTGCCTTCCCCCCCCAGAGGTTGGTAATCTGAGTCATATAAAGTTTCCGTGATTTCGTCTTTTCTTAATTGCGATAATTAATGTAATTCTTTATAACAAATGTTTATGATCTACAACTCAGCAAAAGATTTAAGGGTTTTCAAACTACAAGTCTGCAAATTATCTGAGCGCACGTGCCTACTCAGCAAACCCGGGGGGGGGTATATGATATTTGTGAAATATATAGAATTTCTTGTCCGATCGGGAGATTTTCAGCATTTACAAACTACAACTGGAGACATTATCTCCCGGCGTGAACATACTGAGCAAACCTGTCGGGGGGAGGGGTTAATTCCAAAAGTGTAGAATATGAAGAATTTTGTCCCTAATTTTTTTGGTGCCTAATTTTTTGGTTCCTTTCTCTTCCGACCCGGAGATTTTCATCATTCACATGCCTTCAGATAATGTGTCGAGTTGTAGCTGCTAATTTCTGAGAATCTCCCGATCGGACGAGAAATCGTTCATATTTCACACTTTTGGTATTACCCCCCCCCGCCTCACCGACAGTTTTCCAGAGAGTGGACATGCGCTAAGAAAATTTGTCGAATTCTTGATATTTTACGATTTTGGTATTACCTCCACCCCCGACTAGTTTCCTGAGGCAGCAGATACCCTCAGATAATTCGACGAGTTGTAGCTTGTAAACGCTGGAAATCTCCCGATCGGACCAGAAATGCTTTATATTTTAGGTTTTAAGCACCCCCCTCCTCCGACAAGTTTCCTGGGTTTGCACATACTCTCAAAGAATTTGTTTAGTTGCAGTTTCTAGAAAAATACCGTAAATAAGAAAATACGAAATTACGGACATTTTATGTATGTCTTATAACCAATCTCGGGGAAACGTAGCCACGGAGCAGCCCAGAACGCAATTTTTATACGGCCCCTTAAAATTTTTGTGGCCAATTCTCCACTTAGTCTTAGCTCCGAAAATCATGGAAATGTCTAAATTTCTTACTGAAAATGAAATATTAAAAAAAAAAAAAAAATTATGAACAATAGTTGCTGAAGTAGTGGGGAATATAGCCACATGAAATTTGTTTATGCAGAACAATTTTATGGCACTGAAATTGCAATGTGTCCAGTTCTACGTACCCGCCACATGACAACACAAAATGGCACCACATTTTTAATTTTTTGGTCCCTACAAAATACATACACAACTTCTGCTGTGAGAATCGCAGTTCATTTTGGGTGTTTAAGTCGTGAGGAGTTGTTGATCCAAAGTGCATGTTGTTCGCAAATATAACAAACAGATGTTAGAACTACAGAGGTATTGATGTATAGCAGTTGGCTTGAAGACAACGGTGAATCATTAGTATGTTTTTAAATAAATGTTGCATAAGACTACCACTGCTTTCAGGCCAACACCATACAACCTCTACAGTCCATCAGTGCAATCTGAACTTTCCTCTCGTATTTGTAAGGTTTGCAGAACATATTTTACGCATCAAATTATTAATATTGCGGTATTACTCAGGCAGAAAATAATATTAGGACTAACGTTTAGGCCCTTCTAAAAGTTTTCATTCCGTCATTCCCATATTCGCGTTATGTACGTGAGGTGGCCTAGAAACCACAATTTTTATATGACCCCTAACGGTTTTTTGGCCAGCAGTCTGTGACTAGTTGTCCGAACACCGTTTATAACAGACATATAAACTTATCAGTCGATTACATATTTTTCCCGTGAGCATTTTGTCTGTGGGCGATTTTTCCGTGGACGTTTTTTCCCTGGGCGTTTTTTCCGTGGGCATTCTTTCATACAATCAAACATTAGTATCATGCTTTATATAATGATTCTGTACACGCCCACGAATTTTCAGGAGGGTGGGGTAACCCTCCCTTAGTTTCTAAGAGCTATTCAGGGGTAACATCGAGGATACACTGACCGACTCTAGAGGTCCAGTATATAAAATTACGGAAGTTGGGGGTAGGGCCCTCCAAACCCAAGCACCTCGTATCCCTTTCACAGGCTTCACCAAATTTCTGGGGAGGGGGAAAGGGCATACATAGTTTGCCATTAAACACAACATGAAGCATAGAAATTGCGAGTAAATCCCTTACCTTGAACATTTTCTGCGCTCTTAGAAACTTGGGGCAGGGTGAATTCACCCCGCCCTCCTGAAAATTCGTGGTCTTGTACAGAATCATTATGTAAAGCATGGTTCTAATGTTTACAGCTCTACGTCCATTTTAACATTATGGGGGAACCCCCCCCAGCTCACGGACCTCGCGGGCGCTGCAAGGGGAACAACTTGGATACACTGACAGGCTCCAGCGTCCCAGAATCTAATATTACGGAAGTTGGAGGTTCAGCCCCTCCCCCCACCAAGTGCATCTGGGATCCTCGGCAATTTATTTCTCCAAATTAAAGTACAATTCTCGCTTGGCTTACATGGAACGTTTTCGCGAAATTCGTTTGGAGTTCCCAATTCAGTTCTCAATATAGGCCCAGAAACGGCAATCTTTATAGTCCGCCCCCCCCCTCCCCTTTGAACTTTTGTGGCCAAGTTGCTGAAAGATGTGTGGCAGGGTTGCCGGTGAATTGCCACACAGGAACACTGCCACACACCTATGTTCCTGTGTGGCAGTTTACAGTGAACAGTTTGTTCTGGGGGTATTTCTTCCGGGGATATTTTTTCAGGGGGCATTTTTTCCGCTTTTCAATTTTCGGGGGTATTTTCTCCGGGGATATTTTTACCGTTTACCAAGATTTTCGTGGGAGAATTTTTCTATGGGGGAGTTTTCCAATGTGGGGGAATTTTCCGGTGGGATAATTAACCTGGGGAGGGGAGGACTTGCCCGTGATTCGATACTTGTTGCAAAAAAAATTGGACATATTTGAAACTTTTATTTAAACACAATTGCCTCATGTTTTGGATGTCCTGAAATCCGGTCTTATTGTATCGGAATTTTTATGAAAGCTAAAATACTTTTAAATTCTGTTGCTTTTCTTTTCTTTAAATGTTAAACCCTTTGGACACTCTGAGTGGGTAATCGTACAACAGCAAAGCATGAAATCCTTTTTTCACTTTATTGAAAGTACTCTTCTTGATATGGTGAATAAAATAAATTTTGTTAGTAGTGTTCCAGGAAAAGATTCAGCGAAGAGCATTTAACAACCTGCGCTTTAGATGAGAAAATATTCGTCCGCATTGCGAGTAAAGGAATATAAAATACATAGCATTAACTGAAAGCTGATGAAGCCTGAAAAGTATTGCTGTCGTGTAATCGGAACGAAGTTGCGCTGACAGCAGCCGAGTGGTTAAAGGGAGGGTGTGAAAGCGGCGTCATCATTGCAGCTTAGCGGCCAAACCCCAAGCTCCCCAGCACTACGCGTAATTTGAACAAGCCCGGCGACCTTCGGATTCTGCGCCGGGCCTCTGAGCAAATGCACCTGTGTAAATAATCAGCATGACAGTCCATTATGGGAAATGCGGAGCTGAAAGAGAGGTGTTGATAGCACTGCAAACACTCCCACTCTTTGCTGACGTAAGAGGGAGTGTGGAATTTTCCTCAGCACCGGGAAAGAGGGAAATGGAGTAAAGTTTGGTCGGCAGAGCTGATGGCCCGGGAAATGGGGAGGGAGTGGTATAGGTTGCGCGCTCTTTACACGAGTCTTTTCTTTTCCACCAAAAGTGGTAGTGTCGAAATATTTCATCAGAAACATAAACTGAATTTCTGGAACAGGATTTCCCGTCGCAGCCGCCAGAGTTATATGCATATTAACGAACTTCCTGCTGCGGTTTCTCTTACATTAGGAATTGTGGGTTCGACTCTCGTTTATTTTGTATTTTCTCCCGAAGATTTCACTGCGCGTAACTACTTTGTTATGCAAGCTTGAGACTTTTAAAATGTAACGATCACTATTTAATTACTCGGCTTTTTTTTTTTTTTTTTGGATTTGAGGATTTTCTGAATTTCGGATCCTCATGCTGTGGAAAACACGTTATTAATAAAAGTAATAAAGAACATTTAGTCACGTTTTGGTCTATCAAATTATGCAGCATAAAGAAAAAGTTGTACTGAGGAACTTGCGAAAGTCAACCTCATTTTCTTCAATCACTCCTTTGTTTGAAAGTGACTGCATTTCGTTTGAAAGCAGGGGGCTTGTTTCTCAAGACTTTTAATTTTAACTCTTGTCTTCTCTTTTTTCTTCTTCTTCTTTCCGGGTTAAACGACCAGAGTGAACATCTAAAGCCATAAGCTGTCTCCCGTCCCTAATTTAGAACCATTGATTTCCGGAAGGGGAGATAGCCAGCTAACATTGTAAGCAGAGCCTTAGCGGGCCCAGTGGTGAAAGTAAACGGTTTGTTTTGGGGGAACGCAATATTTAGTGTTTAAAGTCTGGGCAGATTCACTCACACACACGCACAATTTCATACACCTGTGTTCTTTTGTATACATATAAATAAAAAAAAATATTACAATGATTAAAAACTAAACCCTAATAAATTTATAATTCAGCTAAAAATGTCTATATCAAAAAGAGCAGGGTACGCGTCAGCTGAAGGAATATCATTTTTCTTAATTGCGCAGCTGAGAAATAGTGAAGACATTTAAAATTGTTTTCCTACCTATTTGTATTCCTAATGGAATTGTTCTCCTACCTCTACTACTAGAATTGTTTTCCTACTGGAATTGTACACCGTAATAAATGAGCATACTCCATTCATCGACGTTATGTAGTATCAAAAGGGTAAAAACTACACACCCCGGTAATTAAACTTAGAGAGGAACACCTCAGAGTGTTCATTTCTAAATTTAATTTATCAAAGAAACCGCTGCTGTTAGACACCACTTTAAACAATTAGAGGATAGTCTCTTCCTGAAGCCAGTGCGTTCTGGGTCAGCTTCTATGTACCAAATTGTTACTGTGAATGAATTTGAGTTCGGTATTCTAAAGCAAAGGTTAGTAGACTCTATTAATCTTGTTCTAAATCAAGCCTGCAACACTGATACAAGTTCAACATTCCGCCCTGCTAACGTACCATATTATACGAAAACAAAATAGTCGAAAGCGGTCCCCTCTGGCTAAGAGTCCGAATGACAAAATATATTGTCTCGAGTCAAACGCTCTGAAAACTGCAAAATCAGAGACAAAATTTTAAACGTGAAAATCTTACACAAATTACGAATAGAATTAATAGGTATAAAATAGTTGTGCAGCACACTTTTTTTTTAAATATTGGGTACTTTAGATCATTCGCCACTAGTTAGAGAAACGCAGTTTCTCTTACCAATTTCTTAAGGTGGATCCACCTAAAATCTTTGCCTTGTATTTCCAATGGGCAATCTTCTGTAGCTATTTTCTTCACAAGTAATGCGTTCAAAAGGAGACAAAATTTGAACATCGATAAAAATAACTCCATATTATAGCCTAGTATACTTAATATTTTCTAAACTTTAACCATAATTAAGCAATTCAACATTTGTCTACTGACGTTATCAATGTACAGGTCGCGTAATCTATTTTCTGGTCTAAACACTACCAAAGGAAAAGTTATAGATTTGTAATATAATTATGATTACGTTTTAGAAAATATTATGTATACTAGGCTATAATATGAAGTTATTTTTATTGATGTTCAAATTTTCATCCTTGGGAACATATTAGTTGTGCAGAAAATGGCTACAGAAGTTTGCCCATTGGAAATACAAGGCAGATATTTCAGGTGGATCCACCCTAAGGGCACGCCATTCCCCCTGTTCCCGCCCACTTTCACAGCTGTTGGGTCCCCAAAGAAGTGATGATCAAGAATCAATACTGTCCTGTCGAGAATTTTCATGTTCGTAAATCTTGGAGAAACTGATCACTTCGCTGAGATTTACGGGAAAAATGATAAATAGAATGAAAATTCTCTCCTTGCCGCCCCGTGGCGCAGTGGTCTAAGCGATGGTCTCTGATCATTTGTCCGAAAGGGGTCCGGGTTCGAATCCCGGTGAGGCATGGATGTTGTGTTTGTCTTACGGCACTGGCTCTCTCGCTTCCCTGGAACCAGTGACCCTAAATTAGGGACGGGCGACTGCTTATAGCCCATTGAATTGCTCACGGTGGTCGTTAAACCTAAAAAAAAATCCTCTCCAGTCCACATTTCAAAATTTTGTTTGGAGGAGGCGGTGAAGTGAGGGAATAATGGTCATGTTCGTTCATTTCTCAGCCCTGACCAGACAAAGCAAAATTTCTTGGAAAAAAAGAAAAAGGGCAATAATAAGAATTAAACTTCTTTTTTCTTTTGGATTAATTTACTTTTTACTCTTGTAAGTTAGATAGGAACAGGCGAGCAAGAAGTTACCATCAACCCTTTTAGAAAACAAAATTATTCATTATTAATCACGGAATGAAGGGAAAGCGTTTTTGTAAATTTGCGCAAGGCCAAAATCTTTCTTTCAGCGTCCACCATTTTAGGCAAGGTTTTTAGAAGTCCCTAAAAGTGTCGCAGAAAGTTCTCTAAGCAAGTGTTGGGCTATTTTTAGATCAACAGCATGCAGGAGGGTACAGCGTTTCCTACTACGAACTTCTAGGAGTCATGTGTCCAGTGTCATAGTTTTGGCGGGAACCTGTTAGCCAATGGCCGGCGGGGTCGTTGGTTACTTGGGAAAGAGTTTAGTCAATGAGGGGTCAGCGGGTTTTCAAGCAACCCAGCTTTTTTATGGAGAAAGCGTCACTCTTGACTCTTCTCGTTGTGCTGGCCACGATGTAAGATCCGAAGAAAAAACTCCGGTGACGGGCAAGCCCGCTCCCCTGGACCTTTGGCCTGGCCAGCAGTAAGAATGGCTTACAACTTTGTTCTCGAGGCGTGGGGACGTTTTTTGATTTGCAACCCGAATTAGACGGCTGAAAAGATTTAAGGAACTCATTACCTGAGATGAAATGTTCACTGATTCATCCCTCTCATAGTGGACGACTGCAGTATTGAGCTGCATGGGGAAAAATGAGTAATTACCGAAAATTGGCCTCAGCAGGAGAATTTCTTCCTGCCCACTTGCACGTTGAGTGAGCCTGCCAACCCGAATGCTTTTGCCGCTCTGTTCGACATATAAAGGGAACGACTGAGACACGGAGAAAAGTTTCCAGCTGTATATTTGGAACCCGAGATCACTTAAGGCGTCAGTCATCAATGGCCGTCGTTATTTTGGAAGAAGCCAGCCCCTCTCCGATGGAGACCGATGGTGGTGTTGAAAAAGTCGTTAAATCATGCCAAGACCCCTTCTTAAACCAAGGCCTACAAAGAGAGGTGGGGACATTCTCTAGGAGAGGCAGTGTCCCCCCCCCTTCTGTTTAGGAGAATGAACATTTTTTTGTGCGTGATGTGAGTAAACGTACTCAAGAGCAGTACTGTGCACAGTGAAAAAGGTAAAGAAACTTTTTGTTTTGGCATTTCAAAAGGAAAAGAAAAAAAATATTATGTTAGGGTTACTCTAAAATATTTAGCATGTGGGTTTTTGACAGTGGGGCAGTGTGAAAAAAAAAGTGTATATATAAATATATGCATTCACCTTAAGCAAAGTTTTGTTTCGGATATTTTATATATCGTGTAGTTCCTTGGAGAATTTGTATCGTTGGGTATGACAGTGGGGCAGGTCAGGTTTCAGTTGTAATCCATGCTTGGGTCAGTAAAACTAAAAAAAAATGTAAATGTTCTTTTATTCAGGTTTATTTTTTTCTGTATGGTAGTGTTATGCTGTGTAAAGAAACCTCCATGTCATTTTCTAGAAATAAGGAAGTCTATATTAAAGGGGAAAGGCAATGTGTAATCTTTTCATGTGGAAGGAGTATCTAATATCATAATTGTGTTATAAGCTATTTTAAAGGAACAACCTCTCAAACCAGTAATTTTTTTTTTTAGGAGATCTAACTTTTTTTGTGCTTGGTATTTTTAATAATATATAAATTGCATTTGTATTTATACACATACAGGGCCATGTAGTTAAAATTTGTGTCTTGGAGGCAGGTTATGGTGATTTTTGAGTTTGGCAAGTAATAGGTGTAGTAGGGTGGACTAGTTTCCAATATCAGTCGGTGGATCTGAAAAGTGAATTTTCATGAGTGGGAGACATTAAAAATGGCATGCATGAAGACTAGGTTAATAAAGTGTTGGCCTGTATAATACCCTTGTATAATGTTGGAATTCTTCAGGAGGTGATTATTTCTGGAAATATAGTTCTTCGATAGGTGTAATGTTCTGGAAATAAATGGTTCTGCGATGTAGTGTGTTTTCCTGGGGAAGAGGTGATTAACTGGTTTTTCTGGGAAATGAGTGATATAGAGTATTTTTCTGGGAAATGAGTAGTATAGTGTATTTTTCTGGAAAGTAGTGTTAATTCTCCTGGAAGCTACATAACATAACAAGTATTGTCAATAATCAAACAGAAGTCATCGCTTCTTCTGTGCCTAGGGAATGAAAAGATAAGGGTATTTCTGGAAACAATGTGAGTCTTCGTATGGTGTTTTTCTGGAAGCTGTGTGTATCACGGAAAAATAATTTGGGGGCAAGAAAGTTCTTGCAGGGTGCTTTCCTTATGTGGAAAATGCTTCGCGTCTGAAATTGTATAGATGGAAACAATTGGGGGATTGTTCTTCCACCCCCGGTAAGCCGAAGACCCGTAGGAAGCTATCCCAAGCAAGGCGAGTGCAGGAGTGTTGTCCCAAAACAGTAAGTGAAGAAAACAGTTACAGGGTGATATGTCACGCTTATTCTTTCATTTCGGTGCATAGGCCTGATTGGATTCTTTTTTTTTTTTTTTTTTTTTTTAATTGGAGGTTTAACGACCACCGCGAGCAACTCAATGGGCTATAAGCAGTCGCCTGTCCCTAATTTAGGGTCACTGGTTCCAGGGAAGGGAGAGAGCCAGTGCCGTAAGACAAACACAACATCCATGCCTCACCGGGATTCAAACCCGGACCCCTTACGGACGAATGATCACAGGCCAGCGCCTTAGACCACTGCGCCACCGGGGCGGCCCTGATTGGATTCACGACCCAATCTCACCTTCAGCCTAAATAATACTTCCTCACAGTGAGAATTTTGTTTTCAGTGAAATTGAGTGATTTGAATGAGATGTTTGTCTATCTAGTGCCTGAATTTACAATATGGATCTGTTAAATTGGTGAAAAACTTAGTGTACCTTTGCAAATGTAGGTTAAGCTGATTTAGGAGTTGCATGTCAGAAATAGTTGTGTATTTTAAAATTTTGGTGAGCGGTAAGAGTACATATAAAAAATAAGTATGGATTTGTGTCCATTAGTGTTGAGAGTTAGTGTTTGCCTTTTATTTACATGGTGGGATATTGAGTACTCAGAGCAAGTTGGTATAGTGAAGTATTTAAATTTTTCCAGATGATAGGGTGAATTTTAAGTATATTTGTCAGCCTTATTGTGCAATGATAACTTTTGAGGTAATTGAGTAAGGTATTTAGTGCAGTATGTGTAGTAGAGTGTTGAGAGTGATTTTGTATCAAGTAATGCTAGAATGTGGAGTATATTAAATTTTAATGCAGATTTTCCTGGTAGTGTAGGATTGTTTACTTAAGTAACTTTTGGTTACTTACAAATGTTTGCTCATTTATTGTAATTTTAAAATTAATGCTGGCTAAGGAAATTGGTTGGGGGGGTGTTCGAAGAGGATTAATCAAAACTATAGTACACATATTCTTATAACTTTCCAAACTGAGATGAGAGAGACATTGCACTTCAGCGATAGAACTTGTCCTCTATGTTGAATCAGGTGTTATGCATGTTCTATACTCACAAGGGTTTTTTATGTGTTTTGAAACTCAAATGACATGTTTGTATTTGTTGTTATTTGGTTAAGTTTTTAAAATAAATGCAGGCCAAGTGGCCTTTCAAAAACCCAAACCTTGTGCAGGGAAGAAACAGTTGACACAGTTGAAGTTCATCGCAGGGTCACATGCTAAATCCACCTTAGCTTGCCTAATGCCAGGAACAATCCTTAAAGTTTGTTTATTTAATTAATGCATTTTGTCCTAACCACTAAATTGATCATCACAGACTCCAAAAGTTATCACACGTGTACATTGTATACCATCTAATTTTTAGTGTTTACAAATTTGGTACACATGTAAACAAGAATTCCGTATTTTACACTTGCAGGTGCCTCAACTCATCGTATATTCAAACAACGCAAACCTTTAATAATAACTTTTGGTAGTTTCAAACATCAGAGTTGCATTTTACTTATATTTGCATTTATCATGGTCTTTAGATAATTGAATTTACTTTTTGTTTCGAAATGCATCCCCCCATCTCCCAAATTTTTAAGTTTCGCCTAAATTTAACTTTTACCATAATTTTGTTAGTTGCATAAATTTAACTAATTACCCAGATAACCCTTTCTCTTGATTTCCACCATAACAATACGAAGTCCATTAAAAGACACTATGCATTGGATTTAGGGTAATTAATACGCTCTGCATTCGTCAAACTAATGAATTATCTGCATGGTTTTCATGCTAACAAAACACTGTATTTTCCACTGTTCTTACGAGAACATGTGCTAAAAAGCTTAAGATTTCTAGATTTTGTCTTGGAGTTTTTAATGAATTAGCATTGCATTCTTTTCTTCGTGCATTTCTTTTATCAAACAAATCACAGAAAAGACATGTTGCCAACGTTTTGGTTCATTTACGTGATGGTAAAGTCTAAAATGATTAAAATCCAAGGGTTTATTCAGGAATTGCATATTTGAGCATATTAGAGGGGTGCTGAAAAATTGAGGAGGGATGAACAAATGGGAGAGGGGGTTGAATAAAAGGAAATTTTTCGACGGCTGAAAATTCTTATAGTGAAATACCGTATTGGCCCGAATATAGTGTGATGTTGTTTTTTCTTAAAAATGTCCTTTCGAAAGCTGTAGTCGTGCAGCCTAACATTTTTGACTGAAAAAAAAATTGGCAAACGCCTATTGGCAGCATGCCGGGACTGTACCGGCCAATGTGAGCGAGAATCGCCGTGCGCATCTAATAATAAACTCAAGATTAAAATGAAGAGAGTGTGTGGCGATTTCTGCGCTTCAGTGTCACTGAAGCGGATAATTATGTAGGTCAGTGATAGTTGGTAGCAGAATCTGTGTTGTGTTTACTGATATTAAAAAAATTACTAATTGGCAGATCCGCAAGTGATTGATTGTGCTGAAAAGAAGGCTTTCTCGGCGTCTCAAGTAAACAAGGGAATGAGAAGAAGCTACGGTATGAATTTTAAATTAAGAATCATATGCGAGGCACAACAATCAAATAACGTGCAGGCTGCTAAGAAGTTTGTGTTTCTGAGGCTAACATCCGACTTTGGCGAAAAAATGAAGAAAAGTTTAGGAGTGCCAGAAGAAGAAAAGTTTAGGAGTGCAGCTCATCGAGAAAAGCATTCAGGGAGGGCCTAAGACCGGGAAATTTCAAAACATTGACAGACTTGTTTGCGAATTCATCAACGACAAATTAAACCGAGGATGCCCAGTAAGCCGTGTAAAATTATTAGAATGAAGGCATTGGAGGTGGAAAGAGTTAAAAATTCCATTTACTGAATTTAAGGCGAGCTTGGGGTGGTGTAAACGCATGGTGCGATATTCGTGTATGTGCTTACGACGTCGTACAGCACTTGCGCAACCCTTACCCGCAGACTATGATGAAAGTTGATTGCCTATCAGCGATCATAAAACTTAGAAAAAACAAAACAAAAAACCACCCACAATTATCTTGTCCAGATGGCAAATGCTGACCAAACACAAGTGTTTTTCGATATGCCCTCGAATGTTACTGTGGACAAGAAAGGTGCACAATCAGTTATAGTTAAGTCGCACGTTACTGTCATACTATAAGTAACTGCCGATGGTATAAACTGCCGCCATACGTTATTTTGAATAGAGAAACTCTTCCAAAGGAACGATTGCCTCCTGGGATTATTTTTAGAGCACAAGAAAAAGGGTGGATGACTGAAGAATTGATGGCAGATTGGCTGAAGGTTGTTTGGGGACGTCGATCAGCTTCTTTACTACAGCAGAAAGGAATGCTAATTCTGGATAATTTTTCGTGGCCACGCAAGCAGGAAAATAAAGATGCAGGTTGCCGAAATGAAGACTGATTTTGTGAGAATCCCGGGGAGAATGACTTCTCAACTTCAAGTTATAGACGCTGTTATTAACAAACCATTTAAGGATTACTTAGGGAAAGAATATAGTGATTGGTTAATTAATGGGAACCATGCACTGAACCCAACAGGCAAGCTGAAGAAACCTAGTACACAGCTGTTGGCTCAGTGAATAACCACAGACTGGGGAAAAATTCGCAGTGAATCAAATATAAGGGGAATTAAAAAAATGTTACGTATCTAACAACATGGAGTCTTCCCACAATATGTCAGCCTCGCTCCCATCCAACTATGAATCTGTTTCCAGTACCACTACTGAAGATCAGCTGGGAGAAGAAAATGAGAATGATACTGGGAGTTGTAAATAATAATTAGGGTAATGTATTAGGTGTAGAAATAAGTTTTTAAGCGTTTAAAGACAACGCAACATGTAATTTGAGAGAAAACAATACCTTTACGAATCAAAATATGCGCCGTCATTATCTATCACCTTCGGCTATCGGTCGGGCAGCTGACGGATTCCAGTCATGAAGAATACTTCGTCGTGTGACGCGATGAAGTCGTCAAACCATTTTGGCACTTCGTCACATGTCCGCAACCGTACAGCAGACAAACCATGTTTTATCGATCGGAACAAATGATAGTCGGGACTATACGCCAGGTGCTAAATTTAAAACTTCCCAGCCAAGCGTCAATAAAGTTTCCTTGACCGATTTCGCGACATGCTGCCTAGTGTTGTCATGCAGTAATTTCACGGGACGCAATCCTTTGCCTGTGAATGGACGTTTCAGACAGATTCCCTGGTTCAATCGCATCAATTGTTGCTTGTAGCGATCAGCAGTAACAGTTTGGCCGCCCCGGTGGCGCAGTGGTCTAAGGCGTTGGCCTCTGATCATTCGTCCGTACGGGGTCTGGGTTCGAATCCCGGTCAGGCATGGATGTTATGTTTGTCTTACGGCACTGGCTCTCTCCCTTCTCTGGAACCAGTGACCCTAAATTAGGGACGGGCGACTGCTTATAGCCCATTTGAGTTGCTCACGGTGGTCGTTAAACCTCCAATCAAAAAAAAAAAAAAAGTAACAGTTTGACCCTGTTCCAATAGTTCATAATACAGCACACCCTTCATATACCACCAGATGCACAGCAGAACTTTCTTGGAGTGAATATTGCGTTTCGGTGTTGAAATCGTTGCTTCACCCAGTGTTTTTTTGCGTTTGGGATTGTCGTACCATATCCACTTTTTGTAAGCCGTAACGATTTTCTACAGGAAATACTTTCTCTGCTGTTTAGTCAACAGAATCAAACACTTCATGACACGCTCTTCCTTGTTTCTCTGGCTCAGGCTATGTGGCACCCATTTTCCTTCCTCTTGAAACTTTCCTATTGCGCGTAAACGATTGAAAATGGCTTGTTGAGTTACCCCCAGTTGTTCAGCTAGTTCCTTTTGCGACGAATCTTCATCCAGCAATGCTTGCAGTTCCTCATGTGCAACTTTCTGTGGGGCGCCGCTTCGTTCTCGATCGCTAACATCAAAATCACCTGCTTTAAACCGTCTGAACGGAAACTTTCACGTGTTTTTCGGTACAATATTCTCCTGCAAAACAGAACAGATCGATACACATGCTTTTGCAGCACTTTTTCGTTGATGAAATTCGTAACGAATGCAGTGTCGAATAAATGCAGTATCGCTTGCCATCTTTCACCTACTGATGTGAAAGTGCGTTTACTGTTGGGCAAACTTCTGTGTCACATTTTATACTCTGGAGCAGTTACGGTCAAATGAAAACAACTCGGAGGAATGTCGGATATGTAAATTAGCGGTATGTCACACAAAAATCGCTTTAAAACTTATTTGTACACTTAATATCACTGAACTTTTACATTAAAAGAAAACTGTGTCAAATTTGTTGAGTTCTTACCTCGAGGTATATTTGAGACCATATATTTTTCATATTGAACATCCTGAAAACTTTAGGGCCATACTATATTCTGGCCAATACGGTATTTGCTCTTCAGACCTAGAATTAGAAAGGGGCAAAATTTCAAAAGAATGGAGAACAAGTGATTTTTTTTACAGTTAGAAGGGTTACATAACCGGAAAACTTTTTTCCAAAAGCTACACGCAGGTTAATTTTTTTTAATGTTTTAATTTTATACTCACATTTCCTTCACAATGTGTTTGTTCCCAATGATGAAAATTTGAACATCGATTAAAATAACTTCATATTATAACTTGGAATACTTAATATTTTCTAAAACATAACCATAATTATATTAAAAATCAATAACTTTTCCTTTGGTGGCGTTGAAACCAGAAAACGAATGGCACGACCTGTACTTTGATGACGTCAGTAGACAAATGTTGGATTGCATAATTATGGTTATGTTTTAGAAAATATTAAGTATTGTAAGTTATAAAATGAAGATATTTTAATCGATGTTAAAATTTTCATCCTTGGGAACGCATTAATTGGGAAGAAAAGGTGTACAGAAGTTTTTCCATTCGAAGTACAGGAAGCAAAAGTACGCCACCCCGGTGGCGCAGTGGTCTAAGGCGCTGGCCTCTGATCATTCGTCCGAAAGGGGTCCGGGTTCGAATCCCAGTCAGGCATGGATGTTGTGTTTGTCTTACGGCACTGGCTCTCTCCCTTCCGTGGAACCAGTGACATTAAATTAGGGACGGGCGACTGCTTATAGCCCATTGAGTTGCTCACGGTGGTCGTTAAACCTCCAATCAAAAAAAAAAAAAAAAAGCAAAAGTATTTGACGTTCACCTTAAAGGAGCCATTCTTGTATGTATGTAAATTTTATTTTGAAAACGGCTCTAAGGATTTTGATGAAAGTCATTAACCTACCGTGTTTTCCGGTACTAGAAATCGATTTAGCTTGATCTCGACTATAGGAAAATTCGTTTAGTGGGTAAAATAACCATCCCGAATTCCCACGTTTTTTAGTGAAGTGTCATGGCGTCGTCTCTTTAGATGTTGGCGCGGTCACGCCATCTGTCTCATTACGTCACACGTTGTGTGTGGATCCTATTAAAGTTTTATGACGCACACTATTGCGAGCAGATGGTCGCGATTCCAATCTGCCTCATTACGTCACGAGTTTTGTGCGTATGTTCGTCCGCACGATAACTCGCGTAAAATCGTTCAATTTCGATGAAATTTTAGTATGTGGTAAGGGAACACCTGGGGCCGCCCCGGTGGTGCAGTGGTCTAAGGCGCTGGCCTCTGATCATTCGTCCGTAAGGGGTCCGGGTTCGAATCCCGGTCAGGCATGGATGTTGTGTTGTCTTACGGCACTGGTTCTCTCCCTTCCCTGGAACCAGTGACCCTAAATTAGGGACGGGCGACTGCTTATAGCCCATTGAGTTGCTCACGGTGGTCGTTAAACCTCAAAAAAAAAAAAAACACACCTGGGAAAGAACCCTATTGAAAGTGAATGAAATGGGGTCAAAGATCAGGACATAAGAGCGGGATCATTCCACTGCTCTTATGCGTCAAAACTAACGTAAAAAAGGTTCGATGTCGATTAAATTTTAGTATGTATTAGGAGACCACCTGGGGACAATCCCTATTGAAAATTGGCGAAATGGAAGTCAAAGGTCGACATAGGAGCGGAGTCACTTTCATCGCCATTATGCATCATAACTTATGTAAAAATGTTTTGATTTGGATGAAATGTTAGTATGTTGTAGGGACCTGCTTGGGGACGAATCCTATTGAAAATGGGCAAAATGGGGTCTAAGGTTAGGACACAGGAGCGGGGTCTATTCCATAGCCCTTATGCATCATAACTTACGTAAAAATGCTTCGATTGCGACAAAAACTTTGTTATTTCGGAGGTATACTGAACCAGTTCTGTTGAATATCATCGAAATGGGATCAAAGGTCAGGGCACAGGAGTGAGATTTATTCCACAGCCATTTTCCTCATAACTTGAGTAATGATTTCTAGTATGTTGAAACGCGTACCATAATCAATGCATTGCATGATTTTACTGGCTTGTTAATAACTCAACTTTGTGCTTAATGCTAAGAGAATTTCATCATCTATGCATTCCCACTTCCCTGAGAACCCATTTTCTTACAAGTTCGACATCTTAAAGGGCAAAACTAATAGAATTTAAATGATATACCGATAAGCGCGTGGAGGAAATCTTTAACAGTGCCAGATCTAAAGATTTACGCAACTTGGAAGTGGCGTAACTACACATTTTTTAGGCCCCTAAGCAAATTATGAAAAATGTCCCCTGCCGCTTTCGCTGTATTTACAAAACTAACAAAGGAAATTAAAATGCGTATATTTTAACTAGCAAAAACATTCATTTCGTTAAAAAAATTCTTATAATTTTATAGATAAATGGAATATACACTATTCTCAAAACTATTCAGACACTACCGAGTATTTCATAAGTGCAGGGAACGCTTGCGCAGAAAGGTGCGATGTGAGTGGGCAGGTACGCATGTAAAGCTGAGATGTTCTGTCGTGTTATCAGTAGGGCCGCGGGTGGCCTAGTGGTCAAAATTCGTGACTTCCACGAACAAAACCTCAGGTTCGAGCGCTCGAACCACTAAATATCTGCCGTGCGTCGGATGGGCACGTTAAGCTGTCGGACCCCAGGTACTGGCCATCCGGTAATAAATAAGGGCGTCTTTCTCCCTCGCTTCCGTGTGACTTTCCTATCGGGCACTTTAGCCCAAATCTCCTAGATTCCTATTTCTAAGGGTTATTTTAGACCTGGGGTCAGACACTCTCTTCCTAAAATCCTCTACATATGATCTGATTGTGTTATTAGTGACGTTTTAGCGGATATGCCGCGTGGACGTGAACTTTCCGAGTTCCAGCGTGGACTGGTCATAGGATGTCATTCGAGTAACGTTTCCATACGGAGCATTTCAGCTAAACTAAACGTACCAAAATCGACTATAAGTGATGTTGTGAAGAGATGGAAGCAGGACGGTGCAACTACAGCAAAAAAAACCCGTTCAGGAAGGCCGCACAAACTGACGGTACGTGGCAGAAGAGCCATGGTAAGATATATTAAGAAATCCCATTCTTCCTCTGCAGTTTCCATCGCTGATGAAGTAGGAAATGCTTGTAATGGCTCGGTTAGTGCAATAACTATCTACAGAGAGTTGCACAGTGTGGGTTATTACGGTAGACCACCGGCACACAAGCTACACATTACTGCCGTGAAAGCGAAGCGCCGTTTGGAATGGCATGTCTCTCGTCGTTCTTGGACTGTGGAGGCTGGAAAGCTGTTCTTTGGAGTGATGAGTCCACGCTTCATACTTTTCCAATCTGATGGGCGGCTTTGGTGACAGCCGGGTGAAGGATTTTCGTCGGACTGTGTTCTTCCAAATGTTAAGTTTGGTGGAGGTTCCATCGTGGTTTGGAGTTGTCTTCCGTAGGTGGGACTCGGCACGTTGGTTATTATACCACAAACCATGAACTTTAAAGTGTACCTCGACGTTCTGGATAATTTTGCCCTACCAACAATGTGGCAGTATTATGGAAATGACCGTTGTCTCTTTCAACACGATCGAGCTCCCTGGCACTGCATGGCGTGTGCAGGACTGATTTCTTGAAAATGAGGTGTACTTGTTAGACTGGTCTGCTCAGAATCTTGATCTTAATCCCACAGAACATCTCTGGAATGAACTGGAGGGACGGATACGGAATCGACCTCAAGGATCGTCTTCGCTCTCCACTTTGGCAGCAGCTTTGCAGGACGAATGACGAGTCATTCCTGTCGAGACCTACCGGAAATTGGTTGATAGTATACCTCGACGTGTTGCCGCTGTCAAACAAGCAAAAGGTTTACCGATTAAATTGCTATAATAAAGCCATTTGTCCCAAAATATTATGGTGTCCGAATACATGCGATAATATAGTGTAGGCATTCAAATAAAACAATCCTTCTACTTTTTTTCCTTAGCAAAGTCTCTAGTTAAATCTTTGGTAATTAATCTGTTTTTTGGGTTTCAATAGTAATAAGTGAAAGAAAGATACTTCAGTCGTACCTGACGCATTGCATTCCGCAAATAATATTTACTATTTTCTGCTTGCTGAATGGTCTTTCAAAAGTAGCTACTGTAACAGGTAGTGTTAGATATAAAATAAATGTTGTACAGACGTCAGGGTAACTACATGACAAATTGTAAAACTTTATTATTAACTATTCAATTTCTGTTATTGAATTCGTTAGTTTAATTTCATTTATGAAGCCATCTGAAAGTATTTGCGAAAGTTGAGGGGAGAAATTTTTCCTTAGATCTTAATCATACATTTTTTTGCAATTTATCTGTATATTTTAAAATATCACTTTCCGTTAATGTCAGCTTGTTCTGAGGCTTCACAGATGCGAAATTATTTATAATTTTTTTCATACCAATAAATTTTTCTGTAATCTGTGTTTTATAAGTATGTATGTCTAAAATTATGTAAAACGCATTTACAATGAATGAGTCTTTAGCTCTTTTAAATCTGTAATCCAATGGTTGGCATCATGCCAACGACGTTCCCTGCACTGTTGACACTACAGCAGACGAGCAAACTGAAAATCAGATCATATGTAAAGGATTTTAGGAAGGGAGTGTCTGACCCCCAGGTCTTAAACAACCCTTAGAAACAAGAAGCTAGGAAGTTTGGGCTAGAGTACCCGATAGGAAATTGACACGGAAGCAAGGTAGAAAATGGGAGGAAGACGCCCTTATTTATTTCCGGGAGGCCAGTACCCGGAGTCCGACGGCTTAACGTGCCCATCCGACGCACGGCAGATATTTAGTGGTTCGAGCGTTCGTACCAGCCCTGGGATCGAACCTCAGGTTTCTCCGTGGCAGTCACGAACGTTGACCACTAGGCCAGCCGCGGCCTTGCTAACTGAAAAGATCTCTGCCTCTAGCTTTCTGTTTGCAGGTACTTTTCTTCCACCACTCACCCCAGCCTCTCATCCTTTGTTTTTGTCGGTGGATTTGAATTAAAAATATTTTCTTAATCTTTGGGCCCCGTAACATTGCGGTCCTTACGCATAGCTTAAGCTGAAATTTTAAATGAATATGGTTCATTACGATTTTATTGCTACAACTGGAACCCCCTTCAGTAATATGCATTGGACTAGAAAAAAAAATCCTGTTTGGGTGTAGGTCTTCAACAAACTACTACCTTTCTGTTTCTTCAAATTTCTTTATTTACTGCCAGAAAAAAAAAATTAATTTCAGCTTTTGAAAATTTTTCTATAACGAAAAAGACTAATGTATACTTCGATAAACAGTACTGCAAACTGAGTTAATCAGTTCTCCATTAAAAATCAAAGATATATCTTTGATTTTTAATGGCAAAATGTGCTCCTCATGCGCTCCTCCTATAGAAGGAGCACATAGAAAGTATAATACAAATCCCAGTGAGAGTGATACGTGGAAGCCCGACTGAGTGGGGAAATCGGGTAGAAATGGGAGACGATCAGTAGAACCGCCATCGCTAAAATTCTAACTGCCGCATTGAAAACTGGCAGAGGAAGAAGTCGGTTTTGCACGACTGTTGATCACCTGAGTTCAGCCAGTCCACCAAAAGAAACCTATTGCAATCTTAATCCTTTAACCGGTTGGAACGAATTAACTCGGGGTTAGCAAATTGGGCCGATATCAGCTCGAACGAATGAATTCTCTGTCTAAGAAGAGGACCGAAAGCGGCTGAAACGAGTGATCCTGCGCATTAGAAAGCGTCTCATTCCCCTCAGCTTTGTTACTCAAAGTGGTAATTTAGAGGGATGATTTACATTAATCCTTTCTGACTGATTACGTGCTAATACATCTATAACAATAGCAACAAAGCTAAGAAAGGAGAGAGATGTTTGAGACACTTGTTTCCACTCAGTGGCATGTTCGCGCCAGGGAAACTAACCGTTCCCCATCGTGCCTTCAGTCATGAAGCATAGAATAAAGTACTAGGAGAGAGAGGGGGGGGGGTTGGATTTAAGGGCCAACTTACTTAGGAATAAGCCGGTTTTTATTTCTAGGAGATTTCGGCCAAAGATGAAGGGAATACGGAGGAAATGAATTACCGTAACATGATCATCTGAATTCACTGAAAGAAGAGTCAAACCATTTAGTCATTGTTGTTCAGTTTCCCCCCCTTAAAATGGACTTAAGCTTCTTCATCATAAAAAAGGATCGTCTATATGCCGTTGAGACTATAATGAATTCAATGCTTCTTCTAAGCTTCTTCTAATGCTTGTTGTGTGTTAATTATATCATGAATAAACTTGCCTGCTAGTAGTGTAGTAATAATAATGAACAAGCTTTTAACTGCTAGTAATGTTGTAGTAGTAATTTAAGATGAATAAAGTCTTAATGCTGGTTGTTAATAATAACAACTAATGAAATAAACCTAACAGCCAGACAGAGGTCTGACAAAACTATGAACTGAGAAAGACGTACTTACTAAGACAATCTTTTATTAGGCAACTTCTGTTATTTATCCACACTCACTTCATCGGTCACACAACTACCCGATATCTGGCTCTCACATAAACTAAGATCTCTTTACACACGAAACGAAGCTCTCACCATACAACAACAGCTCTTCCTACGCACATCAACAAAAAGCTCTCTGGCACATAAACAACAACAGCTCTCTTAGGTATCGTTGAACGCGCCTATTTATACTGACTACCACCACGTCATGACTTACACTCATTGCCAGATCTCATTCAGCGGGAGAAAATAACATCTCGTTAAGTAAGAAGATAATTTACATAGGAAAATAAAATAACCAGAGATAGTAAAATCAAAAGGAAAGTGAATCTAGAGTATACGTTACAAGACAGAGAGCTAACCCCAAACCTTTAATAACCTTTGAATACTTGGGTAGAATTCCTGTTCACAGGCAACAAGAGCTGCAGTAACGACGGCGGGAATTAAATTTTCCTGGTGTCAGTTCCGATTTTTCGCACCGCATAAGATATTCTAACTTTACTGTTTCACGTTCCACAAATGTTGCAAATAAGGCTCTAAGTTATGCTGTAAATTAACTTTGTCTGGAGAGGTACCTTACAATCCCTACAATACAGAGACAACTGAGTTAATAGATTGAAACGGCAGAAGGGACAGCACATATAAAAACTGTAATGATTAGAGAAAAAAGTTTGAATGCGCAACGTGCTATCAGTTATATAATTACAGCAAACACTGTTATTCTTACATACGCGGGGAGAAAAACAATGCACGCAAACGGTATAAAATTTCGTAGTAAAAAGTACATACAGTATTTTGAAATGACTATATGAAAACAAACAAAAAAAATATTGCAGGCGATAATTTTTCGGGGGGAAAAAAGGGGTCCAGATTCAGGGGCCCTCCCCTAGGCTAAATCACTGGTTTACATCTCTGATCTATCAGTCAGAACCGGAATGGTGCATATTGTTTAAACAGTTTTCTTTTAAGACATAATGGCAAATTATTCTTGAAAATTGTACAATTTTCTGCACTGCTGTTTGATGAAAAAGCAACACCAGGAAAAACGAGTGTAATAGGACTGAAACTCGCAGGATGTGAGGAGGAGAAGGAGAAAATGCCTACAACTGCAGCACATATGCAAATGATTTGGGCTAGCCACGCCATTGTAGCAATCCCGCAGGAATTATGAAAGCAGAACGCACAGGGCAAGTCGCCGTAGTCGACTCGCAGGAATTGTGGCAGTAAGGTAGTGGTAGTAATTGAGTATGCCCCGTAGCAGCAGACGAGACCCGTACGTACAGCTGATGGACTTCAAGAGAGGCGGATGTGCTGGACTGTGGGAAGACGGACTTCCCTTCTGTGACATCGCCGCTCGTGCTTGAAGAAACAGGAGAACAGTAATGCAAGTATGGCGTCAGTGAGAAGAGAAAGGTCTGACGCACCGACATGAGTGCGGAGCACATCGACGGATGAATGCACCGGAAGACCGTCATTTCTACGGTATGGCGTTGCTGAACCAAACAATCACTTCCGAAGGGTTAGCATAACAGTGGAGGTCTGTGTCACATCAAGGGTTGTCTTGATGTGACCCAGTTTGCTTCAGGGAGGACTCGTCATTCACTGTCAGTGGCTTCGACTTCCCTTGATCTTAATCCGCAAACGTCAGCGGCAGCAATGGGACCAAGAGCTCAGACACTGGCGGGATGTATGGCACCGCATAGTGTTTTCCGATGAGTCGCGGTTCAGCCTAATGACCCATGATGGACATGTTCTTGCACGGCGACACCGTGGTGAACGACTGCAGGCAGCGTCATACGGGCCCGACACTGGGGTTCTGGTGCGGGGTGCTGTTGGGGTTCATTCAGGTTCCTGCCTCCTGCGCATTACAGCAACCATGACCAACCAGCTGTACATGGTCACCGGTGCTATCATTCAACAGGACAATTCCCGATCACATATGGCACGGAATGTCTTACAGTTCCTGGATGCCTGACACCGATCACGTCTTCCTAGACCAGCGCGTTCGTCTGATTTGTAGCCCATTGAACAAATGTGGGATATGTTTGCTCGATGCTTGGCCCGTCAGGTTCTGCTGCCTGTTATCCAAGAGTAACTTTGGGTACAAACCGAGACAGCATGGAATGACCTTCCACAGTGTGATATCCGGAACTCTTCCAGTCGATATCACGCTGTGTATGAGCCGTTATTCAGCTCATGTATTGGGTAATGTGCATTACACATCACTTACAGGTCTGTACTTCTGATCAATTTCGTTTCGTATAAGTTAACGTACTCTATAAATCTTACTTCAATATCTCGGTTCTTTCTTGGTGTTGCATTTTCAAAAGGCAGCAGTGTGTTATGTTTGAAGCGTTGCCATACAAGAGCTACGCATAATATTATTTCGAAATACGCAAACAAACAAAATAAGATTAAAAAAGTCTGATCATTCGGACCTTGATGAATGATGGAACGATGTGCCAATCAAACAATGGGTGAAGGGTTTCGGAATTTTTCCCACTGGCAAGTCGTTCGACTTTTGTAATCAATGGGACAGCGGGTATCGCTTTCCTGCAAGGAAGGCAGGCAAAACTCCGAAACGTATCAGGACATACTCAGCAGCCACTTTCTACCGTTTGCCGAAACTCTAGCGGGTGTTGATTATCTCTTCCAGCAAGACAACGCCTCTATCCATCGGTCTGCATCAACGAAAAGCTGGTTTAACACTCGTCATGTGACCATAATGGACTGGCCAGCACTCAGTCCAGATATGAACCTTATCGAGAACCTCTGGGGTATCCTCGCTGGTGATGTATATGCGAATGGATGGCAGTTCTCAAGTGTGGTGGCATTGAAAGAGCAGATTGAACGAAGCTGGTAAGCACTCAGTCCAGTACACTTGCATCACTTGATGGACAGCATGCCCAATCGGGTTTTCAGTGTTATTCGGAACAACGGCTCCACTATTGGTACCGGAGGTGCTCATAACTAGTAAGTCTTTATATTTTTGAGACAGCGTATTTCTGTTTTCTTCTTGTACTTTGCGTTGGAATTGTTATGTTTCCGTCAAACTAGTGTGCTGCTGCGTGTCTTATGCTATTTTTGCTGTAAATACGAGGTATACATTTCAGCTCGCTGTTGTTTCTTTTTTTATTCGAGAATTTGTTCTGTCTCTATGTGATGCACTATACTACTCTGCTATAAAGACGGCGGACCGATTTTCTGTGATACTGTTCCGGGCAGTACCTCTGAGGCTGACCACATGGCCATGACAGATACTGTTCCGGACTGCCGGCAACGAATGTTCACATCAACTCTCCAGATGCCTATGCACGGCGAAATTTGGTTGATCTTCTGTAATATCCAATGCGCTCTGTGAGCAACGCAAACCGGCGCTTTCTTAGGCGAAAAACCTGCCTTTCGAATACCATGAAAATCTAATAGATCATCCGAACCCTCAACAGCTGAATTATATCCAAAACTTACAATTTACACGTTGTGATTATGTCCAATGGCCAAGAACGTCGCTCTACATGTTCATCCCGCTCTCCACATGAAAACTATAGGGATGTATACTGTGTTATCACTGAATTATGACCACCTCCTAATATTTCTTAGGTCCTCCTTTCTCCCTCAATGCAGCAGCGATCCGACGTGACATCGATTCAATAAGATGCCGGAAGCAGGTTGGGAGGTGTGCCAACCAAACTGTATGTAATGCGGCTTTCGTTGCAGGTGTGAAAGTGATTTGTGTATCCAAACGCCTGATATGCCGTTTCACACTGTCCCACAAATGCTCTATGGGACTGATATCGAGGGAGTTATATCGATATGCTGGAAGTCTGAACTGTGTTCCTCAAATCATTCCTGTACAACATTGGACCTGTGTCTCGGCGTATTGTCATCTTGGAAGACTCCGTTGCCATTCGTGGAAGAAGTTAAATATTGCTGGGTGTAGGTCATCAAGCAATTCACGATAGCAAACACCAGTCATATGTTGTTCAACATTCACCAGGGGTCCAAGTTCCTGTCAGGTAAACATGCCCCACACCATACAACCGCCTCAGCCAGCTTGCACTGTGGAGATCATTAAGGATAGATCGAGTGCCTCATGCCATACGTGCGAGCGTACGACGCATATGGTCATGACAGATACTGTTCCGGGCTGACCTCTGTTGTATTGGGTAGTCAACTGTTGAGTAGTGCTGCGTCTGTTGAACTGTACGAGTCGTCGGACAGTGCGCTCACCTTTCACATCACCCTTTCGGGGTCCTGTGCAGTTTTGTCTTCGGGTCGTTGTTTGACTATTTTTTACGGCAGTCCTGATACACTTTATCTACGGCGGCTCGCGAACAAGCCACCAGTTCAGCCGTGTTTGGGAAATCGAGGCTCCCGTTCTCCGAGCCCCTACAATCTCTTCTTTCTCAAAGTCTGATAAATCCTTCCGTTTACCCATCACGCTCCGAATTTTAACTACTTCGTGCTCCAATCACAACTTATATATGATACGTCGGTCGACTAATCGAGCCCTCTTGGAAATCACGGGGTCAACTGGCAGCATCCCTTTTTGCTGGGGTGGTTATAATTCAGTGGCCACTGTGCGTATCTTTTCAATATTTTGACTACATCATTACACCGTCTAAGCTGACATCCGGCACGCCTTTACATCTTCATTTCGCTATTTTAGGTTACGATCGTGAAAACTCGAGCGTTGCGGATTCTTCGATAATACAAGATTAGCTCTTAAGAAGGCGTTCATCTTCTATCTTTGTGATGTGTGTTTCGGATATCTGAATTTTGATCACCAAAATCTTGCTTATTTTTCTATGTTCAATAAACGCTTTTGAACTGAAGAGGAAATTATGAATTAAACAGGAAGATGGAAGTAATACTAAACATCGGAGATATCTCTTCCGGGTGCCCGACAAATAGCCCGAACTGATTCTAAAGGTCGGGGGCCAGATGAGGCATGCGTGGTGCAATTTGTCCTACGGCGCCGGCTTTGCTCGTTCACTGAACCAAGTGGGCCCAAATTAGGGACGAACTAATAGTCCGAGATGCTCACATGGGTCGTTCACCTGAGAAACGGAACAAAAGCAAGTAAGCAAGCAAGCAAAAAAGAAAAAACATCTTTGTCAGAAACAGCAAAGACTCTCAGGCAAAATAGAAATGGCGGAATTTTTGCTTTTACAGCAAATAAATCTTCTTTTTTGTGTGATTGGAGGTTTAACGACCACCGTGAGCAACTCAATGGGCTATCAGCAGTCACCCGTCCCTAATTTTGGGTAACTGGTTCCAGGGAAGGAGAGAGCCAGTGCCGTAAGACAAACACAACACCCATGCCTCACCGGGATTCGAACCCGGAACCCTTACGGACGAATGATCAGAGGCCAGCACCTTAGACCACTGCGTCACCGGGGCGGCTAATAAATAAATCTTTGGAATATTTTCGATATTGCGGCTCAGGTGGCGCATTGGTCTAAGCGCTGGCTTGTGACCATTCGTCCGATATGGGTGCGGGTTCGAATCCCTGTGAGGTACGAATGTTGTGTTTGTCTTACGGCATTGGCTCTCTCCCTTTCCTGGAACCAGTGGCTGTAAATTAGGGACTGGGGGACTACTTAAAGCCCCATTACGGTGGTCGTTAAACCTCCAGTAAAAAAAAATCTACATTTCTTTTGTCACAAAATGCGCAGTGACTATGTCAGGTTTAATAAACACCTATGAATTGGACAGCGAAAGAGAAAATTGTGCCGGAAATAGAAAAGAAAGGTTTGTTTTAGCCTTTAACTAGAAGATGGGGCGAGAATGACCTAATTGCCCCAGTGGTCTAAGCGCTTTTGATCATTCGTGCGAGATGGGTCTGGGTTTGAATCCCGGTGAGGCATGGATGTGATGTTTGTCTTAGGATTCTGGCTCTTTTCTTGGAACTAATGGTCATAATTTGGGAAAGCGACTGCTTATAGCCCATGGAGTTGTTTACGGTGGTCGTTAAACCCCAAACAACAGAAAAAAAAAAACCCGATCCATTTTAATTATTCAAACAGATAAGCATGGTACTGCTGCCACGCTCCGCAATATTCCCTCTACATCTTTTTTTCTGTGAATTGCAGGAATATTTCCTGTAATTCTGTAACTGCCGCCCCGCTTCCCAATATTCCATTTACTTGATAACTAAGATATAATTGGCCTCTACTAATGTTTATAATGACTCTAAGTATCTAATTCTGGATGATGTCGCCTGTAATTTGATCCTTAGAGAGCTGCTTGTTCCAGGGAAGGGATGATGTCATCATTTCCATAAGAACGAACATTTATGTGGCTTTCCTTGGATTCGAACTTTGGCCAATCAGCAGTAGGAGCATCAGGCCCACTTGAGAAATCAGAGTTAACGCCAGAGAGAATTAATCATCTATGTTAGAAAGAAGTGTACAAAGTAGTGCTGAGACTGATCAAGCCTAAGCCCGAAGACGAGCTCGGGCAATCTCGGGCTTCATAATATTTACTGCGGTTCGAGCTCGAGGGGCTCTGCGACAGAGAGAATTTTCTTCTTTTTCAAATGCAATTTTGTATAATTTAGCATACGGGACTTAAACTACACTTTCTAATTGGCAAAGAACATTCTTCTGCAACTGGGTCTGGTTGCAGTCTCACGAGAGCTATGTACACTCACGGACAATGAAATTTGCGCACCAAGAAAGAAGCATCGGATTGAAATGAAATTTTTTGGACGTAATGATACAGATGAATGATACACATAATTGCAAAAACAGAGCTGCATGACAATTACAGAGGGATCTGTGGCACGCAGTCCGGTCATCTTTAATAGCGCGTCGCACCGCCTCGTGCGGCGATACATGCTGCAATACGGTCCGGCATGGAAGCGAACAGACGCCTGATGTTGTCCTGCGGAAGACTGGTCCCCACGTGTTGGACGGTGTGCTCCAAATCCCGGATAGTGTGGCACGGCGGCAGCCGGCGTTTCATCTGGTGCTGCACATGCTCGATAGGGGACATGTCCTGGGAGCGGGCAGGCAATGGTAGTGTCTGGTTATGACGTAGGCAGTCCTGGGCTACCCGAGCAGTGTGCTGGCAGGCATTCTCCTGCTGGTATAGCGCACCTGGAGTCCCGGCCAGTAATGGGAGCACATGGGGGGCCGTAGGATCTCATCCACATACCGCTGGCCCGTCAATGATCCACGTACCACTACTAAAGCTGATCGGCTATCATAGGCTATGGCTCCCCAGGCCATAATGCCTGTAGTGGGGAAGGTGTGGCGCTCGATAGCGACGTTGGGATAGTGCCCACACCCGGACACGATGATCATCTGTCCCCAAAAGGAAGCGGCACCCATCGCTGAACACCACACGGCACCAGTCTGCGGTGTTTCATGTCGCTCTGGCCTGGCACCACTGCAAACGGAGCTGGCGATGTTCCGGTGTTAAGGGCAGCACAAGTAAGGGGCGCTGGGATCGCAGATTCGCTTCCGCGAGGCGTCGGGAAATGGTTCGTGGGCACACAGAAGCCGCTATATCTCCCTGTATAGTGAACCGGGTCTCCGTGGGATCCGTTTGTGCCTGGCGCATGATCCGTGAATCCTCTCTACCGGTGGTCTTCCTGGTCCTTCCGGAGCCGCTCCGCCGTGTGGCAGTGCAGTCACGTGTCCACTGCTCTCAACACATAAGGTCCGATCGATCCACGTGGCGGGCTATACGGCGCGCCGACCACATTGCGGTTTTCACCCCGATGATCGGGCCTCTCTCAAAGTTCTTAAGTTGCGTAAATCAACGTTTCTGGCGTCTACCAGGCATTCTTGTTACTCTGTTCTCTTGCTTGCGTCGGACGGGGCTTTTCGCTTTCATGGGGCATGGACTACACGCCGATTTATAAGGCTGCCGGTTCGTGCTTGCAGCGCCACCACAGGGTGTGCGGTCATGCGCAATCGCACCAAACGTGGATCATTTGCATACCAGCACGCACTCTAGCTATTTGCAAAGTTTCGCGGTTGTAGCATGTTTTCTTCTAGGTGCGCAAATTTCATTGTCCGTGAGTGTATTTATTCCGGTCTTGGATAGAAAGTGTCATAAGCAACGCATTAGTGGATTTCTGCGGAGAAGGAAAAAGCTTCTTTAAGAACTACAGAGAGTAGATAGCACTCCGATCAAATTTTACCCCTCTCCCCTCTGTCTCTATATATGGAAGCTGCCTGCTAATCTATTGAGCAAATTACGTAAATTGCAGTGCCGACCGATATTTGGGATGCTCGGCCGTTCGAAACATTTCAGGATGAAACTAATGGTCACAAAGAAAACAGTGGAGCAGATACAGGACTGATTCTTCCCCACTCCCAAGCCAAAGAACATAAAGCTTCGCGTGAAGAACAACTCTCATAGAGATAACGTAAAACAGGCGACAACAGCGCCACCATATCTAAAGAGGTAATATGCTCTGCGGGAAAGTTAACATTCACGAGCAAAACACGTTAGGGGGACTACTGCAGTGAAGCTTTTCTTGGATCCACGATGTTGTTTCCTTCGATCTGATGACTATTTGCTTAGAGCATTTTTTTTTTTTTTTTTTTTTGTGTTGCTGTTGAAGTTTTCTGATATTCCGCCCATCTCTTATTTTGGTGAGAAAAATACGCAATAACATTAGCATTACTATTTAAATTAAATTTTAGCAAATATTATAGTTAGGCCTAAGGATCCGTATAAAATGCAGATATTCCCTAGTATTTGGCATTACTGAAAATGTTTCTGAAAAACTGAAGAACAAACAAATGCCTTAACTAAACCGATTGGCATAACAAAACTAACATATCTGGTTTGCGAAGTGATTATGCTACCGAGAAGGTAACAATCACTTGCTGTGAGTAGCTCGGCTGATTTTCTTTACCCAAAGAATCGAAGTCAACAGAAATACGCATGCGCAGTCTGCTCCGGCATCAGCCTGTATGTTGGCTTCTGTACACTACATTTTAACTCTTAAGATATGGCGGCGCTAGTTAAATATCAGACATTGGTTAATTGCAGGGGTTGAAGACAATAGAATTCATGCAGAAGAAATTTCTTTGTTAATGCCTAAACAGGTTAGTCATAGCTTTCGGGCTCATTCGGGGCCAAGCTCTGTCTTGCAATATATAATTCGGGCTCGGGCTCCTAAAATTGAGCCGGAACTTAGCACTGGTAGAAAAAGGAATGTTTTACCTCCAGCTGGAGTCTCAGGAAACGTTCTTCAGGTACCATCTTTAGAGAATAACATAGTCGATTCATCCCCATGAGCTGCGCACGGTCATGGCGAGGAATATCCTGAGAATTGATTAAAAGGTAAGATGGTTTCCCGTTGCCTTCCTCATTAAGTGTTAAGGGGCAAGCTCCAGAGAATGGCTAAATACGTCCACGGCCGACCCGGTGAGGCATGGATGTTGTGTTTGTCTTACTGGAACCAGCGGCCTAAATTAAGCCACTTCCTCATCAAGTGTCAAGGCAATCTCCAGAGAATGCCTAAATACGTCCATGGCCGACCCGGTGAGGCATGGATGTTGCGTTTGTCCATTCCATGGAACAAGTGGCCCTAAATTAAAGACTGGCGACTGCTTATAGCCCATTTAGTTGCTCACGGTGGTCGTTAAACCTCCAATCAATCAATCAATCCACGGCCGATTTTAGGAATCCATCCACGTTATATTCGTAGAAACTCTGGAAAATTGCGAACTGGATGGCCGGCAGTGAGATTAAAACCCAAACCATTCGCCTATCACAAAGACAAGAAAGCTGGCGATAGCCAATCGCACCACTCCTGTGGTTACGAAACATTAAACAAGATGCGAGGTCTCTTAATAAAGTGTGGTGGATGCGGTTGTATCTGGTAGGACGACAGGTGGAGTAACTTGTACGACACTGTCAAGCACATTAGTAAACATTCCCGAAACCGTCACGGAGCTGTGAGAAAGTGAGTGGTACAGAAAGCGTGTCGCGGAAGCTGATGTAGGTGGTCGTTATTAGCGGGCAAAAATAGAGCAAAGAATCAACGCGAAATTCTACGATTTCGAGCGAGCCGTTGCAGCTTTGAACCACGCACCATATTTGCCAGATCTATCACCTGCTGACTATTTTTATTTCGCTGACTGAAATTAGCGCTGAAAGGGAAGCGATTTGAGGACATTTCGGACATTCAAGCGAACATGACACAGCTGCAGACGATAACCAAAAGGGGATTTTCCCAAGCAGTTCCAAAAGTGTATTTCATCCGAGGGCGGGGGTGGGCGGGGGGAATTATTTTGAAGGCTAATAACGTAAGTTTCTTAAATATCACCATTTCTAACGTGCAATCACAGAACTTTATTTACACACCTTATATATCTTTAACGTCACTTTCTTTAAGGACCTAAGGCTATAAAAAACCACCGATTCCTGATTCGGAGCCATTGAGGGTGGAGGGGGGGGGGGTAGACGGATAAAAACAATATCCTTATCTTTCCTCGCGATTCGAACTCTGACCCAGTAGCACGAGGAGTGAGAAGTACTCGCCCTGGGCAACTTATTTTTGATATTTTGACATCATTTGTTGTCTGGGAAAACTCGACGACCTTATTACGCACGTTTAGCAAAGACCTTCGCACTAAAAGGCGGAATAATTAACTATACGTTAAACATAGAGACTGTATGGTATACTTATGTAATAAGTCACTTGTTCGTTAAACCTCCCAAAAAAAAAAAAAAAAAAGTAACTTGTACCTTCTGCTACAGTATCGGTAAACAGCTACAGAACAATGCTTGGCTAACTTATTTAGAAAGTATTTCTAACTCTAGTAACTTGTTCAATATAATATCCTTAAACATGGTTGTCCTGTTTCGTTCTTTAGTGACAGGCAGGCATCTTTAGGTGCATGTCATCATTTCCAAGCACGTCATAAGGCTTTTAACTGCTTAGTATTTTGTGTCGAGGAAAATATTCCTCGATGAATCCGGTGCTCCGAAGTTTCTTTCCGCTTAAAGGGAAAATTTAATGGTCGATGAAGGCCAAGTTGCGTGTTTTCCCGTTTCGTTGCGAAGAAGCTCTGAACGTAACACGGAAATTAGATTGAAGTTTTCTGTCTTCTTGTGACGATAATGGAAAAATATGAGATATTCCCGCTGTGAGCGAAATGAAATGGAGAGAAGGAGAAAGTGAGGGGAGAGAAAGAGGGGAAGTGTCTGTTTTAGCTTGTAGGCTTTTGGCGCTAGTGGGGCTCGAGATGGCAGATGTGGGAAGTGACTGAGGTTGCCATGGTGACTAATGACGTTTGACATCACGGTAGATTCTTAAATAGCGTTAATGAGTGATTAACGTGAAGCCGATATTTTGGATTTGCCATTTTCGGCTAGCGGCGGCGACAGTGAAAATTGCCGCCGAACTTAATTTTCGTGGAAATGAATTGATCTCTTCCTTGGGTTACTTGTACGAAGGGTTGCGACACGATAAAGAGGCAGAATTTTTATTTCTATTTCTTATATATATATTTTTTCAGGCATAACAATTGGATGAACCTCAGCCCGTGATATCTAATTCCTTAAACATAATTAGTGGATATAATTTTAGAATTTTTTTTTCTCCCTTCAGATAAAAGTAATGCTTAACTTTTTTTTTTTTTTTTAAACGTGAATCTCCCAAACTCTTAGAAAGGGTGCTACGAACGATGTGGGCGTTTCTTCTACTTAACGTTCTTACATCTGGATATATGAAACATTCTTTTAAAATTTAAAGTGTGCAAAAAATATGGAACTAACTTATAAATATCGCGGAACTAATTAAAATATCACGATAGAAATAAAAGGTGCAACGTGGTAATTTCTGGGTTCTTTTTTTTTTTTTTTTTTGGATTGGAGGTTTAACGACCACCGTGAGCAACTCAATGGGCTACAAGGAATCTTCGGGACATATTGAAAACGTAATAATTCAGCTAGCTTTGGAGTAGTGCCGCCTACAGACGAGGCAGAAGATTGTAAATATTGTAGAGGCTAGGTAATGCCAGTACAAGCTCCTCTGCTATGCATGGTAAATCTTGGAGGCAGAGATTGACGTGGAACACCACGATCTTCAAGCTCCCGAACCACGATGTCAGCTCGATGAAGTCTTGCTTATCATCCGCACAGAGGAAATTATTAGCCTTTCTCACCATGGGAAACTGTCACAGTATTCCTGGTGATACCGTTTGTCTCGGTACACGCCCTCGTTCATTTGCCCCTCTGCACACATACAAATCTGTGCGGCTATCGAAGCAAGTCCCTCTACACACCATGACTCAGCAACAGCGGAACGGAGGCACAGGTTGTCACAAATACTGGCTGCCGCATGTTCCTGTTGTTCTCCAGTCATGAAGTCGCTGACTATAGGAATGCAGGTCCAACCTGGACTCAGCCGCCCCAGTGGCACAGTTGTCTAAGCGCTGGTTTCTAAGTATTCGTCCGAGATGGGTCCGGGTTCGAATCAATATTCCCTCTAAGTGGCCATGGGCAATACGCGCCTAACCCAACGAGCTAGGCAGGCATCAAAACCACTTGAGCAAAAAATTTTATTTTCTCAGATTCTCGTACTAATGCAGTACAAGTTGGAATATGGATTGGAACCTTTGCTTTTTCTAATCCCCCAATTTTTATCACCGTTCTTTCCGCAACTGATTTCAAATAAAAATGTTATTAAAAACATTTCGTTAATTAAAAATTTTATTTTATAAAAAAGTGAGAAGCTCAAACTTACTTCTGGAGTAAAAACACTGGAAATCACATACTACTCCAACTTACTTTGAAATGAAACATTGGGGATTGCATTCTACGCTAGTGCTTTCAGTATAACTAAAAACGCTGCCTAACTACACGTTTTGGTGTTTTCGAATCGACAGTTTCTCTCTACTAGTTGTTTCATCCATGAAAAATTAGAAGCAACAACAGACTTTTTTTAGTGGTTCTAAACAACTCTGATTCTTTCATTTAGACATGATTAAATTTAACCCAAAATACGGCACAAAAACGAACTTTAACGCAAACACAAGGCGTCTTTGATGTTGGAAGACATCTGCCTCATTATCTGTCAAAGTTTTGAGCAAAACCCTTTCATGATCATATAATATGTAGAGGATTTTAGGAAGGGAGTGTCTGACCCCAGGTCTTAAACAACCCTTAGAAATAGGAAGCTAGGAGATTTGGGCTAGAGTGCCCGATAGGAAAGTCACACGGAAGCGAGCTAGAAGACGCCCTTATTTATTACCGGATGGCCAGTACCCGGGTCCGACGGCTTAACGTGGCCATCCGACGCACGGCGGGTATTTAGTGGATCGAGCGTTCGTACCTGCCTAGGATCGAACCTGTGGCTCTTCCCGTGGCAGTCACGAACGTTGCCCACTCGGCCGCCCGCGGCCAAGAGCAAAACCCTTTTACTAGCAGCTTACAATTTAACTGACCGGAATGACTTCCCCCGCCGCCAACAAGCATGGTTGCATTAGTTAGTACAATCAATTTGATTACGGTTTGCTGTGATTGGCTGGCGGTGATGTGTTGTTTTGAGAAAACACTCAATATCTGCCCCGTTCTCGCCGTGGGAGAATAACTAATCCGCACTTTCGCGTTCATTATCTACTCGCACCAGGCCACTTTGCAAAGAAGCCTTTGAGAATGAAGAGGAGAATGAGACGAACTTGGGAGGTGAACGGCATTTAAGAAAAGTGTTGTTTTGACAGCCCGAATTTTATTTGTCTATTATTATTTTAGCAGGTAATTGATTTTCGATTTATGAAAATTAATTACGGATTCGGGAATTTTAATCTAAAATAATTACTGCGCGGATATTTCAGCTGCGCGGAGGAAGTTAAGTCGATGCGCCGCCGTGCTCGCGCGCATCATAGAGGGAGCATTGGTTCGAATCCCAGTGAGCCATCGATGTTGTTTGTCTTACAGCATTGGCTCTCTCCCTTCCCTGGAATCAGTGGCCCTAAATGAGTGAAGAGCTACTGCTTAAGGCCCATTTAGTTGCTCGCAGTGGTCGCTAAACCTCAAAAAAACAAACCAAAAAAAAAACAAAAAAAAAAAAACCCGGACTCCTCACAGAACAAGACGCTTTGCCACTCTTCCTGCTACGGTAGGTGTTGTTGCGTACATTCACACCTTCGTTGCCGTGTTGCCGCAAACAGGGATATTCGGCGCGATGGGCATTTCTGTATTTATATACCTTCTTGACGCAATCGATTACGAACCGTTTCATCACGTACCACGTCGCCATTGGGACTTCTCAGAGAATCTCGGATATGTCTGTTGCACATTGTGGGGTTTCTGCAAGAGTTTATTGTGAGATTACCGATCATTTCAGGCCACACTGACGAAGGCTTGCCGTTTTGACATGTTACTTCTTGAAGCAGTTATGTCACGTACATCACCCCTATCGCCCTTGAGAAAGGGGTGGGACGGAATCGTAGGTTTCCGGGTCAGCCGGCAAACCATGCTTTAAAGTAACTCGCTGTAGAGGAAGGAATTTTTATTAATTCCAGACAATGCGTGGGAGAAGTCACGCATCTTTTCTCGAACCTCACGGTCAGGATATTGTTTACGTTCGGGAGCAAATATTGAAGGAAAGCCTAAATTTTCTGGTGATGGGATTCGAACTTACACCTTCCTTTTCCGGAGTCGGATATTCTACCACTTGAACTACACCGACGAAGGCTTATTACTGTAACTTGCCGTTTTTTATATATGCGTCACCTCTAAAGTAGGTACACCACACACTAAATTTGACATTAGTGATAAGTACCATACCGTAATGTTCATTAACATTCTAATGACCGGTAAATAAAAACGTCTAATGACCATAATGTTCATTAACATGTCTAATGACAAATAAATAATAATACATGTTATGTTCGTTAACATGTCTAATGGGAAATAAAAACGTCTAATACCGTAATGGCCGCCCCGGTGGCGCAGTGGTCTAAGGCGCTGCCCTCTGATCATTCGTCCGTAAGGGGTCCGGGTTCGAATCCCGGTCAGGCATGGATGTTGTGTTTGTCTTACGGCACTGGCTCTCTCCCTTCCCTGGAACCAGTGACTCTAAATTAGGGACGGGCGACTGCTTATAGCCCATTGAGTTGCTCACGGTGGTCGTTAAACCTCCAATCAAAAAAAAAAAGTACCGTAATGCCCATTAACATGCCATCTAATGACTGGGAATAAATAATATGTCTACTGACTGGGAAAAAAGCATGTTGCCCACAGAGATGTTGCCAGTCGACTGATTGCACACGAACAAGGAGGCATATAACCACTTTAAGAAGAACGTTGCCAGATTGTCAAGGTTAAAATAAAGTAACAGTTCAAACTGTTTCAACACCGTGAACATGTAGTTTATCTACCGAAAATTTGTGGTTGACCGCCAGGTGGCGTGCTTACGATCTGTGAACCGCTTTAATCCGGGTGGAACACTGACTATTCAAGGCATTATTTTAGTGCACGGTCAGCAGTAACTTAAAATCCAAATATAAATAAGAGACATTTGTAGTAGTGATCCCACGTTTCTCATGTCATAACCTGCCGCACTTCTGCGAATTTATTGTTGTTTCATAAAATAGGGTTACAACAGTTATAAAAATAGCTTTTGTGGTTTTCACACTGGCAGTAAAATGTACTTGAAATTACCAGGATAATTTATTCCTTCTGTCTAGCACATTTCTGATTCATTCACCCATTTATTTACACCATTTTCATGAATATTCCTATATAAGAAATGGTTATTTAATAATTCTTATTTTCTTTTCAGATACCTTTTGATATCACAAATAATTTTTTTCAACTGAAAATAACTGCGGTAATTCATGCCGTGAAACCTGTATTTACAAGCTGTAATTCATAATCAGTATCCCTTTAAGAACGACTATTAACCACAAATAAGTAAGATAAAAAGTAAAGAACAATCGGGATTTTCAATGCTATCATCCATTTAGTTTCTTGTATTAGCACATTAAATTACCGAAAATAACATACAAGATATTTATGGATAAATGACTTTAAAAATATGCAGATAGTTTGTATAGTGATCCAAACTTTGTTATATTATTTGCCGAAGCTCTTACATTTATTGCTGAGAGACTACGAAATTTTGGGGTGCGGCTCTAGCAATGAATCTGTTTGCTAAATAGCGATTTTCTTTTTTTTTTTTTTTTTTTTTTTTTTTTTTTTTTATTGGAGGTTTAACGACCACCGTGAGCAACTCAATGGGCTATAAGCAGTCGCCCGTCCCTAATTTAGGGTCACTGGTTCCAGGGAAGGGAAAGAGCCAGTGCCGTAAGACAAACACAACATCCATGCCTGACCGGGATTCGAACCCGGACCCCTTACGGACGAATGATCAGTGGCCAACGCCTTAGACCACTGCGCCACCGGGGCGGCACGCGATTTTCTTTAGTTGCGGGTGGTTCTTACGCCGATGCGACGCTGAGCCCGAAAATTACAGTTTGTGAAATTCACAAATTTGTTGGTGACGGGAAACGAACTTGCGCCGCTCTGCTCCAGAGCCAATTGCTTTACCAATTAAGCTACACCGACGGAATTTATCGCTGCAAATTTTCCGTCTTGACATGTGTTTCACCTCTTTAAAACATCGTAAGTTGTTCTAAATGCTGTGCGTACGTACACTCCCGAACAATGAAATTTGCGCACCAAGAAGGGAGCATCGAATTGAACTGGAATTTTATGGACGTAATGATACAGATGAGTCACGCACATGATGGCAAAAACAGAGCTGCAGGACAATTGCAGAGGGATCTGTGGAACGCAGTCTATTCATCTTCAACGGAGCGTCGCACCGCCTCGTGTGGCGGTACATAGTGCAATACGGTCCGGCATGGAGGCGAACAGACGCCTGATGTTGTCCCACATGTCTTGGACGGTATGCTCCAAATCCAGGATAGTGCTGCACTGCGGCAGCTGGCGTTTCAACTGGTCCTACACATGCTCGATAGGGGACATGTCCGGGGAGCGGGCAGGCCATGGAAATGTCTGGACATGACGTGGCAGTCCTGGGCAACCCAAGCCGTGTGTGGGCGGGCTTTATCCTGCTGGTATAGCGCACCTGGAATCTCTGCCAGGAATGGGATCACATGGGGCCGTAGGATCTCATCCTCATACCGCTGGCCCGTCAATGATCCACGTACCATTGCTAGAGCTGATCGGCTATCGTAAGCTATGGCTTCCCAGACCAATAATGCCTGCAGTGGGGGAGGTGTGGAGCTCTATAGCCAGGTTGGGATTGTGCCGTTGACCCGGGGGCTTCCACAGCCGGACACGATGATCATCTGTCTCCAAAACGAAGCGGCACTCATTGAGAAACAGCACACGTCGCTATGGCCTGGCACTACTAACACGGAGCCCGCCATGTTCCAGTGTTAATGGCAGATTCGCTTCTGCGAGGCGTCGGGAAATTGTAAAGGAGCCGCTACATCTGCCTGTATAGTGGACCGTGTCCCCATGGGATCCGTTCGTGCCTGGCGCACGATCCGTCAATCCTGTCTACCAGTGGTCCTTCTGGTCCGTCCGGAGCCGCTTCGCCGTGTAGCAGTGCTGTCACTTGTCCACTGCTCCCAACACAGTCTGACTGTATGGTCAGAACGATCCACGTGGCGGGCTATACGGCTCGCCTACCACCCTGCGGTTTTCAGAGGTGGGAAATTGCTGACAGAAGAATCAGCGGAGAGTTTCCCTTTGTTCTACTGTTTTCCCTCCTGTAACGGTGGCACGTCCTCAAGGTTTCTGGGATGGTCCTCTACACATTACACTACATTAGTGCAGTGAAATACTGAAAAACCATGAGATATCTTTGCGGTGAAAACGATTTGCTAGCTTCCATTCCTTAGTCAGGTTAGGTTTGTCCCGAGTATAGATCCCGGAAGATGTCCTCAAGGATTGTTTCATGTGGACAGAATGACGTCCTAGCGACGGAGCTAAGTACTGGCGTGAACCGGCGAGTGTTGCATTTCACTGCTTCCCGTATATGTTTCGTGGAATTCAACTCGGGAAATTCGGGGACCAGAGTAGCACACGAGACACTTCGACATGACCCTCGAGCCATGCCTGAACATGTGGGTCTTGTGACGCGGAACGTTGTCTTTCTGAAAGAATCCACTGCCATTCTGTTACACGGTCACCATGTAAGGCAACTCTTTGTCCGAAATAATGTCCATATAAGATCTAGCAGTGAGAGCGTGTTCAACGGGGATGAGGGGAAGCAGTGATTTCTATGACAATCTCCATTCTATGATATCTCCCCCGCCATGCTCCTGTTTTCGCCCAATTGTGTAATCTGGTTCGCAAATATTCACCAGCGCAGAGTCGAATACGGACCCATTCACCGGCATGTTGAGGCCAGATTCTGGACCTATTGAAACAGGCACTCTTTTTACAGCTGTCCAATATCCACTAATGGAGTCAGAGCTGTCAATGACAGGCGGTCAGCATCGGTAACTGGCAGCCTGCGCCTTACGCGCATTTGCAGGAGCGTTCGTTTTATTTTGTGCCGGAGACGTTTCTCAGCACGCTTTGGTTGTCGTCTGCCTTTTATTAAAGGTACATGAGTCACCTGCTGTCCTGTTTTAATTGGGTTTACCTTGACTGTCAATCCGTGATGGTTTCTCCTTCCTAGCTCGTGGTGTGAACGTGTTCTCCTCGGGCTATTACAGCCATATCTTCACTTCGCCGGCCTTCGAACATCCAACAACGGTTGTTGAGTTGCTGCTCCCCTCCCTCATCATAAAGATAATTATTTCCTGTTCAAACGGACACAAGTACGTCGTACTGGCGAATTGACAAGACTTGCCGTGCTATCTACATAATACACCAAAGAGCCAAAACATTACGACCACCTACTTAATAAAATCCTACGGTAAGAGCTGTTTTGGCGGTCCGGTCCTTCATGTGCCACCGATACAGCTCTTACCCGGCAAGGCATAGACGCTACAAGATTTCTTAGGGCATCTTGTGGTATCTGGTACCAACCCGTTAGCAGCAGGTCCTTTAACACTGGTAAATTACGTGATTGTGTCGCCGCAGGTCAGAGTTGCCGTCCCAACACAAACCAAAGATGCTGAATTGGATTGATATGTGGGAATTTGGAGGCCGAGGCAATAGCTGAAAGAACTATTCTCTGATGATCCGGAAGTGTGGCATGGAGCACTATCCTGCTGAAAGAAGGTACTACTAGAGGGGAGTATGGTTGACATGAAAGGATGTACCTGGTCTGCAATGATGTTTAGGTATGTGTTAGAGGTTATAGTTTCCTGCCCATGAATAAATGGACACAAAATTTCCCAGCAGAATATTGCCTAAAGCATTACACGTCCTCCACCGGCTTGTTCTCTGTTATACGTCAATTCGTCGCCAGCGTCAATTCGTCGCCTGCGTCAGTTCGTCGACTAAGACAATTCGTCGCGTTTACAAATTTTGGTTACATGCAAATCGCATGCAGGAAAATGTACGATTTCGGTTGTCTTCCGCTGTGATCATATTTATAAGGTTTGGACACCCAGACAAGTTAGTATATTGTTACGCTTTTTCTTTGGCACTAAAAATAAATAAATATGCCTAGGCCTAAGCTTAGGCCATTTTAACAATTTTTATTCTATCGTTCCCATATTCATAAAGTTTCGACGCCAAGTAAAGTTAATATTATTGCGCTTTTACTTAAATATGAATACATTGGCCTAGGCCATTTTATCAGTTTTTATTCCGTCGTGTTCATATTCATAAGATTTAGACACCAAGCCATTTAAGTAATATTACGCTTTTACTTAAGCACTAAATATTAAGTAGGCTTTAGACCAAGGCGTTTTTAACAGTTTTCATTCCGTTGTGCTGGTATTCATAAGGTTTGGATATCAAGTTAAGTTAGTATTATTGCACTTTTACTGGGGTATTAAATATTAATCAAATGCCTTTGATCCAGGCCTTTCTGACAGATTTTGTTCAAGTGTATGAAATATTTTTTCTTAAATAAAAGCGCAATAATACTAACTTGATGCAAAGCTTATAAATATGAGCACGACGGAATACAACTGCTGCCTAGGCCAGGGTATTAATATTTAATGCCTAAGTAAAGGCGCAATAATATTAACTAGACCTTGTGTCTAAACCTTACGAATAGGAGCACAATCGAATAAAAACTGTTAAAGAGGCCTAAGTTAGGCCTGTGGTGGCTATATTCTTGACAATTATGAAGGTGTGAGTAAACCAAAAAAAAAAAAAAAAATCGTAAACAGAATATGTTGTGATTATATTTTCCAACATTGTGTATTTGTGAGTGCACCAAAAATACAATAAACAGAATACCTGTGGTTTTTGCTGTTAAGGGTGTTTGTGTGCATGCATAAAAACAATTTTATTTTTCAACACTTGGAATATGGTTGTGTATCACCAGATCACACTGTATTTTTGTTACATGTGTAGTAATGTGTATACTCTAGAGAAAGAGTATTTCTTGAACTCGTGTAGGTATGCATAAAATGGCCATGTAAAGTAAATTCAGAATTTTATGTGAACATTGATACAAATTGTTGCAATAAACGAGATTGGTATCCTAGTCCAACGTCATGGCGTTGGTTGTTGGGCGCGATGGTTCAGAATCTGAGATACACCTACTAATTGAATGCCAACTCATGTCAAAATTAGGTTTTTGAAAAGCCATTGCCTGTATTTATTTTTACATTCACAGAATGATTAATCAAAAAGATATTAATATAGTTATGCGATCATTACTGCAACATTAAGGTATAGCAATTTGGCACTTCTTTGAGCCTTCACTGGCCCTCACATATACGAATATCAACAATTTAAATAACAGAACTTCTAGCCATAGTAATGAGGTCTACTGAATACTACCAATTTTTAACATATTGATTTCTTAGATTTCTGCTTATCATTCACATGTTCTCATTAATTTTTATTTCATGTACCAAATCGCTTGATTCAACTATGTATGTATATATACAGTATGCAATTTATGATTATTAATATTTTGTTCCTGAGTTAGGAGATTTCTGCAATGTGATGCCTAGTAATCCCCAACAAGTTAGGTTAGCTAATCATCACTAAGGGATAGTGTACTTACTTGGGCCTAAACCAAATGCTGATACAGTAATTTGAGAACTTACATTTTTTTATTTCAACACATCCCCGTTCAGACAAATTTAATACTCTGTCCTAAAGGTTAATTTACACACGAGGTGATATCTTGCCTACACTAACCACTTACTCCACATAATTATTATTCTGTTCATTAACACTAAAAAAAGTTTCACACAAAGTTTCACACAAAAAAAAAAAAAAAAAAAATTGGCACCTAGGCAGACACCGCCAGAAGTCTCCTATCACAGTGCATCTTTCTTTAAAAGCATTTAAATTTTTTTTTTCTTAAGGCATGTACACTGAAGAGCAATTGAATTAGAGGCGTTATGCAAATGTGGCGCTGTGGGTGGCCCTGTAAACGGAAACGACATGACGTATGCAGCGATCCGACAATATAAGGAGTGATGCGACGTGAATCAATAAGAATCTGACGCAGTATGGGTAAGACGAAGGATCTAAGCGCATCTGATCGTGGGCAAATTGTCGGGGCCCGACGAATGGGTCACTCCATCTCTGAAGTCTTGCAGGCACTGGGACTCTCACGAGCCACTGTGTCACGGGTACACTGTGAGTACATCTAATCCGGTAAAACCATCCCTGCAAGGGCCAACTGCCGTGGATAACAGCGTGTGGATGAGCGGGGCCATCGTTGGCTAGCTCGCATTGTAACAGTGGATAGACGGGCTACAGTGCGAGAAATCACTCTGCAATTTAACGCTAGTGCCCAAAAACGTGTAGGCAGCCACACCATTAAGAACCATCTCCTCGCTATGGGGTACAGAAGCCATCGTCCCACGAGGGTACCGCTGCTGACCGCACATCACAGGGTGCAAAGATTAGCATGGGCGCCGGAACATCGCCATTGTACCCTAGACATGTAGGAAAATGTTGCCTGGACTGATGAGTCGAGATTCACATTATTGCATGCGGATAGCAGGATACGAGTACGGCGCAAACCACATGAAGCGATGGATTATTCTTGCCAGCAGGGTACTCTTCAAGCTGGTGGGGATGGCATTCTCGTCTGGGGACTGTTTACGTGGACTGAAATGGGACCCCTGGTACGTGTGACATCGTCCCTCACAGGTCAACGTTACCGGGATATCCTAGACTACCATTTGCTCCCGTTTGTGCGTCTTCAACATCCCACTGGGGACCTCATCCTGCAACAAGACAATGCACCGTGCCATCGCTCCCGAATTGCATCCGAATTGTTGGATGAACACTCCACCGACGTGACCTCGCTTTCTTGGCCAGCTAGGTCACCTGACCTCAATCCCGTCGATCACATCTTGGATGCCATCGAGAGAGATGTTCGAGGCTGTGACCCCCTCCATCAAATCTTCATGAAGTGTGGGAGCTTGTTCAGGGGTCTTGGATCCGTATGGCTTCCCAACGCTTCCGGTGTCTTGTCGAGTCCATGCCGAGACGAATCGCCGCCGTCATCAGGGCTAAAGGTGGTGCTACACGTTACTAGACAGGTATCTCTAATTCACTTGCTCTTCAGTGTATGTACCAAACACTAAGATGTAAATCTTTTAACACTGGAGTACCCCCTCCCCTTTAGAGGCGGCGAGTACATAAACATGAGAAAAATTAATGATATTAATCATGAAAGTTTTTTTTCTCTTTTTGTGCCTCTTTCATTAACTATTAATTCAACATTATCAGCTACAGTTCCTTCCTTCTCCTAATCTCAACAGGCGGAAGAATGTTAGAATCTGAATTAAAATTTTTTTAACCCTGAGTGCTTGAAGAGTGTGGTGGGTATTGTTCACTTTCTTAGTAAGAGCATAATGACGGCGTGGTTCTGGCTCTATTCCAAAAATAATTCATAGCGTACAAGACTTACCCTTGCATATCTTTTGGGTTCTGTTTCCACATTTTTTTCTCACTTTTTTTTTTTTTTTTTTTTTTGTTTTTCACACGAAGTGATATCTTTCTCCTCATGACAGATTTTTTTCCTTGTTGTTGGTTCCTGTGGAGTGAATCAATAGTTCGACGGCGGCTGCAGGATCCCATTCCGCTGGACGGTCACACTGGACTCTTGTGGATCAATTTGCTGCGGGCCCACTTGGGTATGTGAGGTCAACCCCCCCCCCCCTACTCTTGCTTTTTTTTTTTTTTTTTTTATGAGACTAGGCTAACGCTGCCGATCTGCTGAGGAAACATTAGAGTCCATATTACCTTCCTGTAGCTAGGACCATGGTGTAATGGCATGGTCCCCAGCGTTCTGTGGAGGCGGGTTCGGTTTGTCAGACCGGCAATTTTCTAGGAGGTGAGAATCCTGTGATGTGGGAAATATGCCTACTGCTTCTTGTTGTGCCGAGCGTACCTTTTGAAAGGTGGGTAACCATCCAATCTCACATGCCGGCTGCCAAAGTCTGTTCTCCCCATTTCGAAAAAAAAAAAAAACACTTCTGTGTCCCAACTCGCGAGAGCGAGAAATCTCCCTCAGACTCAAAAACCGTTTCCACACTCCCCTGCAAAGGAACAAGGTGGCCCAATCAGAGCTGCACACTGCGACGCCTTGTTCCCCTATTGGTCCCTCTGCCAAAAGCACGAGGCGATCACGTGCTTGGAACCACCGCGGGATAATGATTTGAAAACGCACGAAAAGGACCTCTTCCAGAGGCAACTCATGAAATTTGATCTCTGCACAGATTTCACGAAAGGGAACTGCTTTGGCCTCAAGCTTTCTTCGTCAAAACCATAAATTTCTCAATGTGCGCCTGCTTTTCTGTAAGTTCTGCTTGGCAGAAATAACCCATAACTTTTGGGGAGTTAAGCTTTCTTTTCCGCAAAACAAGTTTAACATGGAATTATCAGAAACTCTGCACAGCTAAGGAAATTCCTAACATCTGCGAAAGATAAGTATGTATTCGTATGGAGTACCAGCAAATTTGGGTGGGACTTCGCCCCTCTGCTAAAGCCATTTCCCAAAAAGCGACATTCTAAAAATTCCAGACTAATCCCCTTTTCGGAAGAACCTCGAAATTTCCAGGTAGGGTCAATGACATAAAAACTGTGGTAAAAAAGAAATCAAGGAACTGCTTTTGACCACCTGTATAGCATACATCAAATACAACAAAAGATTTTAAAAAATACAATTTTCGGTATTATTTATTTTGAGCATAAACCATCCCCTTTTTTTCTCTGCATTCCTTTTATCCATATATATATATATATATATATATATATATATATATATATAATGCTTACTCACAAAGTCTAGTAAAGCTTCCCGACCACATATACAAATGAAAAATTACAGTACATCTTCACCACATTAACTCCTCAATCATCCTACTCGTAGCTTGTATAGTGAATAATACGCATCGTGCTACATTATGTTCATACACAAAGAGAAAGAAACTGAAGAAATATTTACACTGTTCTCACTTCAATTCTACTGAGTATACTTATCATTTTCACTCCTGCTGTGCTGAGTAATATATATAAAAAAAAAAAAAAAAGGAAACGTCACTGCAACTACCATTCCCCAGTATGTATATATTTTTAGAACTAAACAAAAATTCCACAGCTAGCCCCAGAGAGATGATAAATATGAAACGAAGGGAATTTCACCTTATGCTAAACTTTTCATTCCGCGAACGAGGGGAAACACATTTTCGCCCTCCACAACAAAAAAAAAAAAAAAAAAAAAAAACAGATGAGAGACAGAATTTCTTTGACTTTTCCCTCGATTTTTGCTCCGGATCCAAAGATCGAACCCAGGGGAGGTGAAATCTGAGTTTCGAAAAAAATAAACAGAAACCCACTCCAGGGAAGAATCGTCACCCCTCCCTGAACTGATTGATCACCATTACTTTTTCGATTTACTTCACTAGAAAAAGCGTGGATAATGTTGATGAAAATCTGAAAAACATTGATCAGGTGTCCACAAATTTTCATCAACATATCACTGCATTCCTCCCATGGGGGGAAAAAAAAAAGAGAAAAAAAAAAACTTCAAGAAACATACCAAAGCCACATGGAAATGTACCATGCACAGAGTAAAGAACAAACAAACCATCCTTTTCACACAGGACAGTGAAATGGTATGAGCTCTCATACCCAACACATCAATTACTTACTTAATAAAATCCAATTTTCTCAAGTCCCTTGAGCTGCAGTGTGCTCCCTGGACACAAACAGCACCTCTTATCGCACTAAGTACTGATCCCAAATCAATGAAAATAAACAGAAGTGAATTTTTGACTTTGCAGCGGAAATTGCAAAGAATAGAAAAGTCATCGCCAAACAACCACGACAACTATGTATACAAGACCCAAAATGAAAACATGCTTCACTTGAGTTATCCATACTACAAAATAAAGGAGACTGTTTCATGCACAACACTTAAGATACCAATAACTATTACAATAATAAGACTATTTACAAGCAACGTTGCAAATGAATTAGTGCACACTATCTACCTACGAGCTACAAATCCTCTGCCATCTCTAGGAAGCAGGCTATATCTGGGTGTTAACACCATACTTCTAGGTATACGACTGGCTCTCGGTCTTGAAAGGCCAGCTTGCTCCACAACCGGAGTGCTTGCTAGAGTTTGAATACTCGTCTGCCCCCTAACCGCTGAAAGGGTGCTATCTTGCCTAGGCGTTCTACTATAGTTTGTCCTTCTTCTTGGAACCCACGGAATGAAATTTATACCACCACTGCCACTCGCCTTTACCTGTGTCTGTGTAGAATTGTCTCCTTGAGCTTCCTCCTGTTCCTCAGAGTTTGCAATATCCTCGCCACTCGCCATGGCACTTGGAAACAGACTCCTGTCCCTTACCTTAGTCAGTCTATCCACATGTACCAACTCCTTTTTTCGGGGATCAAGGATAAAGGTAATCTCATAATTTACCGGCGGTATCACCTTGGTGACACGATAAGGGCCCGAACGAAGGTTACTCAGTTTCTAGTTTCTTCCTGGCTTCACTACAGGAGAATACAAATATACCTTGTAGTTTAAGGAGATATGCTTGTCAACGGCTGGCCTAGGCATATTAATTTATTTTGAGTGCCAAAGAAAAAGCGTAATATTACTAACCTGTCTGGGTGTCCAAACCTTATAAATACGATCACGGCGGAAGACAACCGAAATCGTACGTTTTCCTGCATGCAATTTGTATGTAACCAAAATTTATAAACGCGACTAATTTGACCACGACGAACTGACTTAGCCGACGAAGGCGATGAATTGACGCGACACCCTTGATCTCCTACCAGGGTGAATCCTGGTGCCAACATTTACTCAGGTAAAGGACGTACACGTTCCCTGCCGTCCACAAGGTGCAACAGGAAACGAGGTTCATTGGACCAGGGATCTTTCAATCATTCAAGGTCCAGGTTTGATGGTCGCGTGCTCATTGTCGGGACTTTTGGCGTTGAACTGAGGTTAGCCTGGACACTCGGAGCGTCATGGGGCTACGTGATCCCCTTTTCAGCAGAGTTCGATGTACTTGTGTGCTGTGATACATTATTGTCGTCACCAGCATTCAAATTATTGGCGAGCTGCACCACAGTATTCCTTCTGTTGTCTTGTTCAATACGGGATAGCCTTCACTCACCTCTAGCGTAGTGGTCGGCCCATACCTTGCAGGCAGTTCGTTAGTTTCCCTTCCTGGGACCACTTTTTGAAGGTACTAACCATTGCTGACCGTGATTACCCCACAAGCCTTGCCGTCTCTGAAATGGTGCGGCTTTTGCAATTTGTCCAACTCGCGTAAGTCAGCGGCTCAACACATGTGACGAACAACTTTGATTAACAGAGCTCAGTTTCAGGTGATAGTTGTACCGTTTCATTGCCTTCAGACGCGCCGTCGTTTACCTACGTTTGCGTCGATTTGCATAAAGACACGATGGGCATTGTAAGAACGGACATATTAACTATGTTAAATTATAATAATGCTGAACATTTTTACTTTTTCATGAAGAAAAGTAAGAAAATACAAGCCCAAGAAGGCGACAGAAGGTTCGCGAACATTTTTTTTCAGATGTCGAGAGCTTCAAACAAAGAACCTTAGTTTCTCACGCCTTAGAAAGGGAGAGGCCTTTTCGACGAACTGATAACATCTTTAATGATACCGCGACTTTCGCTGTACATTGTCAGCGTCGCCCATAGCCTGAAAGTCTGGAAAACAGCCATCCACATTTGTGTAAATATAACAATGTATGTTGTGTTAGTGTAAGAATGTACTTCGGCGGAAGGATTACTTTCTCAAAGGGTGCTCGTCCTAATGGACAGATCTGACAGGTCGCAGAGACACGAGAGGTAGGATTAAAACCCATCGGCGAGGCACGCCTAGCCAACGTCCAGGGGTAGTCGGCGAGTGACGTCAAACATAGACCACGTGGCCGGAGAATGCGAGCCACGTCAGCAGGTCAGCGAGAGGACGGGGTCAGCGCCGGAGTCTTCGCGCATGCGTAGCGCGGAGGAGGTGAAGAGGAGCAGGTCTCTTAGAGAGGACCTGTTAGTCAGTCTGCTTTTGTCCAACGGAGAGAGTAGTTCACTGGTAAAGGGGACGCGAAGCGTTTGCCTTTTTTATTGTGAAGAGACTGACGCTGCAGCCACGGAGGTCCGGGGCTCTGGATGAGTTTAGCCAGCATCTATCTTAGAAGAGAGAGTGTTTGGCTGCAGCGGTACAGGTCTCAGTCAGGAAATCCCACTTGCGTAACAGATATTCCTCTACAGTGAATTAAATCTTAGCACAGGCTAAGATTGAAAGCGTATGGACGGAGAAGTACCGTTAGGCTACTATTCCTAATATTCTCAGAGATATAGATCTACCTAATAGCAGGTAGATTCTTTCTAGAACGTCAACGCCGAAAGAGATTTTCTTCGGAAGTGGTTCTCCTAGATTTCGTGTCTACGCCACTGTCCAGGTCTGAGCCTTAGGGAAACCTGATGTTAGAGAAAGAGTAATCCACCGACGTCAGGAACCTAACTGATTATGTAATAAATGTTTGTGTTTTTATTTGTAACTCCTCGATATCCTAATATCTTGATTGTGAGTATTGTTCTGTCCGTTCAGCTGTTTCGATCCGCCTTCTCGATTCACAGATTTCATAATAAAGTGGGGAAGGCTTCGTTTGTTCGCTCGAATAGAGTTTGAGGAGTGTTTCAGAGAAACACAAATACTTCCTTGTGTCTGTGAGAAGAAACTATAGCGTGGGCGCCTCAGATACATAAGTAGGAGGTGGAGCCACGACACGTGACCAGTACCTGCACTCTCAAAGGCATAATGTTTTGGCTCTTCGGTATATTTCGCGCAGATGGGCGACGTTACTTTTACGTACTGTTGAACTCGTTAACCGTAGAGGCAGGGGAAGGAATACGATGATCTGCCCCATGAATGGAAATCTAACGCTTAATTCATCAAATTTAAGCTCCGCACATTTGTAGCCCAGACCAACTACCGGTGTTTTCCTACCGCGAATGCGTCGGTATCACTTTTCCTGTCCCTGGATTTTTGCCTAGATTTTGTATTTATAAAATCTCTGCTCGTAAAATATAATTCGAAGAATTTGCTTCCGGTGAAAAATCGTTTTCACTTTAAATTTACTTACAACCGTTCTATGCAAGACCGATTTGATCATAATTTGGCTCTAGGGAAGGGAGAGTACTCCAACCGTACAAGGAGCGCAATACACATTTTCTCAAAATGAGATCGAAACTTACACCTAGACGCGACACCCTGATGAAGAAACTATATACTAAGAAAGACAACAGGCGACGTAGATCGGCCAGGATATTAATCTCATCAAGAACGTGGGTTTGGTTCAAGCATGAACTAAGCCATTGATCTAGAGCTCAGTTATTTAGGAATCCGTGGTTTTTGTTCTGTGGTAGGGCTACAAGAGGTGGGAATCCGCCTTGATTTTTCTCCATTTTGCAGCTTAAGGGCTCACTAAGAATGAATTGTTACAAGGAATGCCACTGATAAAAGGCCCCCTTGAGCTTTCAACGTCAATGGAAGAGAAGCTATCAAACAAGTATAAAAATAACATAAGTTTTGGAACTGCAGTGCTATATGTAGGGTAATTAATGGCAGCATGTTCGAAAGGAATTTGGGAGATGCTGGTTCGATTCGTTTTTAGAACCAGTTAGTCTTAAAGTCTTCTAAAGAGTTGACATGGATGAAAGTTAATTGCAGCATCTCTAATGAAACAATAACCATTCTTGTGAACTATAGATATTATTTCTTCATGGCTTTTAAAATTTGAGAACAGTTGAGACCTCCATCCTTGTTTCAGGCGACAGAACCTCTTCCAAGAGACTGTCGCAATTTTAAACTGTGCTCATATTTAAAAACGAGAAAGATCCGAACTCTTGAGTTAAGTGGGCGTGTCTTTTGAATTTTTTTCGACACACAGTTTCAAAGCGGTTTTATAGAAATTGAGAAAATCAGCGAAAGAGAAGGAATTTACGCCCCTTCGCGGAACTGTGCATGAGTTAAAATACACAATGTTCGTAGTGAATGGCAGCGGTTACGTAAATAACTTTTTCAGCTGGATTCTTACACTGAAAAAAATAGGTGGTGTTAATTAACGGAAAATTTCTGAAAATAATGTGCAGCAAAGTTGCCGGTAGGTATCTGTCTTTTAACGAAATTTCAGTTTCTAAAAGTCCCCGGTTTTTTTTTAACTTCCGTATTTTCACAGATTTTTCGTAGTCAGCAATTCCGTTTGTTTCAGAAAAGCCCGTCTCAGGTTTTTCCGTATTTATACAGAAATTCCGCAAAATCGAAGGCGCTAATATTTTTAATCTCTTACAACACAGATTCCTTTCGCACCGGTGGGTAGGGCCGGCTGGACCTTAGGAATAACCACGGCGGTCGCCCCGCGCCTTCAAGGGTCCCGCAGTTTAGGAAAAAAAAATTTCAGTAGAAATTTTTGTGAATGTTTCTGTGTGAGTGTGTGCGTGCGCGCGCAGTGGTGTAACCATGTTTCAAAATCTGAGGGGAAGGGGGCTCCAATCACACATACACACATTGTATGTATACATATATGTATATACAATATTATATACATACTGTATAAGAGAGTTTAGGACCCTCTCCCTCAAAATACACTCGCAGGGGCAAAGCAGTTGCTGAGGTGCGACCTAACAGGCACGACATAGGCGCGTCTATTGGCGAATTGTGAAACTTAGCTAATACACCTGTAAAACTATGATAGATAGGGCAGAAATGAAATTACGAAGTTGTAGAACTGACTTTGCTTATTAGGAATCGATATCGCTGGTTTATTAAGTACACATTACACACGTGCTTGCTTTCTACGAAAAATTAACATCTTATATTATTAAATTTAGTTGGTTCACCTCATGAAAAAGTGTGCATTATATACCCCAAAAATTTGTGGAAGGGTTCTTTTACAATGTGGATCCCCAACTCTGAAAATCTGGTGGGTCCTGACCCCCCCTCTCCTCCCCAATGGTTACGCTTGTGTGTGTGTGTGAGAGAGAGAGAGAGAGAGAGAGAGAGAGAGAGAGAGAGTGTTTTGGGGCGCAAGGCCCATAAAAAGTCGTTTATTTAAATTTTGTTTCCCTCCCCCCCCCCAATCCTCTCAATTTTGAATAGGTTATCGCCCTTAATCGTACAGACACTGAAATTTGCAGATTTCAAGTGATTACTGTAACCACAGTAATATTTTCCGCATTCATGAAATAGCAAATTAAATTTCATCATTTTGTGGCCCGTGCTTTTATTTACACTGCTGGCCACCCAAAATGCAAAACCACGAATGACACGAGATAGCAAAGCCAGATTTACTGGACACATAACAGATACAAAGATGAAACGATTGAGCTTACAGGCCCGTGCGACTTGCGGAACACGCAGACACCAATAGTTCGTGTGGCCCCCATGGCTGGCAATAACGGCCGCTACACGCCGCGGCATCGAACGCAAGAGGTTTTGGATGTGGGTTTGGGGTATGTCGGTCCAGGCTGCTTCCACACGCTGCCATAGTTCATCAGGCGTAGCCGCGGGTGGTGCTTGCCGGGCCACTCAGTTGCCGATCAGCGACCAGACGTGTTCGATGGGCGACATATCGGGAGAAAAGGCGGGCCACGGCAGCAGTGACACCTGGTGGGCCGTGAAGAATTGTTGTACAATGCGTGCCACGTGCGGGCGCGCATTGTCCTGTTGAAACGTGGCCTCTGGCAGGTAAGGGAGGACTACAGGCTCCAAAACGTCGGAGATACAGCGGTGGCTGTTGAGTGTACCGGCGATGCGTACCAGAGGGGTGCGGGTGTCATATCCAATTGAGCCCCAAACCATAACGCCAGGCGACGGACCGGTATGGCGATGCATAATGCAGGCGTCATACAGCCTCTAGCCGCGGTGCGGCCACACGCGGATCCGACCATCGTGGTGTTGCAGGCAGAAGCGGGATTCGTCGGAGAAGACAAAGCCGTGCCTTTCCGTAGTCCAGGTGCGGCGTTCAACGGCCCACTGCCGCCGCACTCACCGGTGGTGTAACGTCAATGGTAATCGGAGCAATGGGCGCCGTGCGACAAGTCCCCGCTCCTGCAGACTATGTCGAACGGTAAGTTTTGACACAGGTTGTTGCGCAACACACCCTAATTCCTGCACTAACGTTCGTGATGTGGCGGTGCGAGCCGTCAATGCCCGCCGCACAACATGCCGGCCTTCTCGTTCGGTGGTGTGCTGCGGGTGCGGCAATCGCTCACGTCGGTCATTCCGTCCCTCCTGCACCCACCGAATCCATACTCTCCTCATTGTGGCTGGATGTCGTCCCACACGGCCGCCGATGTCTCGGTACGATAAACTGCTGTCGCGATAAGCCACTGTTCGTCCTCAGTCGAACTCCGAAACGTGCTAGAATGACTGCCGTATTCTGCGACGAGGCATCAAGAAGCTTCCCACGCACAGGTCCGGCAGCACAACACACTTACACCCCGCCTTCGGTGCAACCTTCTTATAGTGCTTCTCGGTGGCGTGCCGGGCGCACATGATTTGCACATGCTCTGCAATGCTAATCGTTTGCATGTCCTCTCGCGGGCGACGCATGCTGCGAAATTCAGGCCAATCGGATGCTTCCTTCTTGGTGTTGCATTTTGGGTGGCCAGCAGTGTATTTAACAATTTGCGTGCAAACCAGATTCTTAAGATATAACTTAAAAAGAACTATATCAACGTTGGTTTCGGGTTACCTATGGAGGCCAATTATTCAGTGACTTCAAATCCCGAGTAAGGCATGGATGTTGTTTGTCTTACGGACGCCCCGGGGGTGCAGTGATATAAGCGATAGCTTCTAATCATTAGCCCAACGGAGGGTGTCTGGGTTCGAATCCCAGGTAAGGCATAGTTGTTTTTGTTTCTTTCTGGGGTTTATTCTCTGAGTTTCTTGTTCACCTATGCACATTGCTGTCGCTCACACACAGAATGTCTATACTGTATATATCTGTCAACCAAGTTCAATATGCATTGAAGAGCAATTGAATTAGAGATACCTGTCCAGTAACGTGTAGCACCACCTTTCGCCCTGATGACGGCGGAGATTCGTCTCGGCATGGACTAGACAAGACACCGGAAGCGTTGGGAAGCCAAACGGATCCAAGACCCCTGAACAAGCTCCCACAGTTCACGAAGATTTGATGGAGAGAGGTCATCTCTCTCGATGGCATCCCAGATGTGCTCGATGGGATTGAGGTCAAGTGACCTAGCTGGTCAAGGAAGCAAGGTCACGTCGGTGGAGTGTTCATCCAACCAAGCAGATACAATTCGGGTGCGATGGCACGGTGCATTGTCTTGTTGCAGGATGTGGTCTCCAGTGGGATGTTGAAGACGCACAAACGGGAGCAAATGATCGTCCAGGATATCCTGGTAACGTTGAGCTGTGAGACGATGTCACACGTACCAGGGGTCCCATTTCAGTCCACGTAAACAGTCTTTTCTACATATGTAGGTGTGGCTAAACAGTGTTTTTATCCAAAATTAACTTAAAATGCTCTATTCTGTAAAAACGGAATCTAGGATTTTACGTAATACACTGCTGGACAATTGCTAAGGGCGGATTATAAACGGCTATATAGCGCATAAAAAAGTAAGTGGTTGGATGCCAAGTGAAATAAAATGTCAGAATGCCAGGACATTACAAGAAAGACAATTTATTGTGCTCTGAAATCCAGAAGGCTTTGGAACATGTTCAAGGGACAAACAGGCCATTTTGTGCAGAATATGTAAACGTGAAAAAAATGCAATTACCGTCCGCAGGCGTTCCGGCGTAAGATGTCAATACGGGATATGGCCACCATGGAGGGCGATGCAAGATTCCACACGTCGTGCAATGCTTTGCACAACATTATCAATCAGCTGTAGGGGTAATTTATCCCATTCCTCTGTCAATGCACGGATGAGGGTGTCCTTGTTTATTGGAGGGCATTGGCGACCAGCAAGACTTCTCCCCAAAGCATCCCACACATTTTCAATGGGATTCAGATCTGGAGAACGTGCTGGCCATACGAGGCGTTGAATATCCTCGCTCTCAAGACACTCCTGGACAGCGACTGTTCGATGACATGTTGCGTTGTCGTCCATGAAAATGAATCTATCACCGACAGCACCACGGAACATGAGGTAGCAGAACATCAGTAATGTATCGTTGGCCAGTCATAGTCCCAGTTGGAAGCACATATAGGGACGTACGGCCATTGATCTTGATGCCAGCCCATACCATGACACTACATGTCGGATATAGGTCCCTTTCCTGTATGTTTGCTGGACAATATGCAGTACCACTATCACGCCAGATCAGTTGTCGTCAACAATCAGACGATAGACTGTATCTACTCTCATCTGAGAAGAGGACAGCAGACCAGTCGTTATCAGTCCAATTGAGATGTTGATGACACCATTGCAAACGGGCGGTACGGTGACGTCTGGACAATGGGATGCACACAACAGGACGGCGGGCGTATAGTCATCCTTCATGCAAACGTCTGGCGAGAGTTTTTCGGGAGATCCGCTTGCCAGTAGCAGCCATATAAACTGATTTGCTACCTCACTATCTGTGCTGCGCCGGTGTCTTTGTGTTGATAGCACTATGTACCGATCTTCTGCAGGTGTACTGCGAACACGACCTCCCCCGTGACGTTTGCTACACTCTCCATTTGTTTGAAATGATTTCCAAAGCCTTGAAACAACACTGTGGCTGACGTTAAACTCCCTGGCAACATCTGTTATTTTTCGCCCTTGTCTTCAATCTTGCCAATAATACGGCCACGCGTAAAATCATCTAGGTGATGTCGGGAAGACATACTGAAAATTGCAAGTTCGTCAATTGATTCTTTCCCTTTCAACTTTGCGTTTGAACAACAACGGTAACAGTGACCCTAAATTAGGGACGGGCGACTGCTTATAGCCCATTGAGTTGCTCACGGTGGTCGTTAAACCTCCAATCAAAAAAAAACAACGGTCAATACGCGTCAAATCCTTTATCTCTCTTATCAGCGCTATGACGTCACGAACAAGTTCGGCAATCCAAAATTTGCATATGCACAACACGTCTTACTGTATCCCGCACTTATGCTAATTTCCACATTTTCCTGCCTTCCATTTTATGGTTGCTATCGTTGCTATTGTCATCCGTCCTTAGCAATTGTCTGGCAGTGTATTTAGGTTAATATATCTTTTTTCGTTGAGGCGTGGTTTTATATATTAAAAACGCGCCGAAAAAAATATTAATTTAGAACGCAATTATCATAAAATAATAAAATGTTAACTATGAAAAATAATATTTATGCAAAAAATTGCAATCACAGTTTTCCCTTATAAGTAATACAGGTACAATCGTTGGCAATGAAAATACTTTACTAAAGTACTATTTTCAGTGTACTTTACATAAACAAATAACTGCCTAACCTGCCTACTGTACAAATTAAATCCATTTGATTTTTTGTGCCTTTAATTTTGCAGATTCATCAACATCATCTTGAAAACCTGTTTTTTATACAGAGATCATTTTGGGGACCATCCAGAAACGATGCTTCTAGTTCTGTCACGTGCGTAACTCACGTCATGTCCACCAATCGTTAAGTTAACCACCACCAGGCAAGCTCCCCTTGTTGAGGAATACAATATACTGTGAATGGTGGAAAACTCCCACACTGGTAAACTTCTACACCTTCTCATGTAAGGGGATGTACACAAATTGCGTTTTATGTTATCATATGCGAAATATCAGAATTATAACTCAAGATTTAGTGGGTCAGAAAGCTACTACGTGAACCTTGTGTTACTATGATCTTACACACGCATTTATATCTCTAGGAAATCAGGTACATTTCGTTTTGGTCAGCACTGAAAACTCCCACACTTTGACAAGATCTCGGAACGAAACGCAATTTGTGTCATCCCACTACACGAGAAGGTGTAGGAATTTACCAGTTTGAGAATTTTCCGCCCTTTGCTCAACAGCACAAGAAAGTGTGGGAGTTTACTTGGATCCATGTACTTGTACAAGATCGTTCGCGAAGCTCTTATAACCCTGGGTTACATGAGCTTGGTTCTACACTCAAGAATAGGATTAACATTTTTCCCTGGCCTTGCGCCCTAGAGACCTAAGCCAACTTCTGCAAAAATAAAGTCAATTTATGTCGCCGCTCAAATAAAAAATTCAAACAAATGTAAAAACAGGGAAAGTGTTAAAATGTATACAGTAAGTTTGCGCTCCCGTTGATCTTTTTTAAACCTTACAATTATTAATTAGTATTTACTCCGCTACCACAAACCCCGCATGGCGCCTATGGCTGGGTCCACACTGGCCCTAACCTAGTTACAGTTCAATGTGAAAATTCACGTAAATTGTTCGGGTTCGTAATTTTGGAATTTAATAACAATTACTACCATATTTGGATGCTTTATATGAAACCCAACTCGCCGTCAGCGAGTTTCTTCTGTAAGAGAGCTGTTGTCGTTCGTTTATAAGCCCCGTTAGGATTCGTCGTTTAAGCCTAATTGCAGCTCATTGCAGAAATATATACCAAAGGAATGGATGAGAAAGTTGCAGTTCCAATTAAAATATTATTTGCTTAAACTTGTGGTGCAGGTTGTCCAAGAGTTATCTTACTAAATTATTTCTTGAAGCTCTCAGTTCTCCTGCTGCTTGTTCTGTTTACTAATTATTCGCTCTTTCGTACCTACTCCAATTCTACGCAACTTTTTCATTCTCTTGTGCTGTCCTTTTCGGAGACCTGAAAAAGTGTTCCTTCTCAGACTATCATCTCGCGATCTCTCTTCGAATTCCTCTGACTTTAAAACTTCTCTGTCTCTCCTGTTCCTTTTTTTGGCGTGACATCCGTGTCCGACCGTCTCTCGACCCTTTTCTGACTCCCTCTACCTTGGCTTGAAGAGCAATAAAATAATTTAGCCGTCCGTATTAGCGCTCTCGGATCACAATGTACACGACTGCTGCTTAGGCCAATAAAACAATAAAAGCACTTATTCCACGGAATAACACCTATAATTCTTATTGTTAGATAACATCTTCGAATATTCCCATTTTGATCGCCTCGACGAAGCACACGCTGTTGAAAGTTCCTTACTTGGAAATGAATTAATTTTAAAATCTTGTAAAATCTCCTAAACCCTCGTAACACTTCTCTCGAAACTATAATTGTTATTAATTAATTAGGAGGAATTGTACACCAAGTATACTTAAAATAGTAAATTCCGATTACTAGTATAATCTCACTGAGGCGTAAAATAGAACTCAGTTTTAAAGTTTTCGCATATCAATCAAATGGCTTTTTCAAGGAAGGTAGACAGCAAACTGAAAGCCGGGTGGCGCAGTGGTCTAAGCGATGGCCTCTCTGATAATTCGTCTGAAAGAGGTCCGGGTTCGAATCCCAGTGAGGCATGGATGTTGTGTTTGTCTTTCGGCACTGGCTCTCTCCCTTCCTTGGAACCAGTGGTCCTAAATTAGAGACGGGCGACTGCTTATAGCCCATTGAGTTGCTCATGGTGGTCGTTAAATCTCCAATAAAAAAAACAACTGAAAATTGAATAGTAGAAAGCTTATATAAATGAAATAGATGAAAGCCCGTCAATAACGACTGGGAAAAATAAAATTTATAATACAGAAATTATTGACATTTATTTTTTGAGTTTAATAGACGACGACGTTGGCTCACAGCTTTCTGAAAATTTTCCGAGCAGTCGTTTATGGAATTTGATACGACGGGCTGTCTGTTTGTTATGAGTTTTATAAAACCTTTAGTCACTGTTTCGTCAACACTTTCTTGTACACAACATTTTTGGTATACACTGACTGTGAACCCTGTATTAATTTCCCCTGTGCCGTCCCGGTGGCGCAGTGGTCTAAGCGATGGCCTCTGATCATTCGTCCGAAAGGGGTTCAAATCCCGGTGAGGCATGGATGTTGTGTTTGTCTTACGGCACTGGTTCTCTTCCTTCCCTGGAACCAGTGACCCCAAATTAGGGACGGGTGACTGCTTATAGCCCATTGAGTTGGTCACGGTGGTCATTAATTTTCCAATCAATCAAATCAATCAAATCAATTTCCCCTGTTCTTTTCTGTGAACTATTTTTATCTTCAGATCGTCGTACTCTTGACATTGCCACATATACAGATGGCTAAAACCCGGCTCAGGTAGTGAACCCAAATTCCTGATGTAAAGTTTTTAGTTGCCATTGACCCCGGTGGCGCAGTGATCTAAGCAGCAAACTTAAAGCCACTGCGCCCAGTGGTCTAAGCAGCAAAACATCACTTAGGCCACTGCGCCCCGGTGGCCTCTGATCATTCGTCTGAAAGGGGTTCGCGTTCGAATCCCGTGAGGCATGGATGTTATGTTCGTCTTACGGCACTGGCTCTCTCTCCCCCTTCCCTAGAACCAGTGACCCTAAATTAGGGACGGGCGACTGCTTATAGCCCACTGAGTGGCTCACGGTGGCCGTTAAACCTCCAACCGAAAAAAAAAATAAAGTTTTCGTATCTCTATAGTTGACTGTGTGACGTAACGCATCTCTGACGTCATGTGAAAATGATTTGGATTAGATGACGTCACACCAGCAGCTGTGTTCTTTGTTGCTATTACAAAACAAAGTGGTATACGCGTGGACTGTGCGCGTGTGGGTGATGACGTCACCTACACGAAAAGCTAAGTGTGAAGTCACAGACATTTGTTTCTCGGTTGTTGCTACGACGATCTAAAAAGTGGCACGGAAAAGGAGGGCTCTAGCAGGTTACATATGAGGATCTAGAACGCTAAGCCATCTAGTTGATGTGCGAAAGCTTGGAAACTTTGAGTTCTATTTTAAGCTTGTAAATTCGGTTTGCTAATATAGTTTCACTATAATTGTTACATAGTCTACGAGGGCTTTCTGCTAAGTATTTATGGTATTTATTTTTTGTAACAAAACATGGTGATTTCATGAGACACTAGGTATTTCTTCGGTTTATATTTTACTTGAAACTTTCACTAGTGATTACAGTATATATTCATACTGTGCACTTTCCTTAAGCCTGATTTAATCGAAAGAGCATTTTATTTATTTAGTCTCCTTTAAAGCACTAAGAGTTTTTTTCTTGGCTGCAAGCGTAGGTAATCTTGTGGCTTGCTTTATTAAATGGCAAATGCAGGATCAGGGAGAACTTGAATTTCAATAAATAAGCCACCGAGAAGAGGCAACAAATCCCTTTTTGCTTTGCATATCAAAGATCTCGCGATACATAAATACGACTTTCGTCAGCCGAATATGGTTGAACGTTTCACGTTTCCGGGAGATCGTGTTTGACTACCAGATTTCGAGCTGACGAAGGAATTTTTAAGATTCACGTGGGTTTCTGAAGCAGCATACCACGGACTTATAGAAATGCAATACAGAAAAATGAGGCGAAGAAGATAAAAAGTTGGAGTTCCTGTTTGAGAGAACTGGCAACATTAAATTTCATCCTCTAAACCCTTTTTATTTTCTCTCTCTTCTTCCCCACCTTTAGTTACTTTTCTTTGAGATCCACATTATTTGTTAGGTTTCAACATATTTGTAGCTTTTATCCCAGTTTTAGCCTTTTGCGAAGTTAGTTTTATGAACTTAATCACCCATTTATACGCTTTCTTTTTCTTTTGTACTGTGGAACTTAATCTGATATTTTATTTCCAATGTTTCTGTGCTGTTTGTTTTAACTTCTATTTGTATTTTGAACTTAAATTTCCTTGTCTCTAAATCATGCCTTTTGCTTGGTCATCCACAGCAGAAATTAAAACGGTAAATAACGGGTTTTAAATACGAGCAGTACCTAATTTCTATTTTATGCCTAATTTACTAAACTAAATTTAATATAGAGTAATCTCGATTTAACGAAATTTGTTGGGACCCAGTTCCTCGGTTTATGGATTTTTTTTTTCGTGGAATTGACGAACAGCATATTATCAGCAGGTGTGAATAACAGATTTAGAAGAGCATGAATTTCCCGTTCTGATTTATTGTCAAAACAATGGAATCTTATAGACTGTGCCACGTTGAAAGTCACTGAGAGCCGCCCCGGTGGTGCAGTGGTCTAAGCGATGGCCTCTGATCATTCGTCCGTAAGGGGCCCGGGTTCGAATCCCGGTGAGGCATGGATTTGTTTGTCTTACGGCACTGGCTCTCTCCCTTCCCTGGAACCAGTGGCCCTAAATTAGGGACGGGCGACTGCTTATAGCCTATTGAGTTACTCACCCTCCAATCAAAACAAGAAAAAAAAAAAAAAAAGTCACTGAACTCTGCCGTGAAGCCCATTCTAGACTTCATGCTTCAATATCTGCAAGTAAAAGATATTTCTAGAGCATAACTGTTTTGCGCTACATTCTACGAAGGGATGCTATGAGCTGAATCCTTTTCATTTTACCTTGCTTGATGTTCCCACCATACATGGAACCAAGGTATTATTCACTTGATCGAAAGGTCACTTGACCGAAAATCACTTCGCCGAAAATAACTTGATCGAAAGGTACATTTCACCAAAGGATCACTTGATCGAAAGGTACATTTCACCAAAGGATCACTTGACCGAAAAGTTAATTATATCGAAAGATCAGATCATATGTAGAGGATTTTAGGAAGGGAGTGTCTGACTCCAGGTCTTAAACAACCCTTAGAAATAGGAAGCTAGGAGATTTGGGCTAGAGTGCCCAATAGGAAAGTGACACTGAAGCGAGGTAGAAAGGGGGAGGAAGACGCTCTTATTTATTACCGGGGGCCAGTATCCGGGGTCCGACGGCTTAACGCGCCCATCCGACGCACGGCGGGTATTTAGTGGTTCGAACGTTCGTACCTGCCCAGGATCGAACCTGAGGTTATATCGAAAGATCATTTCACTGAATGGTCAGTTTATCGAAAACTTAAAATTTTGTTGTTAGAGATCTGTTGCAGTGTGGTGTGGATTTTTGAAAGAAAAACTGGCCACCTAAACATTATCGGATTGTATAAAAAATACACTTTTAATTTCGATGAAACACCTCCCCATGAGTAGGTTTTTCGAAATGTTACATTAATTATAAGGCCTAGATCTGTGCCTTTTTGTCAAATTTTAATCCTCCAAGCAAATATTCGTAAGGGTTACATAGCAAATCAAGTAAATGTTTCACTTTTACTCAACCACAAAACATTAATTTTTGACCGTACACAGGCCATTTTAACCCTACTCATATTCATAAGCATTACATAAAATGCAAAGTAACTTTTTATGTAAATCTTGTCTACATGAGCACGCATGGACCACATTTAGCTTTCAGAACAGAAGCAAGCCTTTCCGTCTCTGTTTCGACTAAGTTTCAGTAACATTTCCGTGCAATATTTTCCCACGGGCATGGAATGGCATCTTCCATTTCACTCAGATTTTGATGTCATTGGATCTAGACTTATGGCGTGACTTCATCCCACACATAATTTATGGGATTCAAGACTGGGAACAGAGGTGGTCAGTGATGGCTCCATGTTCCTGAAACCACTCCGAGACAAGTGGGCACTGTGGCATGGTGCACGGTTCTGCTAGAAGTATCAATCCCCACAGGGCTATAAAGTTACCAGACCTGGATGAACTTTTGATCAGCAGTTACACTTAAATACGCCTGGATATCCAGGAGAGGGTGCGTTCAAATAAACGTGGCCTAAAGTCTCCCATGAAAACATGGACCATGCAGTTAAACCACTCTCTCCATCTTGGGCAATCGTGACGATGAAAGATGAAACTTTGCTCTCATGCTGTTTTCTCCAAATTTTCTCCCTTCCATGAGTACAGTGCAGTTCAAAACACAGTTCACCAGACCACATCAGAGATGGAAACGGGTCAACGGGTCGACAATTTCTTGCTGGCCAAACGGGTCGAGTCAAGGTGTTCCTGACCCGATTTCGACCCTGTTTTATTCCAGTTTTATTTTTGAAAAGAGAAAAATATATTCCAAAAAAATATGCGCGTTGTGGAATTCTGTAGTCGATACTGGTGCCCACGGAGTGAATAATGATTTGCCATGCAAAAATATTGTAGTCTCTTTCTTAAAGCAACGAAGATTTCCACCGAACGACGCCAGACAACACACCGACTCCATATCATTAAAATATCCTTCCTTTGCGTTCTTTTCAGTGAGACTGTCCAGGGCAAGGCACAAGCAAACGCCATTCACCTGCTTCTCAGCTGATTTACTCTCTCCGTGCGAAGTTCACTGTATGACTAAGAGTTACTTTTCACATCGCATCGTTTACATTGAGCATTCAGAGGTTTTCGATTGATGTGCTAACATTGCGTTCCCATGACGTTTCATGTCGAAATTAACTCCTTATTTGTTAATATGGATGGATTTAATATTAAGGAGGTTGAGAAAGGCGTCGAGGCCAACAAATACGTGCTTGTTGAAAACCACAAGGGGAAGAGTGAATGCTGGAAATTGTTTCGTCTCATTAAGGAACCGGTGAATAATTCTGTATTGTTTAGTCTTGCTTGTTGTTCAAAATGTGGGAAGTGTATAATTACGAAGAAAGATGTCGATCTAATAAAAGATTATGGAACCAAAAATCTAACTGACCATATGAAAGTATGCGCACCTCCAGTAAAGCGTGGAAAGAGTGAACAATCTAAATACATTTAAAAAATATTTTTGTGTAATCATAGATAATGATTCCGATTAGTAATATACTCACGGTCATAGTCAGCCATTACTTCGGGATTACGCAAAATAGTGGCACTAAAATTTAGCAAGTAACCAAATTTTATTATTAAAGGATTTCAGTTATTAAATTATCAAGCAGTGATTGGGATGAATATATATATATATATTACGTTTATACGTATATCATCATCATTGTCAAACATTATCAATCAACTGCTGGACGAAGGTCTCCCCAAGTTTCTTCCACAACGGTCTGTCTTGTGCCAGTCTCCTCCATGTCACTCCCGCATACTTCGGAATTTCATCCACCCATCTCCCACGTGGTCTTCTTCTGGGTCTTTTCCTGTCCCTTGGAATCCAATCTAAAATTTCGGCTGTCCATCGATGGTCTGTCCTTCTGGCAGTATGTCTAGCCCATTGCCATTTCAGCGATTTAACTCTGATCATGATGTCTTCCACTCCTGTCATTTTTCGGATCCACGAGTTCCTCTTCTTATCTCTCCTGGATACTCCAAGCATGCACCTCTCCATGCTATTTTGAGTTGTCTGCAGCCCTTGTATGTCTCTTTTTGTTAAGGTCCACGTCTCTGCACCGTACGTAAGCACTGGAAGGATGCATTGATCAAACACTTTTCTTTTAAGACATAATGGCATATTGCTCTTTAAAATTATGCTGTTTCTTCCAAAAGCTCTCCAGGCAAGTTTTGTACGCCGATTAATTTCTTCATCAATGTGACCCTCAGTTGATATTTGCTGTCCAAGATAAACGTACGTGCCTGTTATCTCCAACTTTTCTCCATCAATCGACAAATCTTCATTTCTTGTAAAAGCATTGTACATCACTTTTCTATTTCTTGTAAAAGCATTGTACATCATTTTTAATCCCACTTCTTTACTCTTGTCAGCAAGTTCCTGGATCATACTCTGCAGCTCTGATGCGGTAGTTGCAAAAATGACTACGTCATTAGCAAATAGAAGGTGTGTTAGATAATCTCCATTAATCTTTATCCCTTTGTTTTCCCAGTTCAGTGATTGAAAGACATTTTCCAATGTGGCATTAAAGAGCTTCTGAGTATGGTGCCACCTTGTCTCACACCCTTTCCAATTTTTATGTGTGTTGTATTTTCGAACAGCCGAATTTTTGAATTTGCATTTTCATAGATGTATACATTAATGTTATTAATAACATCTTCAATACCGCAGGATTTCAGAGCCATTGTAACTGCTGATGGTTTCACCGAATCTAAAGGCTATTTCATAATCGATAAAAGCCATGCACAATGGAAGTTCATATTCCCTTGCTCTTTCAATTAGTTCTCTCAGTACGTGGATATGATGTATTGTGCTATAGCCACTCCTGAATCCAGCATGTCCAGTGTTACCTTCAAGCGGTGTGAAAGAACTTTAGTGAAGATTTTATAAACCACTGATAGGAGACTGATAGGTATGTAGTTCCTGAGATCCTCAATATCACGTTTTTTATGTAGCAGGATCATTGTAGCGTTGTTCCAATCCTCAGGAATCTTCCCTTCATTAAGTCGTCGGTTGAAAATTTGGGCGAGTACTGTTTCGATTTCTCCACTTGCTTCTTGTATGATGTCTACAGTAATTCCATCTTCTCCTGGAGCTTTTCCCAGCTTCATGCTCGTGATTGCATGTGCAACGTCTGCTGGGAGGACTGGAAGAACTCTAGTACTGGTACCTTTCACGATGTCTGGAGTACATGTATCATCCCTTTCATATAATTTGGAGTAGAAATCTTTCACTCTTGTTAAAATGTCGCCTCTATTTCTTGTTACAGAACCATCTTCTTTTCTCAGTGCCATAATTTGCTTTCTTCCCTTACTGGGATGTCCTCTTGCTATCTTTAGGCTTTGGTTGTTTTCAATTGCTTTCCTCACTAGTTCACAGTTGAATTTCCTTACGTATTCAGTGATACCTTTTCGTACTGTTTTGCATAGCTCTTTATATTCCACTTTGGAAGTCACATCATTTTTAGTTGTCCTCATCTCTCTTCTTTTTTGCATCAACATTTTGGTTTTTCCTGACAATTTGTTCACTTGCAACTTGTTCTTAGACCCAGCTAATTCTGTTGCTGTTTCCATAAGAGCTTTGGTTACTTTTCTGTTAACTTCAGAAATATCCACATTTTCCGATGTTAGGCGTTCTAAAGCAGAGACTTTGTTCTTAAGTTCCAACTTGAAGGTATTATGATGTTTTTTAAGGTTGGTTATGTCAATACATTTTTTGTTTGTCTTATGAGCGTGCTACGTTCGAGTTTAGTGTTGAGGTGCATCTTACATCTCGCCAATCTATGGTCACTACCTGTGTTGAACTTGTTTTGCACACTGCAGTCTTCTATGACGAATTTTTTGTTACACATAATAAAATCAATTTCACTTGTCGTCCCATTTGGATGTCTCCATGTGCATTTCCTGTGTGGCTTTTTCTTGAAAAAGGAGTTCAAGATGAAAAACCCTTTTGCCTCTGCAAACTCAACGAGAGTATTTCCACGCTTGTTTCTGTTGCTGTGACCGAATTTACCTACTGAAGTTTCATTCTGTTGCCGTTGCCCTATTTTTGCATTGGAATCTCCCATAAGTATCTTCAAGTGCTGCTTACCTTTATTATTTAGATGACGAATTTCCTCATAAAATTCTTCAATTTCTTCTGCAGGATGACTTGTGGTGGGTGCATAAGTTTGAATAATCTGAGCCTGGTATCTTCTCGAGAGTTGGACAACGAGTCGTGCAGCTCTGTAAGAGGAACTTTCAACTTCAACAACTTTATCCTTCAGTTTCTTGTTTATTATAAATCCAACACCACAAGTTCTGCCAGTATCTGCCCCACGATGGTAGAAGAGATGTCCACTTTTCACTTGAATGAGATCTTCTCCTTTTCTCACTTAGCCCGACGATGTCCCACTTGATCCTTTGTAGTTCCTCTTCCAATTCAAGAAGCCTTGAAACAGAAGATAGGGAGCGTCCTTTATACGTAGCCAAGGTCAGCATCAGATGGCAGCCTAATCCGGTCCTCCGGGGATTCTTAGCACCCTTTGCCTTAATGTCGCACTGGCCGCTGCCTTGGCCAGGTACATTCCAGCAGCCGGAGACTGAGGGCCAAGATTTAAGTTGTGGAGTCATTTTGAAGGGGTTTGGCCATAACTCACCACGCTGGCCAAGCGGGTTGGTGAATGTGGGATAGCATTTCCTCTAATCCCGATGGTATAGTTATACTGCTATTGGCGGTCGTCAGAGCCCATTTAGTGGGAATAGGATGCACCACGAGAAGGTGGGGTTGACATTTGTCAAGGATATATATATGTGAAACGTACGTATAAAAAGAGCTAAAAGGAAAAATTAAAAAAATTACATACTTACATTCCGAAGATCAAAACGCGCAAGTGCTGCAGTGAAGAATTCCTGAGAACTAACAACCTACAAAGCAGAAACTACAACAAAAAATAATAATAAAAAATTAAGTACTCGAAAGCCAACAGGTAAAGATAACAAAACAAAAGCAAAACGTGAATTCAGAAAGTGTTGATAATGCCGAGCCTTCGCTTTATCAAAGACCAGCAAAACTCTGCATTTTCTCACTACCACAAAGACCTAGTTAAAAATGGGTTTCTTCAAAGCCATAGATGTAAGTATAAGTCACAAAAAACCAAATTACTTAACAGCCCTCAAAGGTGCGGAAACTATATAATTAATCAAAAGTTTTGCATACATCTATCACTTTCATGGCCCAACCCATACTCATCATCTCCCACAAAAACCAGAAAAACATTGTAAGAACGTTTTTACAGACGGTTCCCTCGAAACACCGAATACAATAAGACAAAAAAACAGATAAGATCTTCAGCTATTAGGAACCCACCAAATAGCACTTTATGTTGCCTATATACTTAAAATTGTTAGGTCCTAGGTTAATAAAGCATGTCAATGTGCAATTTGAAACTCTTGGAAACCGAATTAAAGTTCAAAATTAAATGTTTAAAATGGTGTCTTAAGAAATTTTTAGAAAAATTGTTAGATTGCAGTTTAGAAAGAAGAGCTTTCAGATTTTTTACAAGTAAGAACTGTGTAGAGCAAAATTTTAGCTATTCTATGAAACTAAAATAGTTGAGCCACTGGCAAGGTCAGGCGTGTGTGCTTTAACTTCCTGGTTACGAAACACAGCAAGTTTTGTCGTTACACGCCAAGAAGAAAAAATGATTGCAACCGGCAAGCTAGAGGAAGGGAAGAGCGACAGAGAAGTTAAACAGAGCGAGCAAACACATCACCCATGCCTCATCTAGGATTCGAACCCAGGTCCATCTCGGACCATTTGTCAGAAGCCAGCGCCTCAGGTCAGAAGCCAGGCCCTGACCTTTGGTCAGAAGCCAGGTCCTGACCAGTGGTCAGAAGCCAGCCCCTCTCCCACTGGGACGGGAACAAAACTTTGCATCGGCTTTTACCTGGAAGCGCGAAATTGTGTAGACAACATGTGCGAGTGCATTATATTGTCCCTGAAGTGGCTCCCCAATCCTTTCTCATCCTGAGACAGAACACTGATGTTTATTGGTTACGAAAAGAATGCAAAACACGTTTTCGAATCGCAGTTAAAATCACGTATGGGGGGCGGGGGGCGGAGGAAAAGAACGTTTTCCTGGTCTTCGAAATGACAAGTGTGTAAGAAGCGCTAGTCCCCAGGTAACAAAAACTAATATATATATATATATATATATATATATATATATATATATATATATATATATGTACAACGGCCGTTCCATAAAAACAGAGTAAAATCACATGAAATGAAAAAATATAGGTACAGCAAAATGTTATTTTTTCTCAAAGTATCTTCCCTCTGAATATATTAACTGTCTCATCGTTCAGTTCACTTTTCAAAGCATGTAACGAAGGCATTTTGTGGAAGCTGCTTTAGCGACCCCGGTACAGCTTGAATAACGTCCGTATCTGTGTTGAATGTTGCGCCACGGAACTTCCCCTTCATTGTTGGAAACAACCAGGACTGTAGGCAGGCAGTGGCATGATTTCGCATGATTTCAATACAGCATTTGGTAAGAAAGTGTTGAACACTAGTAGCCACGTATAGGCGGGCGTCATCATAGTGTAGGGTCCACTTGCCCACCAATTCCGGTCGCTTAATCGCTCTGTGTCGTGGCAGACGCTTCAAGACCGAAATGTCATACTCAGCATTGACAGTAATTTGTGGAGGAACGGCATGCTGGTAGACTACAACTTTATGATCAAAGAAAATTATCATCACCACCTTCCCAGCTGATTTGGTTTGGCGGACTTTTTTTTTTTTTTTTTTTGGAGGAGGCGAGCCTGTGTGTTTTCAGACACTCGTTGCGCGCTTCGTGAAGGGGTCGAAATAGTGAACCCATGTTTCATCGGCAGTTATTACTGTGTTCAGAAAGTTTGGATCCTTTGCAATCATTTGTTTCCACTCATGACACACCTGAACTCTTGATAACAATTGCTCTCTCCTCAGGTGATGAGGTACCCATCTGGAACGCACACGATGCAGCAGTAAATTGTCTCGTAGAATGCGGAACGCCGACGTTTCTGAAATATCAGTTGACGCCGCTATGTCTTCACACGTCATTCGTCGATCTTCTTCCAGGATTGCCCAAACAGTGTTAGCAATATGCTCCGTAACAACACTTTCAGGTCGACCAGGCATAGGAGCGAGTTCTGCTGACGAACGCCCCTTTTTTGAAATCATAGTGCATCATTAAATCAACTGTTTCTGGAGCCGGTTTTACCCAAACGATAGTAAAATTTTTATCGCACAACGCATTTCACTTCTTAACTCTGACTCACTCACTCCTATAGCTGTATGGCAAAATGCAGACGTACCTTAACCTGTTGAGAACTAGGTTTTTTGGTCATTGCAGTACTCCCTCTCACGTGGTGCAAGCACTGTGCGTGGTAGTTGATCTACCATCCTTGAAATCGTAGGAGCGGTATAAAAGGCATTAGCTCCCTCCGCAAGCGAACAACTGCGCGCGCAATGTTGGAAGTGCGAAAATCTCATATGAGGCACGTAGTCCCCGCACGCAAAACTACGTTCGGGCCTCATATGAGGCACGTTGCTCTCAACAGGTTAAACAATTGCACAATAACAAAACCAGAATCTTCTACCACTGCTAATAACTGTTGCCATAGACACTTCCTTAATTCAATTAGTCATCTGCGTGGTTATTTTTCTCCTTCGCACTATTGCCAGCTCAAAAAACATTACTCTCAGTTTTTATGGAACGACCTTTGTATATATTCATTCCCCACGAGGAATTTTTCTTCGCTTCGTTTTCGGGCAGAGCAGACGAAATCAGCATGTTTAAGGCTGTTGCTGTCAGGTACACGCGATTAGCCGCTTTACAATCGGCTTAGTACATAAAAGTATTTGAAGTGTGTTGTCCTGTCCTGTGTGGAAAATTGGGCCATGGATGGCCTAGTAATCAACGGTCGTGACTGCTATGCAGAGGTCTCAGGTTCAATGCCAGGCAGGTACGAACGCTCGAACCACTAAATATCAGCCGTGAGTCGAATGGGCCCGTTAAGCCGTCGAACCCCCGGGTACTGTCTACCCGGTCATAAATAAGGGCGTCTTCCTCCCCCTTTTTGCTTCGCTTCAGTGTAACTTATCCTTTCGGGCACTCTAGCCCTGATCTCCCATCTTCCTACTTCTGAGGGTTGTTTAAGACCTGGGGCGAGACACTTCCTAAAATCCTCTACATATGATCTGATCTGTGTGCCAATGGGATTATCTCAAAGGCGCATTAAAGAGTGAAACACAAGCTTAAGAGTGTGTGAAAGTAGCCCCACGTTGGTGAGGGGTTATCTGAGAAATCCAATTAAGGGGGCAGGGGAGCTTTTCTGAAGTTTTAACCCTTTAACGACCACCATCCTAAAATCTTGTATCACTCTAAATACCATAACGCCTGAGACTGTCTGTTAGTTCACTTCTTTGTTTAGTAACAACGATGGTGACTGAGAGTGAGTCCTGTTGATCCCTCATAGGTCGTGCAACTTTAAAGAATATGTAAAGGTAGGAAACTGACTCACTCTAGATATGCCTTTCGGGCGACTATGGTCGTTTGTATGTACGGGCGTTTTGGGGGTTAAAGGGTTAAGAGAGAAGAAACACTTTTGTAGAGGAAACCAGACAGACGGGTCCTTAGGTTTTGAGGGAGAGGTCGGGGGCGTGAAAGTTAGAGAGAACAAGACGTTTTCGAAGAGTGTCGTGAGTTTTGGCATCGGTGTACGGATAAACGGCGTCGGCCTAGGGTCCGTATAGCACCGGATGGAGACAAAGTCAATTGAGCATTCCATTAACCAGCTCTTCCAGAAGTTCCAAGCTACATAATTTTAGAGAAATAAGCTGTTTTTGTTATTGTTAAGAGTTCCGGATTCTATATTTTCCTTTTCAAGCAGTGATTGTTTTGGGAACAAATTAACAAAATTATGCAACGGCTTTCGCGGGATCATGGATGGCTATGTTGATTAAGAGCTAGAAAGGAGCGAGGGTCGTTACAAGGAGCTTATTTTTTTTATGGCAGAAAACAGAAGCCCTTCTTATGCTCGACGTATGATAACCAGCCATCGCAGAGTAAAATTTCGTTATGTATGTTACTAAATGCCCATTTATCCAAGCATAACGAGTGGTATTCAAAGATGAAATTAATTAATCAGGGATGGAAAATTACGTTTCCTATTGTCGCGAAAGATAATTTACAGTGTGTTTTATTTTCATCTAGAACTGTTAATTTCTGGTAACTTCCGGCGTTTGAATTTGACACCATGTTGCTTCATGTTGCCCAAATTTTTCTTCATTTTTCAAACAAAAACGTTTACAAAGCGGCTGGGTTTTACGAAAACTACGGCGAAACGATTCATTTCCACCACTCATTTCAGCGTTACGGACCATAAACATGTCATTTGTGAGAATCTATACCTTCTAGTTCTACGAGTATATTCTCTGCTCCATGACCAAAACCTGATGGGGAAAAGGATGGTCCCTCTGGCACGGACATCATGCCACTGGGAAGAAACTAGTGACTGAAATATCATCTCTCTCCTTTCGTAGGATCTTCGCCATTGTTACAACCCTTTTAGTAGGTAATCAGTCAGAAAGGATTATTGACAATCATACCCGCAAATGACTATTTCCTTTGAACAACAGAGGTAAGGAAAAGCAGCGTTATGTGACGCACAGGTCCTCTTCTTGCCGTCTATTTTTAGACAGCGAGTATATTCATTGGAGCTGACTTGACCACATTTTGATAGCCCCGAGTTAATTCGTTCCAGCCGGTGAAAGGGTTAAATTCTTTCCCTAAGTGTGTCGTTAAGAACGACAAACCTACAGCTGCACTGCTTGGGCTAGCACAAGAAGCTCATCGCCTCATTCAAAAACGCGTTCTTCCTGCAAACCCCTCAGCTTTTTTTCATCAAACGGATTTAAAATGTAAGTTGACTTATTTTTATTACTCGTGAATTTCTTTTCGTTCTCTCTGTCCGTGTGCTTTTTTCGTTACCTTTTGATTTTCCGTCAAGCCTTTGTTTCTTCTGTAAGTAGTGAGTGTCTCCAATCAACTGTCTAAGAATAAATGTTTCACCACGGAGATAAACACGAATTCTCCTCAATATCACGAATGCAGACAATGCGTATACATGCCTTCCATTTTCCTCTTGGAATTTTGTTTTTGTTTTAAAACCAGTTCCCTCGTTTTTCGTGGCATTTTCTGTTCTTTATATCGGATAATCACTCGAGCAAATGTCGTATTTTCTATTCCTGCAATTGCGGGAAGCAACGGCGCACTTATTCACAGCGATGCATTATTACATCGCTTTTTCGGTTCCATAGGCAACGTTGTTTTTTTTATTCTTTGAAAATAATAGGGATGTTTCAGATCTTTGCCCATATTGTATGAATGTCATGGATTTTAACTTCGCTTCGAGATTAGTCATTCCCTGTTAATGAGAGTATGCAGTCCCTGCTGGAGTGTTTCGTTTTCATGTAGCGGAAATGAAAGTCATACATCAAAGTTCTATTTATGTCGACAGAAGAAAAGCTTACGTCTATCGAGCAAGCGACTTTGAGTGATATCTTTTTCCCGTGCGCGCTCATAGTTTATTAAATATTGTACCAGCCATGAAATGCAGCAGCTGTTGTTTAATATTTTACTATTCTTTTCTTGTAAACCACACTTACATAAAATCTTTTATTCCTTTTGAAAACGTTTCTTCGATTTAGAATTGTTTGGTAAACAGAGATAGCTCTTTTCCAAGCCCTAAAGGTCTCTTCCCTTTAGTTTGTGTGTTGAAACTTCTGCTTTGGTAATTCTTTGAGAAATATTATTGAAAGCAATTTAAATGTGATAAAATAGATGTAGTGGCGCGCGGAGGTCTCCCCCCGCTGGGAAAGCTATTCAAGTTCTTGTACACTAAAAAAAGTGGTGGGAATTCACAGAAAATTCCTGAAAATAACTTGCAGAAAAGTCGTCGGAAGGTGTCCTTTTAACGAAATTTCCGCTTTTAAAAGTTCCCGTTTTTTCAAACTTTCTTATTTTCACAGATTTTGCGTAGTTAGCGATTCCGTTTACTTCAGAAAAGTCCGTTTCGGGTTTCACCGTCGACGTTTTTGAGATCCTGTCCGATCGCGCCTGGTGGGGTTCGAACCAGCGTCGTTCGCTTAGTCTGAAGACTCGCGTTCAACCAGAAATCCACGTAAAACAGTAGTCGCGCAATGATGAGTGTTTTTCGCTATTAATGGGGCGTGAATTATTCATTCTATTTCCTGTTGGAGCTTATTTTTTTTGAATAGGTGTGTTAAAACGTTTTGTTTTGCTGCAGGAGGACGTATTACAAATTACGTGTTTTTTGTCATCGTGATTTTTCAAAGCAACAGTCTTTTCGAACATGAGATTTTTAAAAACTAACAATAACTTTCAATTTTCTTTAAAAAAAAAAAAAAGGTGAAATGTACTGCTTTATACACTGGCGTACAAAAATTAAGGACGAGACGGTTTTTCGAATGTAACGTCATGCAGAAGTGCTCCACATCGACTCAAATCATACCATAAGATCCCCAAGATGTAAGAATATGGGACAAGTGAGTAAAACCGTCCAAACAAGGAATCCAAAGGATACAAAAGCACTTTATTGAAAAGGTAGCTTCGAGCACAACTGGACAGAAGACAGAAACGTCCATGTGACAGGCGGCTGCCAAGAAAAATCCAGTCTTTAGTAGGGGATATCATCACCCCTGACTGCGTTGCAGGATTTACGTCTGTCCATGCTGAGGACGAGGTTGTCAAGGAGCTGTCGAGGCATCGCGGGCCCATTCCTCTTGTAGCGCCAATCGCAGCTTCAGAATAGTTGCTGGCGGCTGGTGACGTGCTGCCAAGCGTCTCCCGAGAAGGTCCCACACGTGATCAATTGGATTTAGGTCCGGGGATCTTGCGGGCCAATCCAAGCGTTGAATATCTTCACTCTCCAACAGCTCTGCGACAGCCACTGTACGATGAGGTGTAGCGTTGTCGTCCATGAAGAGAAACTCAGGACCCACAGCACCTCTAAACAGACGCACGTGAAGCAGGAGAACCTCTATACAATAACGGACACCAGTGACTGAACCTCCTTGGAAGATGTGGAGGTCAGTACGGCTACCAAGCATGATGCCACCCCAAACGAGAACTCCGGCACCTCCAAACCGGTCCCTTTCGATGATGTTGGAGGTGTGATTGCGTGTTCCCTGCTCTCTCCAGATGTGTATACGTCCAGAATCGCTCGTCAGACTAAATCGGCTCTCATCCGTAAAGAGAAATCGACCCCATTGCTGATGTGTCCAGTTCTTGTGTTCCTGGCACCACAGAAACCACCGTCTCCTCCGATGAGAAGTCGTTAATGGCACACACCGTACTGGTCGTCGTGCAAATAGACCACCTTTGTGCAGCCTCCTGGCCACGGTAAAACGCGATAACGGACGTCCAGTTGTCTGTTGCATGTGCCTTGCGATTTCTCCCGCTGTCTGCCGTCTGTCTCTTCTCTCCTGTAGGACAATATACCGGTCGTCCGCCGCCGTGGTTGCTCATGGACGACCACTGCTAAACTCTCGGACAGCTGTTCCTGTCGTTTGAAATGCTTCCAAGCTCGTGAAACGATGCTGTGAGCGATCCCGAACTCCTCGGCCATACTAGTCACACTTCGACCTTCTTCCAACTTCCCAATGACGCGACCTCAGTAAAGTCATCCAGATGTCGTTTACTGGATTGCCCGTTGGCCATATCGCACGGTGGCAGCAACTCGACGTCGTTCGAACCAATGTACACCGTGCAATAGCTTTCACCGAATTGCTGAGCGTACACCGCCCGTGCGGTTTATACCCTTCCGACACTTCCCCCTACGTCATGCTGCATATATGCGCATGCCCTATCGTACCGGACCCTAGTCTATCTCCTGAGAGGTCTTTCGTTCCGGCCGCCTCGGTGGCGCAGTGGTCTAAGGCGATGGCCTCTGATCATTCGTCCGAAAGGGGTCCGGGTTCGAATCCCGGTGAGGCATGGATGTTGTGTTTGTCTTACGGCACTGGCTCTCTCCCTTCCCTGGAACCAGTGACCCTAAATTAGGGACGGGCGACTGCTTATAGCCCATTGAGCTGCTCACGGTGGTCGTTAAACCTCCAATCTAAAAAAAAAAAAAAAAAAAATCTTTCGTTCCGTTCTGCCTGCTCGTTCCGCTGTTATGCTAATTTCTCCTCTTCGTCCTTAATTTTTGCACACCAGTGTAGTATTGTTATTGCTGGTGACATAGTCACCATTGCAACTAGCAATAATGAAATGCAAAATATGATAGAAGATTTATGGAAGGAAAGTCTTAACAAAAGGTCTGACAATAAACACAGCAAAAATTAAGTATATGAACAATACAGAAAGGATTTTGATAGAAGGAAAAGAAATCCCCAAAGCAGATAAATACAGTTATTTAGGTCAAGTAATTAGTTTTAAAAAAAGACAAGAAAGAGAAATCAATAAAAGGATTACACCGAAGAACAATGGGTTTTGTTACGAAGAAAACTTGAGCGGTTTTGTATGTAATTACGGGTGCTGAAACCAAATATGAAGTCACAGTTGCTCCATTGGGCTCCAGTTTCTTGTAATGGAACTTTCTATTGGGATGAATGTTGTTTTACTTAAAGGAATTTCCCTTTGTTTCCCAACGGAGACATCTGTCTGCAGTCAGAATAGCTGTGTCTCTGAGAGTAGACATACTGGCGCCATTACTTCCTGTTGTGCAATTCCTTCTGGTAAGGGGAAACAAAGCAGACTTTTTGTCATTCGAATGCATTTAATCGGTATTAAAGGACGTGCATTTTCTCGTGCTTTTAAAAAGTAGCGTGGATTGTGCAAAGTGTACGTTAAATAATGCCGCGTACTTGTGTGAACCATCCAAACAGTTTCTGCTATATTTGTGGACAATTTCCTTTAAAGTCTCAAAGGCGACATTTCACACCGTTGATTAGAAAATCGTATAAACTTTATTTCCAGTGCAAAATGGGTGATGAAGATAAATCTTGGGCGCCTCACATTTGTTATAATTCATGTGTAAATTTGTTGACTGGCTGGTTGAAGGGATCACGTCAAATGCCATTTGCGGTAACAATGGTTTGGAGAGAACCGAAAGACCACTCAACAGACTATTACTTCTGCATCACTAAGATATCTGGAATTACAGCTAAGACCAAAGACACGGTTCAGTATCCTAGTATTCCTTCGGCCATGAGACCTGTTCCTCATGGTCCAGATCTTCCTGTTCCTGTACCTCCACAGTCATGGAGTTTAGATGATAGCGATACTGATGAAGTAAATCATCACAGCGAAGAAGATATTGAAGTACAAAAAGACCCTAATTTCTCGGAAGATTCTGTGCCTCATCTTATTAGTCAGGAAGAATGAAATGACCTGGTTTGTGACCTTCATTTAGCAAAAAGTCAGGCCGAAATATTTGCTTCAAGATTGAAGGGATGGAATCTTTTACAACCAAGTACAAAAGCATGTAGTTTTCGTCGACGACAGCAAGAGTTTGAACACTTATTTTCGAAGAGTGATGATCTCGTGTACTGCAATGGTGTAGACTTCAGGTTTGTGTTGCTGTCAAACAGTAAGAAAGGAGATTTTTTTATAGATTCCTCAAGCATAAGCTTAAAAGCTGGCCTTCTTCATAACTGAATCATGTATTCGTCAGTACCTGTTGCATATGCTGCATACATGAAAGAAACATATGCAAATATGAAACTGTTACTTCAAAGTATAGTATACAAAAAACATTCATGGAATATTTGTGGCGATCTTAAAGTGATAGCTTTACTTCTTGGTCTATAACTTGGATACATAAAATACTGCTGCTTCCCCTGTGAATGGAACAGTAGGAACAGAAGTTCACATTACATTAAAAATACCTGGCCTAAAAGAGTCCTTAATTCCAGGTAATAAAAATAGTAAGTCCTCAGAACGTGTACTTACCACCGCTTCACATCAAACTAGGCTTGATAAATATTTTTGTAAAGGCATTGAATATAGACGGAGAAGCCTTTTGTTTTCTAAAGAACAAGTTCCCCAAAATATCTGAAGCCAAAATTAAACAAGACATTTTTATTGGTCCACGAATAAGGGAACTTACGCGTGATCTTGCATTTGAAGGCACTTTGAATGAGACTGAAGCTGCTGTATGCAAGTCCCTTAAAGATGTGGTACTGAACTTTTTAGGTAACTGGAAGGCAGAAAATTATAAAGAACTTGTTACGGAGCTACTGGAAAACTTATAAGGCCATGGGATGCAATATGTCCCTTAAAATAAATTTCTTTCACTCGCATCTGGACTTTTCCCCACAGAACTTAGGAGCTGTAAGCGATGAGCACGGAGAACGGTTTTCATCAGGACATATGTACCATAGAAAACCGCTATAAAGGAAAATAAAGCCCTAAAATGCTAGCTGATTACTGTTGGACTCTAAAAAGGGATGTAGTACAACCAAAGTACAGAAGAAAATCTAAAATAACTGCTTTTTAAGGTAAGTATAATTAATTGTTTGTAGCGAAATATGCATGCCAAAATGAAGGCTTATTTTACACTGAAACAACAGGTTTACTCGAGAACTATGCCCGAGAGCATAATTTAGCAAGCAGATTTGTAATCAGCACGGCAAATACTGTCTGATTCGGCATATGCAGTCTTTGTAACAAACAAAAAGTTAATTTTGTTGTTCAGTGTTATCCAAGGTAATTGAGCCTTCTGGAGACTTAAAGACTATTTAACTGGCGATCTTCCATTGTGTTTAAAAAGAAAAATCTTTCCTGCATGTATTAACCTCATATTTGCTTATGGAAGTAAAATGTGGAGAATTACAGAACGACAATGTGAAAAAATAAGAGTATCGGTAAGAAAGTTAGAGAGAAGAATGTTGAGAATAACAAGAAGAGGCAGAGTTAGAAATGAACTCATAAAAGAAAGAACAGGAACAATAGATATTATAAAAATAAAAAAAGAATCAAAATGGAGATAGGCTGGATACGTTGGAAGACTGAAAGATGGACACGATTAATAACAGAATGGCAACCGAGAAATGGAAAGAGACTAAGGGGGCACCAGAGAACAAGATGGAGAGATGACCAGAAATGTTAGAGGTGCTGAATGGTGGACGGAGGCTAATTATTGAGAAAGTTGGAAAAGACTACCGGAGGCCTATACCCTTCAGTGGATGCCAACAGGCTAAGAAGAAGAAGATATATCTTTCGTCTTAAGGGGTCCACTAATTGATACGTAGATATCGTACAATTCTGTACAATAATTTAAGTACCAGGTATATTACGATAACGCTATACAATAGCTAGTGCACAAAATGTGAGAGAGGGAAAGGAATATTCGGTGCCACAATAACCAAGATTTTATGCGATATGCTATCCACAATATCCGATCTCGCTACAGAACTTCAAAATCAGATCTTCCGACAGACGATTGAAATTTAATAGTTAATCAAACCTCAAGTATTTCCGCAACTCCACTCCTATTACCAGAAAATTCCCCACATTTGATTACGGTAAAAGTGAGAACAGAATTTTTCCGTTCCTATTCGAAAAGAATTGCGGAAAGGTTTCTGAAAATTCAGAATTTTCCGGGCGTACGAAAAATCCGTGAAACTCAGGGTTTCCCCCGTCATTTCACGGGAAAGTTTGTGTCAAAAGTATGCTTTGTTAATTCACTAAAAAAAAAATCACGGAGAATGGCTCGTGAATTTTGGAATTTTTTTTTATAGTGTGGGTAGATCCTCATGGTATCAATCACTCTGCCCATCCGCCTGTTTGTAGACCTCATATCTTTGCACCTATTAGTCCGATTTGAGAAATTCATACGCAGTAGGGAACTTCAACTGTGAAAACGGTCTAAATATTTTGGAGTTTTCTGTTGAAATAATCTTGCCACTAGGAAGCGTGAATGCCAAAGCTATTGAACTCTAAATATATCTGACTTTACATCATTTATCTAAAAATCCTATTGAATAAATTATTTTTCCCTTCGGGTACCTTTCACCACGGAAATTCTTCTGCGAACACTTAATGCACAGTTCTCCCGCCGGAGGGAGTAAAAGCATGCACTGTTTTTCTTAATATCTTTCTTTCTAAAGTTCGATTAAAAAAATGCTCTCTCGTGTCGTATAGAATCCACAACCGAAAATAATTTGCATATTACTTCTGATTTTTCAACGACTCCACCAGTTTTGCCGCTGGTGGAGTCGTGTCGTAAGCGCATCTCTCTAATTGCAACGGTATCGCCGCATTGGAAAATCTAATATAAAAAACATACTAATATTTATTACATACCGCTCACGACGGAAACATTTTTCGCATATTTTCGGCTCTCAATTGAGCACAGTTCTCCCACTAGGGGGTGTATGCGAATATTGCACCGGGGTCATAACAAACGTTCTGCACACGTTAATCTAATACGGAAGAGGGTGATGTAATTGGGAAAACTATTGCGTCATGTCAAGTTCAGACTCTCAGCAACGCAGTGCTGTCAAAACGACGCGCTATGATTTGCTGTGTGGACGTGGGAGCGTTTGGCAATGGAAGAGTACAGCTCCTCAGGTCGTGTCACAGCGTCAGACTACCGCTCGTACGTGAAAATAGAAACTCTGCAGGGCAAAACTCAGACACAGATCCACACTGCCGTGCAAGAAGTTTGTGGGGAAGGAACGCCCTATCGAAACGCAATTTCTCGCTGGGCATCGCGCTTCCGGGAGTGCCGGACACTGGCGGCCTAGTGGGCAGCGTTCGTGACTGCCATGGAGAAGACCTCAGGTTCGATCCCAGGCAGGTACGAAAGCTCGATCCACTACATATCCGCCGTGCGTCGGATGTGCATGTTAAACCGTCGGACTCCGGGTACTGCCCCCCCGGTAATAAATAAGGGCGCCTTCCTTCCCCTTTCTACTTCGCCTCCGGGTTACTTTCCTATCTGGCACTCTAGCCCAAATCTCCTAGCTTCCTATTTGTAAGGGTTGTTTAAGACCTGGGGTCAGACACTCCCTTCCTAAAATCCTCTACATATGATATGATCTGATCTGATGGGCACATTAAGCCGTCGGACCCCGGGTACTGCCCCCCTGTAGTAAATAAGGGCGTCTTCTGCCTCGCTTCCGTGTGACTTTCCTATCGGGCACTCTAGCCCAAATCTCCTAGCTTCCTATTTCTAAGGGTTGTTTAAGACCTGGAGTCAGATACTCCCTTCCTAAAATCCTCTACATGTGATCTGATCTGATGGGCACATTAAGCCGTCGGACCCCGGTAGTAAATAAGGGCGCCTTCCTCCCTCTTTCTACTTCGCTTCCGTGTTACTTTCCTATCGGGCACTCTAGCCCAAATCTCCTAGGTTCCTATTTCTAAGGGTTGTTTGAGACCTGGGGTCAGACACTCCCTTCCTAAAATCCGCTACATATGATTTGATCTTCCGGGAGTGCCGAAGCAGTATCGAAGGTGATCACCGCTCAGGCCGACTTCAAACATCGTCAGACAAAACATCTGCCACCATTGTTGAAACGCTTCTCGAAGAGAATCGCCGTTTGACAGTCGAGGAGATTGCTCACCAGGCAAATTTGTCCACCATGCCTGTTTACCGGATTTTGACCAATTCACTGGGAAAAAGAAAAAATGCCTCGTGCTGGGTGCACCATCAACTCACCCCCCGAGCAAAAGGCAGCTAGAGTGAGCATCGCACAGGTTCGAAAGGGCGGGTGACACATTCCTGAACAAAATTGTCGCAATTGACTTGAGCCCGTGATTTTGAGCCGGAACTAAAGTCCCAATCATCGGAATTGAGGCATCCAAGTTCCCTACGCGCGACTGCTTATAGCCCATTGAGTTGCTCACGGTGGTCGTTAAACCTCTAATCATAAAAAAAAAAATTTCCCACGCCCCTCAAAGTTTCGTCGGCAACAATCCAAAGTGAAACAAATGATGATTTTTTTGCGTACGATGCCCAGGGTGTTGTGGTCTCTGATCGAGTACCGGTAGGGCAAAATGTCAACACACAATATTATCGTGACTTTCTGCGGACAAAGTTGAGACCGAAAATTCGTCAAAATCGCCCCACCTTGTTGGAAGCGGGAGCGATCTTGTTTGCAGGACAACGCATCGTGTCATGGTGCAGCGTCGGTACGGAGACTTTTGTCGTTATAGGGTGGGAAACTTTATCCCACCCACCATACAGCCCTGATATCAGTCCACCCGACTTTGATTTTTTCCCAAAGTTAAAAAAATCGGCTCTGTGGCGTCCGCTATGAATCGTTGGACGAACTGTCATTGGACGAGACCCAAGTAGTACGACAGCTGAACAAAGATGGCGTACTACGGGGCATCCAGGACCTACCTCACCGCTGGCAAGCTGTCATTAGCAGCGGAGGGGAGTACATTGAACGGAAATCAGGTATGTTTTCTCCGTTACTTCATACATTTCTCAAAAATGTGCAGGACTTTTGTTAGGACCACCGTACTTTCCTCTCTCTCTACTCCTGAAAGTCCGATTTACTAAAAAGCAAAAGAAAAAAATCTACAGAATGTATTTTAATGCTCGAAAATATTTAGGGAATGTTACGGTAGCGACTGAGAACGCACAGACTCATAATATATTGGTATCGGAAATAATTATGAATATTAGGCAGTCTGAGCATGATAAAAGAGACAACACGTAAACCATTTGAGTAAATTGATGGCAATATTGCACTGTAAAATTTTTCTGGAATTCACGAGCCACGTTCAGTGATTTCTTTAAGTGAATTAACGAAGCATATATTTCTGACGCAACCTTTTCTGTGAAGTGACAGAAAGAAACTTGAATTTTACGGATGTTTGGTACCATGGGAAAATTCTAAATTTTCAGAAACCTTTCCGAAGTTTCTTTCCTATATTAACTGTAAATTACAGTTTTAGAGATGTGTTAACGGAAAATTCTGAATTTTCAGAAACCGTTCCGCAGGTTCTTTCCTATATTAACTGTAAATTATCATTTTAGAGATGTGTTAACGGAAAATTCTGAATTTTCAGAAACCCTTCGCAATTCCTTTCGCATATTAACGAGAAAACTTCGTTGTCACTTTTTCCGTACCCGCATGACGAGAAATTACCGTTAATAGGAGCGATTGGTGAGAATCCTTGAGGTTTGATTATCTTTTAAATTTCAATCGTCTGGCGAATTTTGAAATTCTGTAGCGAGATCGGATATTGTGGATAGCATATCGCATGAATTTTGTTTATTGTGGTACAGGATATTTCTTCTTCTCTCTCCTATTTTGTGCGCCATCTATTTATTATACACTATATTGACAAACGTCACCGGACACCTAGAAGAGAAACACAACATAGCATTTATTGACATATATTAGTACGGTGACGGTCCACCTTTGGCCTTAATGCATGAACTGACCCTTCGAAGCTCGAAGTGGTTGGGTTTTGAGCTCCGTGATTTTCGTTGCTATAAGGTGTTTATTGAGTGCTTTAGTTTCTGTGGTTGCGTGTATCTTCAAGTTGAAGTTCTACACTTTACGTTCGTGTATCTCCCAGGTTGGTGAGTGCCATATTTTTTCATTATTCACTGTTTTATTTTTCAACCAAGCTGGTCTTTTTTCGTTCAAGTCTCGCCATTGCTTCGATGGCGGAGGCAGACAAGGGTGACGCCCACATCCTTATCTTGGCAGATCAGCCAGCTTCCTCCTCTTCTTCTTCTACCGCGGTAGCTCCTGCTCAGCTTAATGAGGTGGCTCCCGAGCGTCATTGCGACGTCATGGACACCTCTTCTTCTCCACCTATAACTCCCACCAAGTGCGGTGGTGCAAAGTCTCCTATCTACATCTCAGCAGATGATGACGTATCCGTTATCAGCAATACTGAGCTCATAGCTTCCACTTCTCATCAACTTTCTGATCCGCCCTCACTGATAGGGGCCGCTTCATCGAATTCTCGACCCATGTCTGCCCAAGCGTCCTATGCTTCTGCAACTTCTGGGGTCCTCACACCCCCAGTTTCATCTGCTATGCCTTTTTCTGAATCCTATGTCACTGTCGTCGGTTCTACTGCTACAATTGACATACCAGAGGATTGCCGAGCTGGTCACCTTTTTTCCTCCACTATGGAACGGGGCGTCTATTTTGATGCGCTTCCCGACACTAAGCTGTGGCAATATAGCCGAGCCCTCAAAACTATCTTGCCAATGGATGCAATAGACTTTGTAGCTCGAAAACCCAGATCTGTCTTGGTCTATTTTAAGGATAAAGCGCATGCTGACCAGGTCCTTACGGGAAGGTCTAACCATCAATGACCTACATCTTTTAGCACAACCGGTTCCGCACCGCCCGGTGCAGGTGACCTTCTACCCCGTACCACCAGAAGTATCCGACTCTGCACCTTGCTCAGCAGGTACGGCAGAGTTGGTGGCTCCATAACAACTCTCTCTGCGGCTCCCAGAGACCCTGAAAACAAATCGATTCGGGGTTTCCGCCGCACTGCTAGAGTCCTCTTTTCATCTGATGCTCAGCTGAAAGCGGTTCCGAATGTTTTGCACATCCGCTGTGGACAGCAACGCCGAAGAGTTGAGATAATCACTTCCCAGTATTGCACTATCTGTCAGAGCGAAAGTCACATAAGGGCTCAGTGCCCACGTACCTCCCTGCAAACAGCTCCACACACTACATCTTCTTCTACTTTGTCCACCAACGCTTCACAGACTTCTTCCTATTCGAGGAAAGTCGCGGAATCAAGATCTTCCAAAAGTCAGCTTACTGCCATTGGTCAACAAACGACTTTGATGCCTCCACCTCCTGCTGATCCTAAGAATTTTCCCAGGCTTCCAAAATCAACTCCCCCTAGTACTTTTACAACCACTGCTGATGTACATGTTGACCACTCCTCAGCTTTTACCGTTGGCTCCATGACACGAGTCACAGGGTAACGCTTCAGGTTCAGACTCTCCAGACGATCATGAAGCTTTAGTGGTTGCTGGAAAACGCAGTGGTGCTACTCGCCCCAAGACGAAGAAGTCAAAGACTCTGGCGTCCCAAAGATCATCTCGCTCTTCTACGCGCTCATCCACTCGCTCCGTCAGCTCTCGACGACCGTTTTCCAGGTCGCCTCTACACACTTCTTCTGAGACAGCATGTGAGGGTGCCTTTCCCTCACTAGATGAATTCACAACTTTTCTTGCTGAAAATGCTTTCCCTGCTGAGCCTCTGCCATACGATGACGTGCTGGATTGCCTTTTAGGGTCCTCTAGCCCTTCCTCAGCACGCACTTCCATTCAGCAGTATGAAGCAGCTCTTCCACAAGTGCTGGTTCAATTACACGCACTTGAAAACACTCTTCGGCGCACTGCGGACGAGGTCCCGTGGAGTGCTTGTTTTCTCCGTCGACTCCACTCCATCACTACAGCCAGTCAATTCCTACTGCATCCCACAACTAACCTAGGCATTCAAGGTGGTGTCACTTAATTGTCGCTGTTTTGCGACACCTCTTGCGAATGCGCTGGTACGAGAGGATCTTGCTCCGCTGAATGCTGATATATTACTTCTGCAGGAAACAAACTGTACTTCCACCACTCAATTTCATCAATGGCGTCAGTGGGATCATACTTTCCATCACGCCTACAGCCAACTGTCGCGTGGTGGCATGGCAGTTGGTGTTCACTCACGTTTTCGTTCAACTCTTTCCTCCTTCTCAGTGAAAAACTTATGTCGAGACTTACTACAACGGGTCTCTTTCACCGTCGCAGCTGAAAAATTTCATGTATTCAACATTTATGTTCCTTGCACTCCTACTCACGTGCCAGAGCTGTTTGCAAAACTTCGATGGGCTCTATCACGTATTCCCATCACCGACCGGGTACTTTTCGGAGGTGACTACAATTGCACTCTACATCCCCTAACTGATCGCTCTTCTGCTTCCAGAGAACACCGTACGGAAGTAGTACATCTTTTACAGTCTATCACTTCTGACTTCTCACTCGTAGATGTTCAACGCCATTTGTCACCAACCCAGACTACACATACATGGCGTGCACCAAGAGCCATTGATCCTCCTACAGCAAGATTGGATCGCTTTTATGCAACTTCTCTTCTTCTACCAGCAATATCAGATTCATGCTGTACACCCACAGCTTCCTCGGATCATTGCGCCATTGCCATAACAGTTTTGCTACTTCAACACAGCCACGTACAATCCGGCCTTGGACTTTTGACGACACTCTTTTAGATGACTCAGCCTTCTGCTCATCGGTGCGAGATTTTCTTGCGGATTGGCGTCCAAGGCTTCATTCTGCACCGTGCCCCCTCAACTTTTGGTTGGAAGTAAAACGCCACCTCATACTACTGGTACGAAACCTGTCATACTCGATCATGACACAACGGAGGATGCGACTTGATCATACTAGGCAAATGCTTTCTTTGCTCAATCTTGCTGATCCCCTGTTTCAAGTCTACCAGGCAGAATTACATTCACTTTTGGTGCCGCTTGCAAAACAAGCCCTTCAACGCCTTTAACTACAACACCTGAAACCTGATGCTTGTCCGTACGAATTCCTTACGTCACTTGAGTCAACTCGCCGATCCTCTTCTGTTCTACAGCACCTTCGTCTTCCAACTGGAGTAGTTTCATCCGAACCAGTTCCAATTTGTTCTATGGTACGTAATTACTACATTTCAAAATTTTGTGAAACTCCTCCTCCCTCCTCTACGGCTTCTGCTCTTCTGTTCTCTTCTTTGCCTCAGGTCCCTTCTCATCTTTTAGCCATCCTCCTCCATCCTCCCACTTTAACTGAGCTCTCTGACACTTTCTCGTCCCTCAACCCCCGGGCTTCACCTGGCCCGGACGGTCTCCCTGTTTCTTTCTATAAGGCTTTTCTTCCTGCCCTCCTTCCATTTCTCCTCTGTGCTTTTTCTACTGCCATGCATCTTACATCTCTTCCAAGGAGTTTCACGCTCGCACATGTTGTACTTTTCCCCAAGAAGGGTGATCCGCTTGACTTGGGGAATTGGCGTCCCATCTCACTCTTAAATACTGATTATAAACTCTATACTAAATTTCTATCCCGCCGGCTTAACCCCATACTCCCTCATATTCTCTCCACTAATCAAACCTATACTGTACCCGGCCGCTCCATCTCCCATAATATTCAGCTTCTTAATGATCTAATTCACCTCGCCCGCTCTCGCTCAGAACCCCTTGCTCTTCTTTCCCTTGATCAACGCTCAGCGTTAGATAATATTTCTCATGATTACCTTCGTGCTACATTACTAAATTTCGGCTTTCCTCCTTCCTTTGCTTCTCTTCTCATCTCCCTCTACCGGGACGCAGTTTTCCACGTCAAGCTGCTCAACCTTCTCACAGCTCCCATACCCTTTCGTCGCGGCGTGCGTCAGGGTTGCCCCTTATCCGGGCAGCTCTTTGCCCTCGCAATAGAACCTTTTTTACGCGCAGTCCATCGATCCTTCTTTGCTTCACTACCACCGGTGGTAGCCAGCACACGTCATCATGTTGCTACCTATGTTGCCTACGCCGACGATATTGCATTCGGCAAGACACACAATTTCACGATCTCCATAATCTCTACAATACCTACGCCTCATGTTCCGGAGCAGCGCTAAACACAACGAAAAGCACAGGCTTATGGACCGGTTCGTAGACTAACCGCACTGACTCTCCTTGGGGAGCAGAGTGGTCCAACACCTATCGACGATTCCTAGGAGGAGTCCTTGGAAAACCAGCAACTGCTTCACTCGTCACCTGGACGACTCTCCGGCCACGCCTACATCGCTCGGTCGCAGTCTGGCGGCGCGCACAATTCTGCACCTCCGTCTTTCAAAGAGCACGTCTAACGCACACTTACCTGCTTTCAATGTGCACGTATTCCTGGTTGGCTTCGAAGCAACCAGCACTACGTCTTCTTGAACTTACCCGCTGTCAAACTCAGGTTATCTGGCCCGGCCATCACTGGGTCGGAGCACCTCAACTAAAGCCTGTCTCCTTCCAACGGAGGCATTAGTCTAGCCGACGTCAGATCCTATTACAAGGCTTATCGTATGTCAACGTTTTTACGATCACTTGCTCCCTCTGCAGTTGCTGCTCGTGATGTCATAGTCTCTCCGCATAACCCACGCTTTACTCTCCTTTCGTTCTTACTCATGGACCACTGTCCCCTTCTCACACTTTTCCCTCCTGTCTACAAAGAGGCTATCTCCTTTCTTCGTTCCCTCCCTCTTTCTCGCTCTCTCCCTGCCTCCACAAATGACCTACTTTCCGAACATCTTTTTTTTTTCTTCTCTGCTACACCCTCCCCATCTCCCATGTTTTGCTTTTCCTTCATGGCTCCGAGCTGGAGTCGTTACAGTCAGCGATCTTGTTAACACCGATCTTTCCTGGCTCCCCTTCTCTTCTCTACCCTCTGCTCTCCGTTTCAATGCCAACGCTCACTTTGCTCACAACTCTCTTATTTCTACTATAATCTCCCTGTTCCCTGAGCTTGCTACTCCTTCAGGTCTCATTTCTGTCCACTCTGCCTCTCTCCCTCTCCCATGTTTTCTGTCGTCCAATGGTCCACCTCTTCCTCTTGTCTCTTTCTCAACAGCTGATCTCTACCGTTTTCTCTCTCGCTCTTCCGCACCTCTTCCCATTTCTGGCATTCCACTCTGTTCTACCTCCGCAGTGTGGTCCGCTGCTCTTTCCCCACTTTCAGCACCCCTTGAAGTCAATTAACATTGGCTTTTCTTACACAACCGCCTCCCTGTGCCGTCGATTTTACATCGCATGACCATTATATCTTCACCCTCCTGTCCGTAATGTGGCGAGGAGGCTGACGTCCAGCATGTCTTCATGTATTGCACAGTATTATTGCCAACACTCCATCTCGCTTTCACGCTAGCGCAACGATCCTGTGAGACCGTCCTTACCTTCAGCGCCTACCGAACACTACTTCTGAACTCTTCTCGCCCTATTCACCTTCCGGCAGTCTGCTCCTACATCTTCGTGCTTGTAAAACATATAATTCACGTGTATCATCTTCAGCGTCCCCCCGAAGCTTCTACTGACATAAATAAAGTCAGTACTGCGTTACTTTGTCATTTTTGTAATCGCCTACTCTCCCGCCTTCGACTAGAACTTACCACTGCAGTTGCACGCTGCAGTGAACCACAGTTCCTATCAACTTGGTCACCAGCAACCACTTGGTTTGCAGGGTCGCCCACAACGCTTCACCTTACAGTCGGAACTTTTGTTTCACCCACCTCCTGATAGATACAATTTTTACCATGCTGATTTGTTTTCAATCTCTGCTTCACCACAGACTATTTTTTGTCTTTCCCGAAAAATTATCATACATAAATTGTATTCTCTCACCACTATATTGAGCTTTGTGAATAGGTCGTTGCGTCAGCTACAAGCACCTGTAAATCTTCTTTTCATATGTCATTTTGAGACGATTTTCCTATACACATTTCCTGTTTTTTTTTCTTGTTTTGCAACTGAGTGCAATCTTGTTCCTCAACATTCACTGTACTATATTATTTGTACTCTCTATTTTATCAGAATTTTTTTGTTTGTCTCACTATTGTACATCACTTTTAGTAGATCAATTATTGTATAGAATCCTATGAATTGTTCGAAGCATGAGCTACTTATAATTGTCAATATCTTTTCACGCTTTTTTTAAGACTCTGTTCTCATCCTCTTCACATGTATCATTTCGTGTATAACTCATGTGTAAATTTTTTTGTTTTTCATTACTCATCTTGCTGAATTATGTATTCTCTCTGCGATGTCAGAGACTATTTCTTTTTACCACCTGACAAACCAATATATATAAATTATAACTTCTCATTGTATAGAATCATGTATATAGGTCGTTTCACGAACCACAGACATCTCTAAACTTTGTCGTTTTTACAGTATATTCTTATCTTCAATTCCTGATTCAACTGTGTAATTTTACTTTTCAACTGTGTAAATTTGTGTTCTCCAATACTCACTGTGATGAGTTGTCTTCTCTCTGTATTTTCAGAGATTATTTTTCCTTTTGTATTCTCAGGAAAATTATTGTATAAAACTATTTTTCATATCACCGTTGTAAGTAACATGTAGTACCGCGAGCCACATTCATCTGTAAATTTTTCATCATCTGTCTTTCGAACTTTTGATTTCATATTTGTCTCCTTGATCACCTGCAACCTCCTGGTTTTCCAGGTCACCCATAATGTATCGCCTTTCGGTCAGAACTTTTTTTTCATCAATATTGTGTAAAATTTATACTCTATAGTGCTCATCATTCTGGATTGATTTTACTCTCTGTATTACCAGAGATTCATATTGCCTCGCCAGATTTCTACTGCACTTAACTGTTGTCATGCAAACGTTGCACGGAATCCTATAATTAACGTAGCGCAAGCTGCACACATCTGTTAATTTCTAATCACCTTTCTTTTGAATCTATGTCTGCAAACTCGAATTCTGTATTATTCCTTGCATCAATACTGTGCAAAATTAATATTGTATAACGCTCTTCAAGCTGAATTGTTCCTATTCTTTGCTTTGTCAGAGACTTTTGTTGCCTCACCAGACACTCGAGTGTAATTAACTGTTTTTTTACTATCATCAATGTACAGAACCACCGTGTAAATAAGCAGTAACGTAAGCTACAAGCATCTGTAAATATTTTTTTTGTCATACATCATTTGAGATGATTTATTCAAGCACATCTCTTGTATCTTTCTTCTAATAAATACTGTGTGAAAACTGACCCTTCGAGACAGGCTTTCGATAAGGTTTTGGAACACAGAGATAGGTATGCGCTTCCATTAAGAACATAATGCTGCCGCTAATTGTTGCTTAGTAGTAGGCCTTGCTTCCAAACTTCTAATGGGGCGGTCTAATTCATTGCATATGTGCTCTATGGGATTAAGATAAGGGCTGTGTGCTGGCAAGGCCACACACGATACGGAATTATCGTCAAACCACGCCGTAACAATATTTCCTTTATAGTTCAGTGTATTATCCTGCTGGTACCAACAAGACTCGGTTCCATAGTATTGCCACAGAGTTGGTAAAGCATAATTGACCAAAATATTGAGGTAGACGTGCTGGTTAACAGGTTTATCCACGATAACCAATGGGCCGGGACCACACCACGAAAAACACCCCCACATGAGTATACTGCCAGCTCCAAACTTGACCGTAGGAACAGTACACTGTGGTAAATAGCGTCCCCCGGCTGCCGTCATACCTACACACGGCCATCAGACTGATGGATCGTGTATCTGGATTCCTCAGTTCCTAGGACCCGTTTCCATTGATCTACAGTCCAGGATTAATGTTCTTTACATCATGCTAAACGACGAGTAGCATTCCGAACGGAGATATGAAAGGCTTATGAGCAGCCGCACGACCACGGTAACCCATGGAATGAAGTTCTCTGTGAATGGTACGCGTATATTCGAGGTTCCAGCATTTTTACTCAGCTGTACACTGAGGTCTTGTGCAGCTACTCCGTCGGATTAGCTGTAACGACTCTCCTGAGGCTTCGACGTCCTCTATCACTAATTTTCTTTGGTCTGCCAGTACGTTTTGCTGCTGCAGGCACGCGTTGTGTCGTCCACTTATTCAGTACATCCAAAACAGTTCACTTGAGTATGTTTAAACGCCTCTCGGCTTCTCTTATGGACAACACATTAATATAACAACCAACAGTCTTTCCTTTCTCAAAGTTAGTTCTCTCTCGCCGCGAGATTTTCCTTCAACAGCACAATGCGATATGATCGCGGTCAGCAGCAGGCTTGTTTTTATACCGTTCGCAGCTGTACCGCGCATCTTAACAACGCAACGGACCCGTTCATTTTCTTTTGAAGGGGTGTCCGTAGACTTCTGTCAATATAGTGTACATTGTGTTATTGTAAGAAACCTGGTACTTTACTTATTGTACAGATGATTATACGATGTTTATGTATCCAGGATACCTTAAGACAAAAGCTATTATAGCTATCAAGAGTAAATTTTATATTTAGTTTTTTTTTGTTTTTGTGAAATAATTCTATAAAAATAGTACATTTCACCTTTTTAAAAGATAACTGAAAGTCATTGTCAGTTTAAAAAAATCAAGTTGCAAAGCGTTTTGTTGCTTCGAAAAATCACGATGAAAAAAACTTAATTTGTGAAAACTTCTTCTACAAGAAAAACCAAACTACAAACCTATTCAGAAAACTAATCAGTTCCAACAGAAGAAATGATTAAATCACTCGCATTAATGACAAGAAAAGATCATCGTAGCACAATTTGTTTTACGATGTACGTGACTCAGATTCCCGAGCGTTTGTGTGTCAGTGGTTAAAGGCCTCCGTTACTTGTTGATTCAACCCAAATGACGAGGGTTCGATCCTGACTGCAGCTGAAAGATTATCTGAGCTAAGGGCTAAATAATAAAGGGTTGTAGATTTTGCGGAATTTCAGTTTAAATACGGAAAAACTTGAAATGGACTTCTCTGAAATAAACGGAATTTCTGACTAAGGAAGTAATTCTGTGAAAATACGGAAGTTAACATAAACGGGCACTTTTAAAAACGGAAATTTCTGAAAAAGACTGACGCCTACCGGCAACTTTGCTCCACGTTATTTTCAGAAATTTTCCGTGAATTCACTCCACTTATTTGTTTACAGTGTGTGACAACTCATAACACATGGTAGTGAAGTTGCGCTTGAAGAAATAGAGGAAATCAGTACTTATTAACTTCTATGATGGTGTATGATTATCAACGACTGTTAAAGCGCTAGCACATCGGTAAGACATCGACAGGATGAAATTATTCATCAGTTCTTGGAGGATCCTCCGCCAATCCTCGTTTGGGGTATGCTCCAGCTGCTGAAATGTTATAGGAGAGGACGGCTGATCTGCAACACGTTTGTCCAGGGTGTTTCATTAGTGCTCAGTAGGATTGAGGTCCCGAGAGCGCGAAGATGAGTGCATAGGTTTGACACCCAGTTCCTGAAGTGTGTTTTCCATCAGCTGGCTTGATGCGGGCGGGCGTGCGTGCGTTTTCACCCATGAAGAAGAACTTATACCACACTGCCACGGTATATAACACAGCTATAGGTTGCAGGACCTCATAAAGATATCTGGCCACCGTCAAAAGTCTACATTGATTCTGCAGTCTGTGTCATCATTGGACTGCAGTGATCATCCTTTTCTTTTTACCGTACGAATGCTTCTTCGTTCTTTACTCGACGCCGGTGTCCAGATACAATTCTGCTGGATTCCTGGGAGTGTTGGAATTCCAGGTAACAAGTGTGCTGATGCGGCTGCTAGATATGCTTCCTCATTGCTATTTTTTCATCGTGATTTACGTTTTATTGTTCATGATCAAATCACGCGAACGTGGCAGGGTCTGTGGGATCAACAGGTGGAAAATAAACTTCATCGTATTAAACCAATTCTTGGAGTCTGGATATCATCCTCTCGTCTGAACCGTAGGGAGGAAGTTGTCCTTGCGCGTCTCCGCATTGGGCATTCGACGCTGTCCCAATGTGCGAAACGTGCAATTGCAGACTCACTGTCACTCATCTTCTCCGTAGTTGTGTTCGTTTCCGTGTTGTGCGTTTTCACTTTTTTCATTCTCATTTGTTGAACGACGATGCAGCTACGTTGTAGCGGCTCCTAGACGACCAGTGCGATACATTCTGTCTTTTACTTTTAAAAACAAATTGGCTTTTTCAAACTTATTTAGTTTTTAAACTTTTCCTCATTCCTATTTTTCACTTTTACCGAATCAGCCTGATTTTTAAGCATTATACCACGTTTTTAACACTGTTTGTTTGATTGTCTTGTGTCTGGCGCTCTTTGGCCATACATGGCCCATGCTCCATAAAAATTCACCAACCACCGTCAAAGGTCCATTCTGGATGACGCAGATGACTGTACGACCGCCAATGCTCATGCAAGCAAACACGAGGATTCACCACCACTGAAGGCACAATTTTCTTCCATGAAGGCTGGATTATTCCGTGCTCCCCTCGTTGACACCACAAAAGGACACTACAACTACCGGACAGCCGCCCCGGTGCCGCAGTGGCCTAAGCGATGGCCTCTGATCATTCGTCCGAACGGGGCCCGGGTTCGGATACCGGTGAGGCATTGATGTTGTGTTTGTCTTACGACACTGGCTCTCTCCCTTCCATGGAACCAGTGACCCTAAATTAGAAACGGGCGACTGCTTTATAACCCATTGAGTTGCTCACGGTGGTCGTTAAACCTCCAATAAAAAAAAACAACTACCGGACTGCTGCAGGCTGAACCGTCACTCATCCGTCAAGAGTGGAGCGCCACTGTTCACGGTCCAAACCATAACAGTATTCAGCCAACTTTGTGCCGGTTCTCCTGTGATGTGTAGAGAGGGGTACGCACTCCAATGGTCTCCATGCATCATTAATGAAGCAGACTGAGCATGATCTGTGTGGACACGCGTCGTCATGTGGCCGCAGTAAACACACGTTGTAGTTCAGTTTCATTTAATCGGCGGTTTGTACCAGCCAGTAAACTCAAATGCCGGTCGTTCCGTACTGTTGCTGATGTTGGCAGACCGGTCCCTGGTCTTCTTCGCACTGTTCGGGTCTCCTGGAAATGCCTCCACAATCTACTAATTTCGCTTTGAGACACTCTAACCACTTAAACCTGGGGTACTGCAGAAGATGCACAGGAATCGTTTGTGTGCTGGAGAGATACGTTACTTATAGAAAGTTTGCGGCAAGACTCTTTTTGATCACGTGAGAAACAAAAATACACTGCAGATGTGTAATGTCACGCAAAATATCGGTGGAAGTGTTAGACAAATATTTTGAGGCTGTTTTGGCTATTTTGAAAGAATGGATTGTTACATCGTTACTAATAAATATTTGTCACCCAAGATATAATAACAGGGTGAGTCAAAAGTTCGTCCCGTTTGCAGCTAAAAGGTTTAATGATGCAAGAAAGCCGTACACGTTTACCTCATTCTACAAAACACAGGCCATTGTTTTTTATAGTCCTTTGCCAAGCATTCTACCAGAGTCACAATCCATGGCGATACCATTTGGCAGGTTTCGAGGACAGAAACTCTGTGATGCTAGATTTCACAACCATCGCTGAAGCGAAGTGCCATCCTTATATAAAACGGGACATGGAGCCAAACAGGTGGTAGTCGGATGGGCAAGGTCCAGACTATATGGACAATTTGGTAGGATCTCGACCCCTTACAATTCCTGTAGTTTTCGGCGGGTTACTCTAGAGGTGGGACTTGGAGCATTATCCACTTGCAGCAACTCCCGCTTGCTGCTGATGAGTGCTAAATAGCGTTGGCACAGAACATGATGAACCCGCTGCAGCTGTTCGGCATAGAAGTTCCCGTCCACAACCTGACCATCTGGCATGAGTTTCTAGCGCTCCCTTGGAATCAGCAGGACCCTTAGAATCCCACCAATTGTACCTTGGAATCCCACCATACTGTACAATTAGTGGCATATTGTAAAATTGGTAGGACCCTTGGAATCCCACCATTTGTACAGCATGACTTTCCTCTCAAAACGCGCTCTTTGTACCACTGGCTGTGCTTGTTAATGTAACCTCCGCCACTGGTTTCGAGGAGTTGGATAACGTAGGAATATCCACTTTTCACCACCCGTGACGAAAGGTCGCCAAAACGTATCGTCCTGTGGATTTGACAGCAATCTTCAACAGAGAGCGACATGTTGTTCCAACTGATTGTTAATTCATGGGGAACCATTCGATAACCCCCAGCATTAAAATTCCGGAATCATTTTCACGTAGTGCTGCTGTCCATTGTTTCCTTGCCTTCAACTGCACCAATTTCTTTCACTTCTGCTGCCGCTTTTAACCCTTTTTTCCAATAATGGCGTAGAAATACCCCAACAGCACATTTATCGACCTCCATCACCTGATAAGGCAATATTGCTCCGTGCCAAATGTACTCCATCAGCTTCGTGTGTTCCACATCATCGCGGTTGACGCTGGCGGGCATTTCGCAGAGGAATAGAGACCCAACATTATGTGCACATCAAAACGAGATGAACGTTTGCATCTCCCTGTAATACAGTAGAATAGTAGGTTTCTTTGTCCCCGTAATTCAGTCAGCAAGAAGAAAGCTCACGACGCCATTAAGGGCACATATCAGTAAAGCCAATAATCATTAGTAACCTTTCTATGAAGGGTTTCCGGAAACAGTCGACCATTGACGTTAGGGGAGTTATTTCAACTCAGGTTTTTGTGTAGTCCCTTCAACCAATCCCTTTTTCAGTGAGCAACACGATAAACGAACATGATTCCAGACTACGTAATTAGTTTACAGCTCTGTATTTTCTTCAAGGGATGGGAGTGAGGGAGCGAAATGAAGAAATCCGGAGGTCAGACAGGGAGTCTTTTTTGGAGGAGGGAGGGCGTACTCCTCGGGACACCCGCGCTAAAAATGAGAAAGTACGGATATCAGTGAAGTACAAAAAGGTAATGATCATTAGGAAAGAGAATGAGTAGTAAGATAAAAGAAAATGTAACTAAGTAAGATAATCTCAGGAAAAACCATAATCTGTGTAATGAAAACCTTTAGCTAATAATGAACAGTAGATTAAAAGTCACAAGTTCATTTACTGCTTTTTTGTGTTATAAAAGTTGCAACAGTAATCGAACCCGAAATGCGAGAGAAAAACACCACTGACAGAAGAATGAGGTGCCAAATTAGAAAATTTATTCAGCCCATGTAGGAGAAAAGAAAAGGTAAAAGTAGTCCCAGGAAATCGTGGGAGGATCAGATTCAAGAATGTATAAGAGAGACAAAGATAATGAGGTACAAAAGGTCTTGTGTGAGGTGTGTGTGCAACAAATGTCAGTGAAACCCGAGTTGTGCGACAAGATCGTTGTAAATGGAAACGTTGAAACATTAACAAATAAGTAAAATAAAATACGAGTAACTATTAATTGGGAGATTATCTTGTTTGGAGAACTAATCTCTGAAACTCAGAGAAAAGGTTATTTGTATGCATTTAGAAGTTAATGTGACTTGTACCATTCCACATATTCCCCACACGCAAACAATATTTTATTACATTTTAGTAAAATACAAAGGCTGATAGTTTTCAGATAAAACAGAGAAGGCATTTCTATTGTGCCAGATTATCATCTGACAGGCCTGTGTAGTTCCCATCTCTCATCTAAACAGTAATTCAAATCACAAGAGCTAAAAGTATTAGCATTTTCAGATTACTCAGAAGTGACTACTGTGAGGAAGCGAAATAATTTTGAATGATGCGTGAGTAAGGCTGCTCAATAATAACATTTGCGGAGCACACTTCTGTAGTTTAGATCACAACGAGAGAATATCTTCTCCTGAAGTGCTTAAGCTTGAGTTCAACGCTATGGAAATATTTCGTGATTAGGCAAGCGTCGTGGTCAGTGCTGAAATGCATAGAACTCTGTATTATTCCATAGCGAAGTAAAATGAGATGAAAGTACTCCAAACGGAGCAGATTGCTCTGAGTTGAAGCACAACGCTTTGGGATTCTGTAAGCTGAGGCAAAGTGCTTTTGATAACTTCTGATCAATATCTCAGTAATGTTTCATAGCAGTTGAATTCTTAGTGGTTCTAACAAGAAAAGAGATTAGTGATGGTAGAGACAGGCTATAACTAGATTTGCAAAGCATTTGCTTACGAGGGGATGCTGATAAGTTCTCGGCCCTCACCAAGAAGGAAATGGGCTAGAGCCATGAAACTTACAGACCATTCCCCATATTCACCCCGAAGTTTACCACACTTGGCAGAGCGTTTCTGGAGTTTCTTTAACCCTTCCAAATAAATTCTGAATTCTGATCACTCAAATATTGCTCGGCTGCTGATATCGCCTCCGAATCATTAAAAAAAATGCTTCCCTTTCAAACTTTTTTAAGGTTTGGGAACAGGAAATAGTCCGATGGAGCAAGATTTGATGAGTATGATGGATGGTCTGATGAGTATGGTGGATGGTCTATGCACTTAAACATCAGATTCCTTAAAACATCCATTGTCTTGCCAGCCTTGTGAGCTGGGTGTTCCCCTTGCTTTTTCCACTTCACCACCTTCTTTAATCGACACAGCAAGTTGGAATAGTATTCAGCATTTATTGTTTGGCCCTTCGGGACATAGTCAGTAAAACGCCTTCCGAATCCCACAAAACCGTTGCCATGACCTTTTCTGCAGACCTTTGAGTCTTGAATTTCTTTAGCCGTGAAGAACCAGAGTGCTGCCATTGCAGGGACTGTTGTTCCGTCTCGTCTCTGGGTCGTAGTGATGTAAATACGATTCACCAACAGTGACAAGTCTCTGCAAAAAATTATCACCAGATCGTTCAAAAGGCTACAAAATCGATTTAGAAGTGTCCACTCTTTTTCGTTTCTCGTCGGCGTTCAAACATTTGGGCACTCACTTCGCTGACATCTGCATATCCAAGTACTCATGAATAATGAATTCAACACGTTCCCTGGATATCTCCAGCGTCTCAGCTATTGTTTTAGCTGAGATTCACCGATCTGACAAAATCAGGTCATGAACACGATCAACAAGTTCCGGTGTTATCACTGTTGAAGGCTTCCCAGATCTTGCTGCATCTTCGGTTTCAAAGTCACCACGCTGAAAGTTGGCACACCATTTCTTCACAGTAGAATATGAAGGGCACTTGTCACTTAATGTTTGCGTCATACACTCGTAGATTTCTTTTGCAGTTTTCTTCTGCAGGAACAAAAATTTCATGACAGCCCGGAGTTCCACATTCGAAAATTCAACACTTTGCATTGACATGATTCAGTTCAGAACGTCAAAAACTTGCAAAAAAAGAAAAAAAGAGAGCTATTAGTATGAAAATTAGAACTTTGCAATACAAAAGAACAAGCACTCTTTCGAGATGCAGCGAAAAAATATTGCAACAATTACAGGTTGTAGGTTAGGCCAAGAACTTTTCAGCATCCCCTTGTATTCAAGTACTGTTGCCCACCAAAAATTTGAATACACGAGAAAAATCGTTTGCGTAACTCCTTACCTTAAAGCTTCAAGCTGCTGATGTATCTTAACTCAGTGGGGCCCAACATTTTCTGCGCTTCTCAAATCGAAATGTTCATATAGGCGTCGGGTTTTCGAAAGCTAAGGCAAAATATTTAATAACTCTGCAGTAATACGGACAATAAACCTATCAGCAGTGATAGTTGTCTAAGCACGAACACTTTAGATCAAACCAATTGCAACACTCAAATGAAGATAAGACGTATCACCGGTATCAAAAATATACAGAGTTAAAAATTATGACGACACGAATTACTCATTCCATTGAGGTTTGTTTAAAAGGTTTAATTTTAACCTTTTAAACCTCAATGGAATGAGTAATTCGTGTCGTCATAATTTTTAACTCTGTATATTTTTGATACCGGTGATACGTCTTATCTTCATCTGAGTGTTGCAATTGGTTTGATCTAAAGTGTTCGTGCTTAGACAGCTATCTTCCTTATTTGTGTATCAATTAGCACGATAGTCTCTTCATCATATCTAGCAGTGATAGTCTTTTATTATATACCTTTCTAGTCTTTTATTATCTGCTATGTAACTCAAGGCATGGTGGGAAGGGTTAGTCTTCCTGACATGGGCATCATGCCACTGGGTAGAAAAATGTAACTCAAAATTTTTTTCTCTCCTTTCTTAGCTTCATCGCCATTGCTATAGTGTCAGTCATCCCCATAAATGGCCACTTTGATTAACAAACTAATTGAAAGCAACGCTTTCTGATGTACAGGATCATTCATTCCAGCCGCGTTCGTCCCACTTCTCAAAAACCAAATTATCCGTTTGGGATGATTTCATCCCATTTTGTTAAACCCGCAATAATTCTTTCTCGCCGGTGAAAAGGTTAAGGTGTACCCCAACGCACTGAGCATATGCTAATCGATGGCCACGTTTCAAACAGTTGCCTTAAGGCTTAACTGCTGGATTTAAATTTCACATGAACGACTCTGCCTGTCGAATTTAATTTTGCGATGCTTAAATTTCGAAAAATGGACAACGTACTTGAATAAGTATCTTGTTATTTCCAGTTATACTTATTGTGAAATGGTCAAATAAAAAGCATTTTCTAGTCAGTTCTTGGTAGAATAAATAGGAGCATGCCAAAGAGAGAAAAAAAAATATTGAGGATTGTTAACATGGCAATTTCACAATAATATGAAATGCCTAGTTTTACTGCTCAACATACTGTATAACATCAAATCAGAAAACTTGAAAATTACATCACCCTGGAGCGAGAATCGAACCCGCATCTTCCGATTTCCGTTCGAGCATGCGATCACTTACACCACCCAAGACAACGAAGTTCCAAGTATCTCATTTATCAAACTCAGACTTTCGGACACCATATCTCAGCAACTATTAGTCCGATTTGAAAAATTCTTTTTACATTCGGTAGCTTGAAATGCAGGAACAATGACTCTTGCTTTCCGGTTTTTTCCTCATGCATAACTTCGCCGCTAGAGAACGCAAATGCAGATGCTATCGAATTAAAAATATATTTTATTGCATATCATTATTTATGAATACGCCACCAAACAACCCTTTCTTCCCTTCGATACCATTTATAACGAAGACTATTTTGAGTACAGTTTCCTTTTCAAATAGAGCTGTTTTTCCTGTCGGAGGGTGTGAAGTTAAGTTGTGATTTCTCTGATACCTCTGCTTCTAAACGTCCGATTTGAAAAAAATTTTTGCGTCGGATAGAGCTCCTGGTGGAAAATGTTCTGCATATAATTTCTAATTTTTTTTTTGTAAAGAACAGTTTTTTTGCCACTAGGGGCGTAAGTATACATTTATATTTCTGATGTATTTGCAACAATATCTGCGCTTCTTAAAACCCGACTGAAAAAATTATTTTGATCAGATCCACACACCACTAAAAACATTTCGAGAATACCTTCTGCTTAAAATAATGCACAGTTTTTCCCCCGGGGGGGGGGGGGGGGGTACGCATAATTTTAACTTATTTTTCTCGATATCTCTACTTCTAATAGTCCGATATGAACATTTTTCTCTTTATCGGAGAGCGATTTCGGGGCAAAATGTTTAGCACATTTCACATTTTTCTTAGCGCACAAGTTCGCCACTACAGGGCATAAGTTCTCGTTTACAGCAATGTCTGCGCGCCTAACACCTGATTAAAATAAATATTTTTTAGATCAGATACTACTACGACGAAAACATTTTGTGTGCATTTTCTGCCTAAAATAATGCACAATTTCCCCGCTAGGGGGTGCAAATGTTATATATGCTTTTCTCGATGCTTTCTTCTTCTGAGAGTCCGATTTCAAAAATTATTTTAATACCGGATGACATTCACCCTGTGAAACACTTTGCATGTACTCGTGGAGATTCTGTAGTTCACAGCTGTGGCAAGTGTTAGTGTGTATTTACGTTTGTAACCAGATTGATATCATCATCATCAATCCACTGCTGGACGAAGCTCTCTCCAAGGTTCTTTCACATCGGTTTGTCTTGTGCCAGTCTCCTCCATGTTATTTCCGCATACTTTCGAATTTCATCCACCCATCTCACAAGTGGTCTTTTTCTGGGTCTTTTCCTGTCCCTTGGAATCCAGTTTAAAATTTCAATTGTCCATCGATGGTCTGCCCTTCTGGCAATATGCCCAGCCCATTGCCATTTCAGGGATTTTACTCTGATCATGATGCTTTACACTCTTGTCATTTTTCTGATCTCCTGGTTACACCAAGCATGTATCTCTCCATGCCTCTTTCAGTTGTCTGCAGTCTTTGTATGTCTCTTTTAGTTAAGGCTCACGTCTCTTCACCATACGTAAGCACTGGAAGGATGCATTGATCAAACACTTTTCTTTTAAGACATAATGGCATATTACTCTTGAAAATTATACTGTTTCTTCCAAAAGCTCTCCAGGTAGAAAGAAACATATATATTTGCAAATATGTGTATATATATATATATATATATCAATGGGATGTAAGGTAAGGTGATGCGTAACATTACAGCCTCTCGTTGACAAATGTCAACCCCGCCTTCTCATGGTGCTTCCTGTTCCCACTAACGGGGCTCTGACGACCGACAATAGCGGTACAACTATACCATCGGGATTAGAAGAAATGCTATCCCACACTCACCAACCCGCTTGGCCAGCATGGTGAGTTATGGCCAAACCCCTCCAAAATGACTCCACAACTTAAATCTTGGCCCTCAGTCTCCAGCAGCTGGAATGTACCTGGCCAAGGCAGCGGCCAGTGCGACAGGAAGGCAGAGGGTGCTAAGAATCCCCGGAGGACCGGACTAGGCTGCAATTTGATGCTGACCTTGGCAACTTACAATGGACGCTCCCTATCTTCTGATTCAAGGCTTTTTGAATTGGAAGAGGAACTACAAGGATCAAGTGGGACATTGTCGGGCTAAGTGAGGTAAGGAGAAAAGGAGAAGATCTCATTGAACTGAGAAGTGGACATCTCTTCTGCTATAGTGGGACAGATACTGGCAGAACTAGTGGTGTTGGATTTATAATAAACAAGAAACTGAAGGATAAAGTTGTAGAAGTTGAAAGTTCCTCTGACAGAGCTGCACGACTCGTTATCCAACTCTCGAGAAGATACCAGGCACAGATTATTCAAACTTATGCACCCACCACAAGTCATCCTGAAGAAGATATTGAAGAATTTTTTGAGGAAATTCGTGATTTAAATAATAAAGGTAAGCAGTACTTGAAGATAATTATGGAAGATTTCAATGCAAAAATAGTGCAACGGCAACAGAATGAAACTTCAGTAGGTAAATTCGGTCACGGCAACAGAAACCAGCGTGCAAATACTCTCGTTGACTTTGCAGAGGCAGAAGGGTTTTTCATCTTGAACTCCTTTTTCAAGAAAAAGCCACACAGGAAATGGACATGGAGACATCCAAATGGGACGACAAGTGAAATTGATTTTATTTTTTATCATGTGTAACAAAAAATTCGTCATAGAAGACTGCAGTGTGCTAAACAAGTTTAACACAGGTAGTGACCATAGATTGGTGAGATGTAAGATGCACCTCAACACTAAACTCGAACGTGGCAAGCTCATGAGACAAACAAAATGTATTGACATAACCAACCTTAAAAAACACCATAATACCTTCAAATTGGAACTGAAGAACAGATTCTCTGCTTTAGAAGGCCTAACATCGGAAGAAGTGGACATCTCTGAAGTTAACAGAAAAGTAACCAAAGCTCTTATGGAAACAGCAACAAAATTAGCTGGGTCTAAGAACAAGTTGCATGTGAACAAATTATCAGGAAAAACAAAATGTTGATGCAAAAAAGAAGAGAGATAAGGACAACTAAAGAAGATGTGACTTCCAGAGCGGAATATATAGAGCTATGCAAGACAGTACAAAAAAGTATGACTGAAGACGTAAGGAAATTCAACTGTGAACTAGTGAGGAAAGCAATTGAAAACAACCACAGCCTAAAGACAGCATAGGGACATCTCAGTAAGGGAAGAAAACAGATTATGGCACTGAGAAAAGAAGATGGTTCTGTAACAAAGAATAGAGGCTAAATTTTGACAAGAGTGAAAAATTTCTACTCCACATTATATGAAAGGGATGATACATGTACTCCAGACATCATGAAAGGTACCAGTACCAGAGTTCTTCCAGTCCTCCCAGCAGAAGTTGCACATGCAATCAAGAACATGAAGCGGGGAAAAGCTCCAGGAGAAGATGGAATTAATGCAGATATCATACAAGAAGCAAGTGGAGAAATCGAAACAATACTCGCCCAAATTTTCACTCGATGCCTTATGAAGGGAAGATCCCTAAGGATTGGAACAACGTTACAATGATCCTGCTACATAAGAAAGGTGACATTGAGGATCTCAGGAACTACAGACCTATCTGCCTCCTATCAGTGGTTTATAAAATCTTCACTAAAGTTCTTTCACACCGCTTGAAGGTAACACTGGACATGGCTCAACCGCGAGAACAAGTTGGATTCAGGAGTGGCTACAGCACAATAGATCATATCCACGTACTGAGAGAACTAATTGTGAAAGAGCGAGGGAATAGGAACTTCCATTGTGCATGGCTTTTATCGATTATGAAGAAGCCTTTGATTCAGTGAACCCATCAGCAGTTACAACGGCTCTGAAATCCTGCGGTATTGAAGATGCATACATTAATAATATTAATAACGTCTATGAAAATGCAAGCGCAAAGATTCGGCTGTTTGAAAATACAACACACATACAAATTGGAAAGGGAGTGAGACAAGGTGACACCATATCTCCGAAGCTTTTTAATGCCACATTGGAAAATGTCTTTCAATCACTGAACTGAGAAAACAAAGGGATAATGATTCATGGAGATTATCTAACCCACCTTCGTTTTGCTGATGACGTTGTCATTTTTGCAACTACCCCATCTAAGTTGCAGAGTATGATCCAAGAACTTTTTGACAAGAGTAAAGAAGTGGGATTAAAAATGAACTTTCAGAAGACAAAAGTGATATTCAATGCTTTTACAAGAAATGAAGATTTATCGATTGATGGAGAAAAGCTGGAGATAACAGACACGTACGTTTATCTTGGACAGCAGATATGAAGTGAGGGTCACATTGAGGAAGAAATTAATCGGCGTACAAAACTTGCCTGGAGAGCTTTTGGAAGAAACAGCATAATTTTCAAGAGCAATATGCCATTATGTCTTAAAAGAAAAGTGTTTGATCAATGCATCCTTCCAGTGCTTACGTATGGTGCAGAGACGTGGACCTTAACTAAAAGAGACATACAAAGGCTGCAGACAACTCAAAGCAGCATGGAAAGGTGAAATGCTTGGTGTAACCAGGAGAGATAAGAAGAGGAACTCGTAGATCCGAAAAATGACAAGAGAGGAAGACATCATGATCAGAGTTAAATCCCTGAAATGGCAATGGGCTGTGGATACTGCCAGAAGGACAGACCATCGATGGACAGCCGAAATTTTTAGATTGGATTCCATGGGGCAGGAAAAGACCCAGAAGACCATTTGGGGGATGGGTGGATGAAATTCGAAAGTATGCGGGAGTGACATGGAGGAGACTGGCACAAGACAGAACGTTGCGTGAAGGAAACTTGACTTTCTTCCAGCAGTAGATTGATAATGGTTGAAAATGATGACATATATCAATCATATTTTTGCAAATATATATATCATTGTAAACCATTTTCCATCCACAGCTGCATGAAGGTCTCGCCAAGTTTCTTCCACAACGGTCTGCCTTGCGCCCTTCTCCTCTGTCATTCCAGCATGCTTTCGAATTCCGTTCAGGCATCTCTCATGTGGTTGTCTTTTTAGTCTTTTCCTGTCCCTTGGAATCCAGTCTAGGATTTCTGTTGCCCGTCGGTGGTCCGTTCTTCTGGCAACATGTCTAGCTCATTGCCATTTCAGGGATTTTACCATGTCTTCATATGCAGGGTGCATAGGAAATTCCATTTAGCCTGGAATAACTTGCGAACGGAAAGAGGTACAGTTATACAAGTGAGATAACGGTATAGTAAAGCAACTACGCCCAACCGAATGCAACCAATAGCAACGGCCCTAGTGGCGAAATTCGGAAGTTAGCTATTGCAAATCGAAAACGAAAAGAGATAGAGCAAAATTTCCAATTACAAAGTTGTAGAGCATTAATTAATTAGTACAAAACGACATTTGTTTAACTCGGATATGATAAATTGTCGCCTGAATACCCTACAATGTCCGGAATTGATGCGCGACGATTCGAATCTGCATATTCACATTTCGCAAATGTAACCGTATGCAAATGCAGATTGTGACGTTGTACCGTACCTACGATATAAAAACCAGTAGCAGGATGTACCCTGATCAGAAGTTTAGGTCTACGTACGCTGTGTGAGAATGGCGCGCTTGGATTTCTGGGGTTACGTAAAAAATCAGGTGTATGCAACAGCGCCTACAAGTATGCAGGATCTACGTCGTCGTGTTACACATGCTTGCAATAGTGTGATACCTTCCATGCTGAGGAATGTGCATGCAGAGTTACTTTCACGAATACAAATGTGTATCGTGGGCAATGCTGAACTCTTCGAACATACTAGACATTAACTTTTTTATCACTGTGCGACAGTTTGCATTTTTTGTTTTTGTTTTGTCTGACATCATCAAACGGTATTGACGTAAGTACGCATTTATGCAATAAATTGTGTGTATTTGCTCATACATATGCCTGCTCCTTTCAAACGTTCACACAAAAGGTCACGCATCGATTTCGGACATTTTAGGATATTCAAGCGACAATTTATCTTATCTTTTGTAAAAAAAAATGTCGTTTTGCACTAATTACGTAATGCTCTACAACTTTGTAATTGGAAATTTTGCTGTATCTCTTTTCGTTTGCGATTTGCAATGGCTAACTTCCGCATTTCGCCACTAGGGGCGCTGTTATTGGTTGCATTCGATCGGACGGAGTCGCTTTACTCAGCCGTTATCTCACTTGCATAACTGTACCTCTCTCCGTTCGCAAGTTACTTCAGGCTAAAGGGACTTTCCTATGCACCCTGTATATATACGTACACTGAAGAGCAATGAATTAGAGACAGCTGGCGTTATGCAAATGTGGTGCTGTAGGCGGCCTTGGAAACGGAAACGACATGACGTATGCAGCGATCCGACAATATAAGAAGTGATGCGACGGGAATCGGTAAGAGTCGGACGCAGTATGGGTAAGACGAAGGATCTGAGCTCATTTGATCGTGGGCAAATTGTCGGGGTCCGACTAATGGGTCACTCCATCTCCGAAGTCGTGCAGTCACTGGGATTTTCACGAGCCACTGGGTCACGGGTGCACCGTGGGCACATCGAATCCGGTAAAACCATCCCTGCAAGGGCCAACTGCCGTGGACTACAGCGTGTGGATGAGCGGGCTAGCTCACATCGTCGGCTAGCTCAGATTGTAACAGCGGATAGATGGGCCACAGTGCAAGAAATTACTCTGCAATATAACGCTGGTGCACAAAACCGTGTAAGCAGCCACACCATCCAGAACCATCTCCTCGCTATGGGGTACAGAAGCCATCGTCCCACGAGGGTACCGCTGCTGACCGCACATCACAGGGTGCAAAGATTAGCATGGGAGCGGGAACATCGCCACTGGATCCTAGACATGTGGAAAAATGTTGCCTGGACTGATGAGTCGAGATTCACATTGGTACATGCGGATAGCAGGATACGAGTACGGCGCAAACCACATGAAGCGATGGATCCTTTTTGCCAGCAGGGTACTCTTCAAGCTGGTGGGGATGGCATTCTCGTCTGGGGACTGTTTACGTGGACTGAAATGGGACCCCTGGTACGTGTGACATCGTCCCTCACTGGTCAACGTTACCGGGATATCCTGGACGACCATTTACTCCCGTTTGTGCGTCTTCAACATCCCACTAGGGACTTCATCCTGCAACAAGACAATGCAGCTCCCGAACTGTATCCGAATGGTTGGATGAACACTCCACCGACGTGACCTCGCTTCCTTGGCCAGCTAGGACACCTGACCTCAACCCCATCGAGCACATTTGGAATGCCATCGAGAGAGATTTTCGAGGCTCTGACCTCCTCCATCAAATCTTCGTGAACTGTGGGAGCTTGTTCAGGGGTCGTGGATCCGTATGGCTTCCGAACGCTTCCGGTGTCTTGTCTAGTCCATGCCGAGACGAATCTCCGCCGTCATCAGGGCGAAAGGTGGTGCCGCACGTTACTAGACAGGTATCTCTAATTCAAATTGCTCTTCAGTGTATATACACACATAAAACTAGAATTCACTCAGGACACACACTCGGTCCCACTGACACAACACAACTTCAAAAGAAAACCCCAAACAATTACATGGCCAGCGGCTGAGGACCACTCATCAGGGAAAGACATCCCCCAACCACCGACCATACCCCTCAGACTTCAGGTTTCATGTGGGTGTAAATTAGCTCAAATTGGCCGAAATAAGACTTCTATTTCAATTTTTTTTTTAAATTTCAGACAAAACACCTAATCTTTCCTATCTGAAATGAGGAGCATGAATGATACAAATTATAACTCACTACAAATGCTGGAAATTAATAAGCCTAATGCAGATCACAACAGCCAAATGTAAACACTGGCCCAAATGTAAATATTGCAATAAACATGTTTTCTTACGTATTTCTTTAGTGTGATATGTTTGCACTTCTAAAAATGCCATTGAATTTTCTTTTACCGTATGCCATTCGCTGTAAGAAAGATGGGAAACATTATCCTCTTTAAATCATAGAAAGTTTTCCCGCTAGGAGGCGTAAGTGAAGAAAAATCTCTGTTTCCAAGAGACATATTTGAAAAGTTCTTTTTCCGTGGCATAGCTTTTGCTACGAAGAAGAGTACTTTTAGCGTATTTTCTGATTTTCCATTATTCAAAATTCTTCCGCCAGGGAGCCTCAGCGGATATTTCTGTTTGAAAGAGTTAATTCCATTCTAAAATTCTCTCAAGAAAATCCTTTTCTGGTAATATATATTCTTCATTGTGAAGAGTATTTTGTACCCATTTTCTTCTTTACGTTACACAAAGCTTTTCCACTAGAGGTGTAAAGTTACATCACGTTTGTCTGTATCTCTTCTTCAAACTGTTCGATTTGAAAATTTCCTTGTCTAAGACCTCTAAAAAAGTCTCTGTATCTTCCGTCCGCTACGAGAAACTTTTTTATGTACAATATGTTGATTTTTGTAATATACTTTTCAGCCGTTAGTGGGTGTAAGTAGCTATTCCTATTTCTAGATATTTTATCGATTGTAGAAGACCAGTTGATTTTTTTTTTTTAACCGGTCCCATTGACTATGAATAACTGTTCACACTACACATTCGAAATTATGCGGAGTTCTTCTTTCGGTAATGTAAATGTATTTTTTTATTTGTTGAATTTTTACATTTTGTAAAAATTATCTTTCAACTATATTTTTCGTATCGGAAAGGATTCAAAAAGAGGTGTCCATTGCAACCAAAAATTAAGTGTTATCTTTCTTGTTTAATATTTGTTGTCTTAAGGCTGTTTATTAATTTTAGTTTGCAACCTGAAAAGAAATATCAACTTTTTAAACTATAATTACGAAAATCGTGTCAACTTTCTTTGGACATCCGCTCAGAGAATTTCCTTCATTTCCTGGAATAGCACAATACTAAATTTAACAAAAGAATAATTTTATATAACTAAATTTTTCTGTATCCGAAAAATTCGCTTACTTTTATCTAAGCTCCGTAAAATTGTAGATGGTTACACTCGCCACGAGTTCTAACATATATTTTTGATTAAATGTCTTTGGGGGCCAAAGAGTGGACTCAAAGAAATGTTGGGTGGGGTGAAGTCCACCTAAGCGCACCTATCGTGCTTGATCGAGGCCTAGTACGATACCTCGTATGCAAAATTTCAGATTGATTCATCTACCCGTTCTAGAGTAATTAATGGGCAAAGTTCTGTGTTTAAAAATTATACGATCTGCTGAGCTCTTCTAATAAGTTCCAGCGCTTGCCGTCAAGGGAAATAAATCATAAAAAACGAAAATCTGATTGGGAAAGGAAACAGCGAAAAACAGTGTATATATAGCAAACAAATCGCCGTGGTTTTCAGATGGTGATTAAAACTGTGAAAGCGATAGCATATCAAGAAACTTTATTCTATAAAATGTTTGCTCATCTCGAGCGGGAATAGTAGCCGTCGGCGAGGCATCCTGCCAGTTAGTGCCTAACGGAATATGCGTCCGTTTTGCGTTTTGACGGCGAGGCACACGTTTCATTACACGGTAGACAGAGTTCTGCGAAATATTCATTCCTGCTAGGTCAGCATGTGCTTGCAGTTCTTGTGCGAAACCTGTCTCTGGATCCTACAGAGCCGCTTACATTATATGCCTCAACTGGCAATCTCCGTGGACTGCCTCGAGGTTGTCCAAGTGGTTCGGAGGTTCCACTAATAAAGTCCTCGGTGTGCTGTACTGGCTTTATGGAGAGGGGCGATTCTGACGAAGAGTCCTCTTAATTTGACAACTCCTCCTGTGATGGTATTCATCAGTTATCGATATGCTGGAAGTCATTATCCAAACATGCCTCCTCATCATTTGCACAACTCAGATTCCTCGTCATATTTGAGGAAAGCGGTATGGATGGATGATTTTTCGTCCGACAATAAACTGTTCATCGACTTGTTCTCCTGCCGTAAAATTGCTGTCATTTCCATATCGCGGCACAAACAATACACTTACAGTTTTGTATACCAATCCAACTACTTTTTCGGGATGTTGAGATCTACATCAGCAGTTTCTATCACGTGTGACCACCACCGATGTAGATCCCGATATCCTTCAAAAGTATGTGTGTGTGTACTGTTGATCATATAACATCCGCAGAAACTTCTCATCACAAAACTAACTTTAAATAATTTAAATTAATTACGAATTAGTAGTGATGTGAATGTTTATATCCGAATCTGCATTTATTCCTTGAAACATCAGTTTCAGAATTGTTTTTTTATCAGAATATTTAAAATATTCACTGGTAATATCAGGAAACCCTTAAATGCTATTGATATTGTAAAAATGTGCTTCTCGAAGAAGAGTAATTCACTGTCATCTGTTCAGACAGATCAGTGCTCCTGTTTCCGATACGTTTTTTTTCCTGAATTTTTAAGTGGGTAAATAGAGGATAGAAATTTAAATAGAAAATCGAAAAAGAATGCCATTTGCTTTTGCAGTCATCATAATTCGGAGTTTTTATCAGTTACTATTTCAAACGGTAAATTGGATCCCAGATTCAGAGCATGAAGGTGATTGATCAAAATCGTAAAGTCCTGGGAAGAAGAATTAAATTGTGAAGCAGGATGACCTTTGACTCAAAAATGTTGACAATTTAAAATCAGTATATCTCTGCAGTGAAAAAGCTGCAAAACTTATAAGTGCATTCAATGTGTTCTGTTTTACTTTTTACTAGTACGTTTCGTTTGTTATTCCGAGCTAGATGTGTTGATTGCAGTGAAATCAATAGCTTTAAGCCGCCACGGTGACGCTGTGGTCTAAGCGCTGGCTTATGGTCACTCGTCTGAGTTGGGTCCGGGTTCGAATCCCGGTGTAGCATGGATGTTATGTTTGTCTTGTGGCACTGGCTCTCTCCCTTCTCTGGAACAAGTAACCCCCAAATTAAAGACGGACGACTGCTTATAGCCCACTGAGTTGCTCACGGTGGTCGTTAAACACCTAATTAAAAAAAAAAGCTTTAATCATACCCAGCAAAAACAGTTTTGCTGGGCCACTGCTGGCTGCCATACTTGATGGCTAGCTTAATGTGGTTCGCTAGTTTCCCGGCAGTGGCAGCCAGCAATCACGTGACGTAATTGATGGCTTGCCGAACCTTGTCCGCCAATTTCCCAGTAGTAGCCATAAAAATAAAGGATAACCGCAGTTTCCCAAAGCTACAATTACTTTTTTTTGCCTTACGAAACTTCTGCATTACAGCACTGCGCTGGGGAAATTTTCTAAACAGGTCCTGAAAAACGCCCGTTTGAATATGGGTGGAAACGAACAAAGGACTGTCTGCGTGGGAAGCGGGCGCTCTACCAACAGGACTGATTTGCCACGCCCAAGCATTTGCTTGAAGCTGAGCCTCCTTCCTGCGGAATGTGTAACGAGTGGTTCTCTGTTTTAATTTTACGATATTGCGAGGTATTTTTCATAAATGTCAGTTTCATATAATTCGTAAAACTTTTTATTTACCTTCAGAGAACTTAACTCATTTTCAACAAGTGTACCAACTTAAAGGCGCTTTCCAAAGTTTCGTTCTGTCCTTGTCGTTTTGAAAGGCGATTGTTGAATTAATGTATTTACCCGTTCATGTCACATTCTGTTACATTTTTTACGTTGAATTTTTCCTTTCCGCTGTCCGAAGCTACATTTGTTTTAAAGAGGAAAGATATTTTATTTTACTTCTCGTTATTTTTAGAAGTGAATTCCTCCAGTCTTGTGTATTCAACCCGTGGACATTATATCCACATAGCGTTGCTCTTTTTTTTTTCAAATAATTGATAAGTTTTGTACGCGTACAATTCTTTTTTTTTTTTTCAACATGACGTTTTTTTAATGTTTTTCCAGGACTTTTGTTTCAAGCAGTTTAGTGTATGTTAAAACAAAAGATTACACAGAAATTATTTCTTGTTATTCATGGGAATGGAGTGGGTGCATTTCATGGCTGTAATCTAGTATTTCATGGCTTAATTTAATATCTTCGTCGACGTGGAATATCATTATAGCAAATTAATTCGCCTCTCTACATACGGTTTTTTTTTCTTCTTAACATCCACTAAAATAACATTGGCGATAGCGTCGTCTTCAACTAACTGGTACCACGAGAGAGACAGCACATGTTGTTCTGCGCATGCGCAGTCTCGTTGCTTCCACCTGGTGTTGGGGTTGCATTGCTAGTGGCACTTGCTTGGAGGCCCGCAATTCACGGCAATGCTGCAGGGCCACCAATGGCTGCCAACTGATGACGCTGCCACCAACGGACCGCTACTGGGCCGTGAGTGGCAGATTTCAGCCAGCAGTGACCCATCACTACCAGCTGGTGGCCAGCAGTTTCCCAACACTTGTTTTTGCTGGGTAGTTTTTATAAATCTCGTACGTAATACACGGGAAAGTCACTAAATAAGTCGCAGTCATGGGATTACTCTCAGTTAAACGTAGCAGATGCTAGGTTTCGCATACACAGCTCAGATTGCAAATGGCGACCGTGCTCGAGGAATGTACGACCGAAGAGCAGCGTGCTGTTGTGCGTTTTTTTTTTAGGGATAAAGTACTTCCTGTAAAGGATATTCATGCGGAAAAGCTTCCTCTTTGTAGTGAGAAATGTTTGTCGCGTAAAGCGGTACACAACTGGGTCGATAAATTCTTTCAAGGACAATCAAAAGTTGCTGATGAAGACCGACTTTGTTGTCCTGTTCAGATTGCGACAGAAGCAACTGCGAGGCGGATGAAGGAGATGGTTCGAACTGACAGGGGAATAACGATAGACAGTGTAGCAACTGCAATAGGGTGTTCTCATGGTTTTGCCTGCGGCATGATGCATGGTTGTTTGATATTCCGGAAAGTGTGCGTGTACGGTAGGTGCCTAGAGAACTGACTCAAGAACGCAAAATGAACTGAATGGGCCTATCTTTGCAACATCTCTCTCGGTACGCATGTGAAGGAGCAGACATGCTTAACATGACTGTTATTGGTGAAGAATCGTGGTTGCGTCTCTACGAATCTGAATCAAACCTTGCTTCAATGCAATGGAAACATCCCTCTCAATCTTCAACCCCAAAATTCCAAATTTCGCCGTCAGCAGGGAAGGTTATGCTCACAGTGTTTTCGGATTCTCAAGGAAGGCTGTTACCCATTTCCAGAAGAGAGGGGGAGTGTGAATCCTGCATCATACTGTGAAATTCTGTTGATGCTTTCGAATTCAATTCGAAAAAAAAAAAGCGTGGAGGCCTACTGACTAGTGGAGTACTGCTCCATCACGAAAACACCAGAACCGCCCCCCGGAGGCGCAGTGGTCTAAGCGCTGGTTCCTGACCATTCTTCCGAGAAGGGTTCGGGTTCGAATCCCGGTGAGGCATGGATGTTGTGTTTGTTTTAAGGCAGTGGCTCTCTCCCTTCCCTGGAACCAGCGACCCTAAATTAGGGACGGGCGACTGCTTGCAGCCCATTGAGTTGCTCACGGTGGTCGTTAAACTTCCATTAAAAAAAAAACAACAAAAACAAAAAACGCCAGACCCCATACAGCTCAATTAACGCGGCAGAAAGCTAAACAACTAAGCCAGGAACTCATTGAATATCCACCTTACAGCCCCGACTTAGCTCCCAGCGATTTTTGTGTGTTTGGTCCGCTAAAAACTCACTTTGACGACAAACGTTTCGCGGATGACTAGGAGGTTGAACGTGCAGTACGAATGTGACTGAGACAGCAGACCAAAGACTTCTACGCACTGATAGAACGATAGGATAAGTGTATCAATATTGGGGGAAATTCAGTTTTATTTATTTTATTTTATTTATTAGAACTCTTTTGCTGTACAATATCACAATAAAACACCCAAAAGAACGAACAATATGTCACATAATCTAAGGTTAATAATAACAAAAATATACATTATACACCAATGAAACCAATATAAGTAAGGCAATTTTCCAGTTTTTAACAATATAATTTCCATGTTACGAAGATAAATACTTTACAACATAAAATACAGGAACAAATTATCACTCAAATGTTGTCAATATGACTAAAACACCTTCAATATCAATTCAAAATGTACAGCAAGGAGCCAGGTGAAAAGGCTAAATTTTTAGCCTGACAAGCCCCTGATATCATGAAATTCAAAAAAAAAAAAAATAATGTTTTGATGTTTTGAGAAATAAGAGGACATGCAAAAGGGTAATAATAAATGTTTTTCAAGTTAGTATGTCTCTTAGCATTGGCGTAGGAAAGGGAGGGGCTCGGGGGGGGAGGGGTTCCTGTATTTACATTCATTGAGAAGTAAATACAGGCTCCACATTTTGAAAGCAAAGGCGGCAAAGCGCAGTTACCTTGTACAATGATGCTAAGATATGTAAGTATAATTTTATTAAAGTACTAGCAAAACTTTACATTTTCAATATTCTGCACTATTATTTATTTCATAAATAACTAATTTTAAAATTGCGCCTTTATAAATAACTCTGAGAAATTGAAACTGAGAGAAAAGTACTTTATGTTACATTAATCACATTTAATAAATATACAGCCCTCCAAATTTATACACAGTCGAGTCACATTATTGTGACCACCACCTATTTTTGACGTCACCTGCGCGTAGCCAATGAAAGAAGGTACGTGTCGTGAGCTGGCTTGGAGGCAGTATCGGACTGGCGATCTATAACAGCCCTAGAAACAGTTTTTTTGCGCCTCACTGTTTGCAAAAAAATACCCAAGCGCCCCAAACCTAAAATTGGCAGTATGCTGACATCACCATTTCCTGTTAAACAGTCTTTTTTTAACAAAATCTGATAATTATTGTATTGTTTGTATTTACAAAATAAGGTTTTACTCATGTTTCTGGATTGCAGCTGAAGATACCCCTAGTAAAACTTGATCTGTATATACAAAATAAAACACTTCCTTTTCCCAAGCAATTCCCATAGTGCTTTCTCTACGGCAAACTTCCGGAGATTTTATTCCATTCGTGAGCGAATTTTATTGCGGTAGCTGCATTCAGAATTTAATTGTAAGTTTCTTCGCTTTTTAGTAAGAAAGGAAATCCAAATCTTCCCAAATTTCATTTTTTTTTTCAAGACTATGAAAAACAAAATAACTACGAAAGCATCAAAACATCGATGACAAAATATTAAATTTCTGTTACTGCAAGAATTTCAATGGCAATTCATATATAAAAGTGAGAGAAATTAAAGAGTGCGAAAATTGTTTATTCAGTTAATTCCTACAAACGTGATCTGCTCGGCCCTGAACCATATGATCATATGTAGAAGATTTTAGGAAGGGAGTATCTGACCCCAGGTCTTAAACAACCCTTAGAAATAGGAAGCTAGGAGATTTGGGCTAGAGTGCCCGATAGGAAAGGGACACGGAAGCGAAGTAGAAAGGGGGAGGAAGATGCCCTTATTTATTACCGGGGGGGGGGGGGCAGTACCCGGGGTCCAACGGCTTAACGTGCCCATCCGACGCACGGCGGATATTTAGTGGATCGAGCGTTCGTACCTGGCTGGGATCAAACCTGAGGTCCTTTCCGTAGCAGTCACGAACGTTGCCCACTAGGCCACCCGCGGCCTCGGATCACCTCCTTATGGCTATAAGGGGGTGATGGCTGAACCCACCTACCATCTGACCTTTAAACCCCGGTCGCATGACCGTTGGAAGACTCCAGGTGGCAAAACCTAATCTCCCCCACTCCTCTTTGCCCCTGCCGGCCGCATTTGCTACCATTTCAACCCTGGTCGCAACATTTGCCACCCGGGTTGACACCCTATCTGTTACACCACCCAGGACAAGGAAGTTCCAAGCAACTGAAGCTAAGCAGATGATGGAAATGTAGACTCCGAAATCTCTCCCACATACGGTATTTCGTGTAAAATGCAATTTGTGCACCGCCCTTGACACAGAACGACGGGAGAACTTTCCTATGGCGAATTTTCAAATGTGTGTGTGTGTGTGTGTGGGGGGGGGGGACTTCCTGGTGAGCAGGACTTTTCTTTGCATGGTAACAGTTCAAATGAAAAAGAAATATAAGATCTTTGACTTAACCTCCTGCAGTGGCGTAGCAGAAAAACTCGGGATCCTCCCCCTAAATATCTTCGAGACCCTTTCGTGAAAATCTATTAGATTTCAATTACTGAAATTTTAAAACTCCATATTAGGTTTTATGGGCGTTTAATAATAGGTTCTATGGGCGTTTTAAGAAATAAATTTCTTTGGTACCTAAATATATCTGGAAGAAATGGAACCCCTTTTAAGACAAGGTTACGAATTTGTAACAGAAATTCCACTGTTACCTTCACTGAAATCTTCTTTATACAAGCATGATTTGCGAACCCAAAATTAGTGCACTTTATTGCGTGTAAACAAATGTTTACGTGGTAATTAAAATGACTGCCTTTGTTGTTTACCAATGGAAAGTACTGCAAGCAGTTAGACCAAAGTAAATCATGTCATGCAACTTTGTTCTTTTAAAGAAATAAAACCAGCCTCTTTAAAATGCCTCACGGTCACGCACACACAAAACACGTGTCTAATGACATTTTGCAATTTGTACGGAAGTACAGAACATTCATACGCAAATAAATAACAATTAAGAATTGTAGCACAAAAAAAGCAGAGATACTTAAATTATATACTCTTGAATATTAAAAAATGCACTTCACGTAATGCCGCAACGTTTTTCCCATTGAAAGAAAATCCCATGGAAAAATTATAAATAATTAAATTTAAATAAACTGGCTCAACAGTGGCGCTAGGGAATTCGCTCTCTGAACAGCAGGTGCAATTTAGATTGTGAGCTCAGAGTCAGAAGTCCCAGAAATGTAAAAGCCTAAAAAACACGAACAACATAAATCTATTCTCCTAACAATTTTGAGGGAAGAGAAGAAAAAAACAATAAAAATGCCATGACTGTAAATAGGGCCTCAAGTCCTCTAGAATAGCTACTTTGCCACCATCCTTGTTTTATAAACTAAGGCAACGAAAAAAAAATGCTTTTATTTTTAATATTTTGTTCAAAGCTGCCTCAAAAATTCCTGACTATTTCTTTAACCAAGTTCGTATGAAGTTTCTACAAAAGATTTTCTAATTTTTTTTTTTTTTTTTTTTTCCTGAGGCAGGCTCTTATACCCGTGAACCCTCCCGCACTGCAGCGCGTGGGGAGGTTGCGGGTATCTCACTCACATCTGTGAATGGAAATGACACTAGACGATCTGGATGTGTACGGAAATGGTACGTACTGAAGTGGGACGACACCCAGGATAACATGCTCGAACGGAAATCGGTAGATGCTGGTTCAATTCCTGCTTCAGGGAGATGCAATCTTCAAGTTTCCTGTTGCATGTTGAACAATAAGCTAAGCAATGGCTACCCTCTTTGTCGCTTTAAAAGTTCTGTAATTGTTCCATGCATTTGTGAAGAATATTTCTTCCACAGTTCCCATATGTGAACTATCTTAAATAATTTATAAATATGTCTTTTCGATATATATATTTCTTTGTTTATTTTGTTTCATTTATTTATTTTGTGTATATATCTCACTTTTATAGGGTATTTGGTTTGAAAGGAAGCGAAAAGGACAATATCTGCGTGCAGAAGATAGGAGATAATGATAAGTCCATTGTACCTACAGAAGTTTCCTCGTTTTAATTTGTCCTTGTCTTTCAACTTTATGTGACGTCTCTGAGAAGAAAAAGTTTCTTCACCTGAACTTACGAATGCGGTCACTGTTGGATGGAAAACAGTATTTTGAAAGAGCTAATTTAGTAGTTTTCGCCATCATTCTAAACAGAGCGTTCTGTGTTAACTCGCTCCCTTTCTACCGTGTTCAACAGCACAGAGAGGTACTAAGGAAACAAATCTGTTAAGAAGAATTTCCGAAGTTTAATTGCGCGCTTTCCTTCTGAAAGCAACAACAGTTCCAAAGCTCTTCGAAAAGACATTATTGTTCATTGCATAATTTTTTTTTCATTGTAAACTAATTATCGAAATTTAATTGGTCATGGCTGTGAAAAATGAGCATACGTTTGTTCCCGATCGTCTGCACGAAAAACATTTTACCTTGTTCAGGGACAATAGGACTGAGTTTTGTGATGTTGCAATCAAGGATTGACAGAAATCTATAAATGCCCATCGCATAATACCAGCAGCAGCAGCCGTACCTTTATGATGCGTTCTCTGGTAAAGCTATGGGAGATTAAAAAAAAGTATGAATATTACTTTGCCGACATATAGTTTGCCTTTAGAGGCCTTGATTGAATTCGCTTACAGCTGCAAAGTGAAAATTACAATGGAAATTGTGGAGATGTTGTTATCAAGGGCCCACATGCTGGAAGTGGACGAAGTGTAAGACTCTTGCTGCCGGTTTTTGGCAGAAAGACTCACCTCTGAGAACGCTTTAGACATTCGGTATTATTCGTCACCCCTTGGTTGTTCCCGATTTGTCGAAGAGATCGACTGCTTCCTTAGAAAGCATTTTAGTGAAATAGTAATGACTGAGGAGTTTTTAAATATGCCGTTCTTTTTACTAAACAATTTGATCTCCAGAGATGAACTAAATCTGAAGAATGAAATAATAGTTTTCGAAAGTTCTATGAAATGGGTTCAAAAAATCCCAAGGAACGACGTGAGTACCTACCAGAACTTCTGGAAAATATTCGGTTTTCACTCTTAGAACTGCAGTACATCGAAAATCATGTAGCCAAACAAGAACTGATACAATCCTCTACTCAATGCATGAAGCTCGTAATGACGGCAATTATTTATGTTTTCTCTCCTAAAGGAAGAAGTGAAATGGGCATTTTTTTATATCAAGCCGCGTCGTAATGTCTCAAACGACCAAAAAAGCTCTGAAGAAATTTTTAAGTATTAGCGTTCTGTGCGAAGGCAGTGAAGTCACACGGTTTCATTTAGCGGAATATAAATGTGAGCAAAGGACAGCACATATCCTCCCTTTCAAAATTGGTCGGCATTTTACAGCAGTTGCGTTGGTTAGGAACATGTATTGTTTCGATGAATCTAAAACACACATCATATATTTAGAGACAGATCTATACCGTTTTGTAAAGGAATAAGACTTCCAAGAACATACGCTGTGTCGGTAGCGCAGAAAAATAAGATTTGTGGTGGATTGCTAAGGCATTTTATATCGAATTTTGTTGAATGCCTTGATACGAAGACAGAAGAGTGGATTCAGTTAACTTGAATGAAGATATCACGAACAACGTCGGGTGCTGTAGCGTATGAAGAGTCCATTTACGTTATGGGTGGATACACTAATACAGGTGCTTACTAATAATGTAGAAATGTACAGTGTGGAAACTCAGACGTGGAGTTCAGCACCACCGATGCTCTATGAAAGATTCATTCGGCTACTGCACACTTAATATTAGAATTTATGTGTGTGGTGGGCAGGACAGTAAAATAATTTCTTATCTGTTGAGATGATTAACCTCATTACTGAGGAATGGACATTCATTGGTTTCATGAGTGAACCCAGAAGTTTCTGCGGATTAATTCCATGTTGCAGTAAAATTTATATTCTGTGTAGCTATCATGGGCTTGGAGGCATTGATTCTATCGTGGACTTGGATTTTGCCCATGGTCGAAATATATGATACGGTGACAGGCCACTGGAAGTATATCGGACAAACACAATATCAGACAAGCATTTTGGCTGCGACGCGACGGTTACTTCACTACCACCCGTCTAAAGAGACTATTACATTATTATTATTATTTTCTGTGCCTGATATTAACATTCACTAACACAATGATGTACTGATATTTTTCTTGCGAAATTTGTCGGTTTTCAAAAACATACTAGTGTGTAAGTCTGAAACCTCAATTATGTAACATGAAATTAGGAAAATGAATAATGATTTTCGTACTAAATTGCAAACTAAAAACTACATATAACTATAATACACTACATATAACTAACTGTCTAAGCACGATCACAACTCACTAGATACTAAATAAAAGATGCTATTTATTTACATTTTAAAAATTACACACACGTAATTTAAAAAACGACCATAGCGAGATCTTTCGGAGGTACTATACCTCCGTCTTCAGGCCTAGCGCGCAGAAATGGAAGTGCCTCAAATATTAATACACTTACAAGCAATACCATCTTGCCCCCAATCGAGAAAAATATGTTGCCAGCTGAAAGAAACATTGTAGAATACAGATAGTAACGTCATAATTCACCCTGGGGTTTCCTTCTGAAGAACTGCTTTCCTGATTATTCGGACGTACCTCATAAATAACTTTTAATTATGACGTTACTATCTATATTCTACAATGTTTCTTTCAGCTGGCAACATATTTTCCTCGACTGGAGGCATGATGGTGTAAGTGTATTTATACTTGATGCTAGGCCTGAAGATGGAAGGTATAGTACCTCCGAAAGATCCGCTATGGTCGTTTTTAAAATTACGTGTGTGTAGTTTTTTTTAAATGTAAATAAATAACATTTTTTATTTAGTACCTAGTGAGTTGTGATCGTGCTTAGACAGTTATGTAGTTTTTAGTATGAAATTAGGATGTGCTATATAGTGCTGAATTTTAGTGAATGCAAAAATACCCTATGATTGTGTTTCGTGCATTCGAATATAATGAACATTTTGTAGCCATCCAATTTAAAAATTCTGTTCATTTGCTCCTTTGAAATGATGTAAACAATAAAACGAATGCATTTTGTCCTGTTTCCATTGTGTTCCTTTATGTTTTTAAACTTTCTTTCTATCATAAGTGATTCATTATATTGATTTCATTCAGACGTGTAACTAGTCATTTCTGCGCTGGGGCAAACCCCAAATATTGCGCCTCCATTTGTCTTTCTGTCTTAACCGTGACCGCCTGCCCCATCTATCAGTTTGGCAGTTAATAAAAAAAAATAGATAAAATTAGAAGATGCCGAAGACACGTTAAAAATGCAACGTCATGAGGAAGGAAGTCCAGTAACGGTAAGACGGCGGAGTATCTGATATTGAATGCAACAGTAGGAACAAGATTTAGGACTTGGAAAAAATCCGTTCAACGTGATTTCTGGTTTATCAAGGGTTTGCAAGATATGTTCTTAACTGCGTGTTACACGAAACAAATAATTTAAATTAAACACTCTAAGAACTTTTTCCGACAGAGCACAAATGATTATTTAGCTCTTCATCCCAACGACATGTTCGGGAAGGCCATGGAGGTTAGGCATATCAGCATATTGTTTTCTACGCCTTCACTCATTGGTTTGGAAAATTCCCTTCTTGGATATGAGATGTTTACGCTCCATGTTGCTCCGTACTGTGGTTAGCTGCATGGAATACTGTATGCGACTAACTAAAGTCTTTAAAAAAATACTGAAGGGTTCGTAACTTTCTTTTTCACGCTTTCCAACCGTAGATGCTCCATCTTTGCCTGCCTGCCTGCCTGTCTGTCCGTCCGCACGATAACTCGCGTAAAAATGGTTCGATTTCGATGAAATTTTAGTATGAGGTAGAGGACAACCTGGGGACGAGCCCTGTTGAAAATGGAAAAAATGGGGTCAAAGGTCAGGACATATGAGCGGGATCCATTCCATCGCTCTTATGCGTCACAGCTTACGTAAAAATGCTTGGCTTGCGACAAAACTTTATCATGTTCCGGAGATATACTGAAGCGGTTCTGTTTAATATCAAATCGGGGTCAAAGGTCATCGCACAGGACAGAGATTTATTCCACAGCCACTATCCTCATAACTTGAGTAATGATTTCTGGTATGTTGGAAAGCGTATCATAATCAATGCATTGCATGATTTTACTAACTTGTTTAGTTACAATTTTTTTTTTACCACATCCCCCAGAGCATAAATTTACGTCCATGGAATGACCCTTCTGGGAGGGCAACCACACTCCCGGTAGCTACAGCCCTACTGCTATCCCGTGACTTTTTGCAGCTTAGTGTGTATAATGATCACAAAGTTTGTAGTGTCCAATTTGTTGTAGGATATGGGTGTGTCTACAACCCCCCCCCCCCAAAGTTACGTCGCGAGGGGTGATCATTAAGTATCGATACTGTGTGCATAACTGTTAAATGGAGCGGCGGAGCAGAATGCCGTTTGCCAGGTTGTGATCTTGGAACGCAGTGTACATGCGTCTGCTGAGAGAACGCCGTTGGAGCAGCGACTTTTGTGTTGTTGCAAGTAGTTTGGAGTGTAGTCCGATTGACGTGTCTCATTAAAAGAAACTTTGGAATTCTTCCAAAGAAACTTATGACAAATTACTGAGAGTGTATGGCGGATGCTGCATCAGTCGTCCATGAGTGTACGACCGATACAAACGTTTCAAAAATGGCCTTGGAAGTGCCCAAAGTAACGATCGAGGTGGAAGGCTCTCAATGAGCAGGAATGAAAGAAATTTCAAGAAGTACGTTCAGCTGTGAGGGGGAAATAGCAGAATTACTATCGGGAACGTGCTGACGACTGAACCTTAGTTCTCATTTGAATCAGCATAGGCAATGCTCGCTGAAGATTTGGGGATGAGACTTGCGTCTGCAAAGTTCGTTCCAAAAAAGTTCTCTCAGATGAGCAAGAGGAAACTCGACTGTCTGCAACCATTGACTAGTTGGAATTTGCCAAAAATGGCAAGAATTCTTAGTGAAGATTTGGGGATGAGGCGTGTGTCTGCAAAATATGTTCCAAAAAATCCTCTCAGATGAGCAAGAGGAAACTATGGTCTGAAACCATTTACTTATTGGAATTGGCTAAAAAGAACAACAATTCATAGTAAAGATTTAGGGCCGCCCCGGTGGCTCAGTGGTCTACGCGATAGCTTCTGATCATTCGACCCAAAAGGGTCCGGGTTCGAATCCCGGTGAGGCATGGGTGTTGTGTTTGTCTTATGGCACTGGCTTTCTCCCTTCCCTGGAACCAGTGGCACTAAATTAGGGTCGAGCGACTGCTTATAGCCCATTGAGTTGCTCACGGTGGTCGTTAAACCTCCAATCAAAAAAAAAAAATTGTTCCAAAAAAGTCCTCAGATGAGCAAGGAGAAACTAGACTGTCTTCAACCGTTGGTATTGACCAAAAATGACAACAATTCTTAGTGAAAATTTGGGGATGAGACGTGTGTCTGCAAAATTTGTGGCAAACAAGTCCTCGGATGAGCAAGAGGAAACTCTACTGTCTGCAACCATTGACTTGTTGGAATTCGCCAAAAATGACATTTCTTAGTGAAGATTTGGGGAGGAGACTTAGCTGAATGAATTTTTTGGACGCTTTTTTCTTTCTTTCTTGCTTGTTGACGGTCCTCCACAATGATCGTCACTTTGGTCACTTTTACGGCCATTTTCGAAACGTTTGTACCGGTCTACATTCGTGGAGGACTCTTGCACCCTCAGTAACTTGTCATAAGTTTCTTTACAAGAATTCCCAAGTTTCTGACAGAATTTAACGCAAATACGTTGCTCAACTTTCTCTGACATCGTTAATGGGGCACGGCGATCGGGGGGCAAAGCAAAACCTGACAAAATGCGTTGCTCAACTTTCTCTGACATCGTTAATGGGGCACGGCGATCTGGGAACAAAGCTAACCTGACTACAGTGTCATGCTGTGAAACCGATTCACCAACAAAGATATCTCTTGTGTATCAGTATTTCTCCGCCCACTAATGAGGTGCCATGTGGCGCTGACTCTTCTCCCTAAGGGTGACTTCATTTAAGACAAAAGGAAACTTCCCTCGTTCCATCGCGATACCACTCCTCAACCCCCACACATTCTCAACCATGCTGACCACCAGATTTATGAAGGAATATTTTAAAACAGTTTTAAGAAACTCGACCGAAACTGGGATCTTTATTTTTTTATAATGTACATACCAGTGATGTAAGAGAGGCTTACAGACTTAGAAGAAGCTTATAGAAAAAAGTGCCTTAGCGGGGCTAAGGCACTATTTTTCTAGGCTTAGGGCCGCTAAGGCAAGGCATTTTTCTAGGCTTAGGGCCGCTAAGGCAAGGCAATTTTCTAGGCTTAGGGCCGCTAAGGCAAGGCATTTTTCTAGGCTTCGTGCCGCTAAGGCAAGGCATTTTTCGTAGTTAAGTGGGCAGAAAATCTGGGTAAAGAAATTTCTTTAGATGATTAAGTATGTAAAAATAGGGAAAACTATGTTCTGTATGCAAACATACCTTTATCTGTAATTAATTGAATATTTATACTGCAGAGATGGCCGTCCCGGTGGTATAGAGCGGTCTGAGCCGCATGTTTCTGACCATTCGTCCGAGCTAGATCCAGGTGCGAGCCTCTCATGAAGCATGAGTGGTGTGCTTGTAAGTGGCAATTCCCTGGCACAAGTGACCCAAAATTAGGGACGGGCGACTGCTTATATCCACAGTAGTTGCTCATGGTAGTCGTCAAACCCAGAAACATATAAACAAACAGAAAATACTGTACAAATTGAACAATAATGTCAGATCACGCAGTAGGATGTCTCGCGAATCATAAGATTCTAGCACAAAGAGAATGTGAACTATTTTGTCTAGACTGCAATCAAAGTAAATTTATAGATGATGGCTACTTCCTGGGGTGTTACGATTGCAGTTCGTCGAAAGAAAAAAATCTGTAGTGAAGGACATTTGTTACTAAACAGCTCGCCACCGGCTATCGGCGTCATTAAGGTCTCTGACTCCTCATGGGTAACACAAAGATGTCCTTCATCCAATCTTAGGAAAAAATGGCGAAGCAGTCACTGAATTGATGAATGTTACTATGTTAGGTGCATAGGTGTTCCCCTTTCATATTTAAAATCATGTAGAACGGCAAATAGCTGTATTTAAATGAAAATTTTATATTTTTAACATATGACTCTCGCGTTACATAATTCCTTTTATTTAAAACTAGCTCATCGCCCATGCCATGCATGGGTGCAAAAGCTGTGACTGAAAGTTTTTATAACACGAATCGTAAATACATATACATAACTATTAATAAATATAATAAACGGTTGAATTATTAATGGGCAGTCTATACGATAGGTCTGCGATTAGCTCTACCTTTTTTCAAGTTATGAAGAGTATTAGAAGATTTGTTTGCATGCCATCGCCGTTGTTTGTCATTCTCTATTTAAGCGACGTTTTCTTTCAGCTTTATTTTCTTCCATTTTGTACCACAAAGAAAAAAATCCACGGAGCTAATAATTTTTAAATTTCCATCACAGTGAATCAAACCTACGCTTGCATATTACTTTCTTACAATTTTACTTGTTCCTTGTTATGATATAAAATAATAATAACGCCGTCATCACATAATTTGTCATTTTCATGTAGGACTTCCGTCCACAGGTAGTAGAGTTTAGGTCCCAGCCACCTACAGCGAGATCGCCTTTTGGGCAGGACACAGAAACGTAAGGAATGAGAACAAGTCTAGCGACTTTTGACAGAACAGTTTGTAGTGAGATTAGAGTACAGTAGATGGCGCCACCGTACAAGTACGATATTGCACATAGATGGGTGAGAGAATTTCAGGGAGGACATAGGAAAGGATACCCATTTAACAAGTGGGTCCAGCCTGGGGGCCGTCACTTTACGTGCTCGTCCGATGCACGGCGGATATTCAGCGATTGTTAGTAAATCACACCATCTCTGAAAGATCAGCCCAGGCTAGAACCTGGGGACCCAGCATCGATAGTCTGAAACACTAACCACTAAGCCATCCGCGGCTATGATATAAAATAACGCTGATTCCTTTTTATGAATTCCTTTTTTGAAATAACATAACGCTGATTTCTTTTTATGAAATTACTCTGCAATTTTATTCCTTTATATGAAATTATTCTGCTATGAGAAGAAAATGAAATAAAACAAGACATAACAGCTACGTAACAGAACTAACGTCGCAGGCAGTTGTTCGAGCACGTGCGTGTTGCCACAGATGAAGTCGTTTGTCTTACTAACTTTATTTTCCGGTATTTCTCCTATCCTATTGTGCGATAGCGGTGAGCTTAGTTCCGATTTCGGCTACCGGATAAAAGCAGATGGCGTTGCAAGTATTGAGTGACGTCAGAGCGTTAGGTACAGACGGTAGCCTATTATATAGGTTTTGTTACTCAGATTACGCAATTTCAACATAAATTGATGAAAGCACAGTAGTGAAATTAAAAATACACTAAATAATAAAAACAACTAATCAAATTTCGAAAATTTTGACAGTATTTTTCCCGGGTGGTTCTTTCCTAGTCCATTCACCGCTAAGGCCTTTTTACATTTAGAACTACATCACTGGTACCTACGTACAACATTTAGAATATCGACATATCCATGTCCTTTTTAGGTCTGAGTTCAAACTCGAACACGGGCTTTTCAACTGGAATTACGCCGCCCCGGTGGCGCAGTGGTCTAAAGCGTTGGCCTCTGATCATTCGTCCGTAAGGGGTCCGGGTTCGAATCCCGGTGAGGCATGGATGTTGTGTTTGTCTTACGGCACTGGCTCTCTCCCTTCCCTGGAACCAGTGACCCTAAATTAGGGACGGGCGACTGCTTATAGCCCATTGAGTTGCTCACGGTGGTCGTTAAACCTCCAATCAAAAAAAAACAAAAAAAAACTGGAATTACAATATTCACTGCTGGACAATTGCTAAGGACGGATCATAAACGGCTATATAGCGCATAAAAAGTAAGTGTGGTTGGATGCTAAGTGTAATAAAATAATGTCAGAATGCCAGGACATTACAAGAAAGACAATTTATTGTGCTCTAAAATCCAGAAGGCTTTGGAACGTGTTCAAGGGACAAACAGGCCATTTTGTGCAGAATACGTAAACGTGAAAAAATGCAATTACCGTCCGCAGGCGTTCCGGCGTAAGATGTCAATACGGGATATGGCCACCATGGAGGGCGATGCAAGATTCCACACGTCGTGTCATGCTTTGCACAACATTATCAATCAGCTGTTGGGGTAATTTATCCCATTCCTCTGTCAGTGCACGGATGAGGGTGTCCTTGTTTATTGGAGGGCATTGGCGACCAGCAAGACTCCTCCCCAAAGTATCCCACACATTTTCAATGGGATTCAGATATGGATAACGTGCTGGCCATACGAGGCGTTGAATATCCTCGCTCTCATGACACTCCTGGACAGCGACTGTTCGATGTCACGTTGCGTTGTCGTCCATGAAAATGAATCTATCACCGACAGCACCACGGAACATGCGAACATGAGGTAGCAGAAGATCATTAATGTATCGTTGGCCAGTCATAGTCCCAGTTGAAAGCACATAGAGGGACGTACGGCCATTGATCATGATGCCAGTTCATACCATGACACTACATGTCGGATATCTGTCCCTTTCCTGTATGTTTGCTGGACAATATGCTGTACCACTATCACGCCAGATCAGTTGTCGCCGACAATCAGACGATAGACTGTATCTACTCTCATCTGAGAAGAGGACAGCAGACCAGTCGTTATCAGTCCAATTGCGATGTTGATGGCACCATTGCAAACGGGCGGTACGGTGACGTCTGGACAATGGGATGCACACAACAGGACGGCGGGCGTATAGTCCTCCTGCATGCAAACGTCTGGCGACAGTTTTTCGGGAGATCCGCTTGCCAGTAGCAGCCATAAACTGATTTGCTACCTCACTAGCTGTGCTGCGCCGGTGTCTTTTTGTTGATAGCACTATGTACCGATCTTCTGCAGGTGTCGTACTGCGAACACTACCTCCCCCGTGACGTTTGCCACACTCTCCATTTGTTTGAAATGATTTCCAAAGCCTTGAAACAACACTGTGGCTGACGTCGAACTCCCTGGCAACATCTGATTATTTGTCGCCCTTCTTCAATCTTGCCAATAATACGGCCACGCGTAAAATCATCTAGGTGATGTCGGGAAGACCTACTGAAAATTGCAAGTTCGTCAATTGATTCTTTCCCTTTCAACTTTGCGTTTGAACAACAACGGTCAATACGTGTCAAATCCTTTATATCTCTTATCAGCGCTATGACGTCACGAACAAGTTCGGCAATCCAAAATTTGCATACGCACAACACGTCTTACTGTATCCCCCACTTATGATAATTTCCACATTTTCCTGCCTTCCATTTTATGGTTGCTATCGTTGCTATTGTCATCCGTCCTTAGCAATTGTCCGGCAGTGTATTATGCAGTGGAAGTACACAATCTGTAACTTTTAAGTAAATAGTCAGGTTAGCCTTGCCCCGAATACAGACTCTAAACAACTGGCCACAGCACAAAAGTCGCCGCGCCGACAGCGTTCTCTCGGCAGGCGCATTTGCTGTAGGTTCCAAGGTCACAGCCTTCCAAACGGCATTCTGCCCCGCTGCTCCATTTAACACTTATACATGCAGTCTCGATACTTTTTGACCAACAATCGTATTCGGCCAAGAATACAGCTGATACATCATTTCGTATACTCAACCTTCCCTGAACATCTTCAAACTTCCGGAGCCGTTGTACACAAATATTAGCCGTTATGCATACATAAAAACATACGTACATAATCTCTAAAAGATACCATATATCGCTATATCAATTAGGAGGAAGATCCTAAAGTCCGATTACATTTGAAGTAATATTTTCGGGGGAAAAAGAATTCGCTGAACTACGTTATGGATCTGAATAAATACTGTCCAATGGAGCGAAGTATTGTATCAGTTATATAAAGAGTTAACATCTGAGTAAAATTTTGTGATGTAGATAATGTTTCATTATGAATTTTAGGTTGACTAAACTAATTTCTATGAACTGATGCTCAAGAATTTTTTTCTTTTTCTGACGAAAAATATCGTACTTCCTGTATTGATTAATAAAATTTTCGTTAATAATTCAAAAGTAAGAAGTTAGGAGAAAGATGATGATCAAAATTTCGTATCTCCAAGAGACCATATTCTAGCAATTTCATAAGTAACTGATGCTACTTAACTACGCGTTGGTGCTGAGCTAAGGAGTTTTTTTTTTTTTTTTTGGATTGGAGGTTTAACGACTACCGTGAACAACTCAATGGGCTATAAGCAGTCGCCCGTCCCTAATTTAGGGTCACTGATTCCAGGGAAGGGAGAGAACCAGTGCCGCAAGACAAACACAACATCCATGCCTCACCGGGATTCGAACCCGCACCCCGTTCGGACGAATGATCAGAGGCCATCGCTTAGACCACTGCGCCACCGGGGCGGCAAAGAGCTAAGGAGTATACAGGGTTCAAAGGAAAGTCCTTATTCAGGGCAATAACTGCGGAAGAAAGTGTCCGAGTGGTACATAAGTTAGGTCTATGTATAGAAAAGGGACGATGGCCGATCGAATGAAAGCGATTGGAGCGCCCCTAGCGGCAAAGGTAAGAAGTTAGGAAACCTAACTCGCGAACAACGCGAGATAAAAACAAAACTCCAACGACAAAGTTGTAGCGCATAGTCTAATTAGTAGGAAACTACATATGGTGCGCACGAATTATGTACATGGAAGGGTCAAAATGCTGATAAAGTGCACGCGGTCGATGTATGGTTAGGCAATGCAAAATACTGGCCCACGATGGAGAACGATTCAAATGCGTATGTAAATATTGATAGTGACGTAGAAGCCGGTCGGTGAGATAAAATACCGAGGCAAGGGATTTGAACGTCAGTCAACGTACACGTTGCAAACACTGATGGCGCGCTACTCGAACGCTGAGTAGTGTGAAATGGTCGTGCTTTATGGCGAATATCATCGCAATGTCCATGAAGCTGCAAGGCGGTATGCCGAGTGTTTTTCGACTGATCAACATCCAACTGCAGCGACTATTAACAACTGTGTTCGCCGCCTCCGAGAGACCGGAAGCACACAGGCACGTCCACGATCGACCAGAACTACGGGTTCGGGTGTTACAGTGCATCCTGAGGCTGTCCTGGGATATGTCCTTGCCAATCCCAACATTAGTACCACAGCAGTCGCCGAAGCATGCGGATTAACAGCACAACGTGTTTGGCAAATCCTGAGCGAGTATGGAGATCACCCGTACCACGTTCAACTAGTGCAAGGTTTGATGGATGGAGACCAGGGAAGGCGTTTCGATTTCTGCAATTTTGTACATAACACGTTGGAGGTTTATCCAGACTTCTTGGCCAATATCTTGTGGACAGATGAGTCCCGTTTTGCACGGGACGGAATAGTCACCCATCTATGGGAGGAGTTGCTCGACATAAACAGCGTTGGGCAACCAACGTTTGGTGCGGTATTCGGCGAAACACACTAGTTGGACCCATTTTTCTATGATGGGACATTAACAGGTCAGCGGTACCTTCAGCTCTTACGGGGCCCGTTATTTGGTTTTCTGGATGATATTCCCCTCAGAGATCTGCTGCGCATGTGGTACCAACATGATGGTGCACCACCTCACATGGCAGCCAACGTACGGAGTTTCCTGGCTGAAACGTTCAGATACCAGATAATTGGTTATGGTGGTACGATGGAATGGCCTCTGCGGTCACCGGTCTTAACACCCCTTCCTGCGCGGTTACTTCAAGGAACAGGTGTATGCTACTGAACCTACTAGTCTGGAAGATTGGTGACACCGCATTGTGTGCGCCTGTAACACAGTGACACCTGCAATGCTAGATAGTGTACGAGAAGATAATCTTACATGCCTTGGAATCTGCATTGTAGCCGATGGTGGCCACTTCGAACCGGCTGTACATTAACTTGCGCGCAGATGTGCGTTGTGCCTGTAAGTAGGGATATCTACTGTAAACATTTTTCAGTATTATAAATAAGCCTGCACAGCTTCTGTCTCGTGTCACTATTTTTGTGTCCGTTTCACCCGCTTTACCGATTTCGAATTAACAGTGTTTTGACCCATCCATGTACATAATTCGTACGCACCATATGTCGTTTCCTACTAATTAGACTATGAGCTACAACTTCGTAATTGGAATTTTGTTTCCATCTTGCGTTGTTCGTGAGTTAGGTTTGAAAACTCCTTACCTTCGCCGCTAGAGGCGCTCCATTCGCTTTCATTCGATCGGCTATCATCCCTTTCCTATACATAGACCTAACTTGAGTACCACTCGGACCCTTTCTACCGAAGTTATTGCCCTGAATAAGGACTTTCCTTTGAACCCTGTATACCGATGAGCCATTACATTATGAACAACCCCAGCCTAGAGAATTGAGCGCGCCTGGAGACTGAACGGTGGCACAGGAGAAGTTTACAGAGCAGCATACACTGAAGAGGAGAAGTTTACAGAGCAGTATACACTGAAGAACAATTGAATTAGAGACAGCTGGCGTTATGCAAACGTGGCTCTATGGGCGGCCCTGTAAACGGAAACGACATGACGTATGCAGCGTTCCGACAATATAAGGAGTGATGCGACGGAAATCAGTAAGAGTCGGACGCAGTATGGGTAAGACGAAGGATCTAAGCACATTTGATCGTGGGCAAATTGTCGAGGCCCGACGAATGGATCACTCCATATCGGAAGTCTTGCAGGCACTGGGGTTTTCACGAGCCACTGTGTCACGGGTGCACCGTGAGTACATCGAATCCGGTAAAACCATCCCTGCAAGGGCCAACTGCCGTAGGTAACAGCGTGTGGATGAGTGGGGTCATCGTCGGCTAGCTTGCGTTGTAACTGCGGATAGACGGGCCACAGTGCAAGAAATCACTCTGCAATTTAACGCTGGTGCACAAAAACGTGTAAGCAGCCACACCATCCAGAACCATCTCCTCGCTATGGGGTGCAGAAGCCATCGTCCCACGAGGCTACCGCTGCTGACCGCACATCACAGGGTGCAAATATTAGCATGGGCGCGGGAACATCGCCACTGGACTCTAGACATGTGGTAAAATGTTGCCTGGACTGATGAGTTGAGATTCACGTTGGTACATGCGGATGGCAGACTACGTTTACGGTGCAAACTACACGAAGCGATGGATCCTTCTTGCCAGCAGGGTACTCTTCAAGCTGGTGGGTGTGGTAATCTCGTCTGGGGATTGTTTACGTTTACTGAAATGGGACCCCTGGTACGTGTGACATCGTCCCTCACGGGTCAACGTTACCGGGATATCCTGGACGACTATTTGCTTCCGTTTGTGCTGCTTCAACATCCCACTGGGGACCTCATCCTGAAAGAAGACAATGCACCATGCCATAGCTCCCGAATTGTATCCGAATGGTTGGATGAACACTCCACCGACGTGACCTCGCTTCCATGGCCAGCTAGGTCACCTGACCTCAATCCCATCAAACACATCTGGGATGCTATCGAGAGAGATGTTCGAGGCTCTGACCCCCTTTCATCAAATCTTCGTGAACTGTGGGAGCTTGTTCAGGGGTCGTGGATCCGTATGGCTTCCCAACGCTTCCGGTGTCTTGTCGATTCCATGCCGTGACGAATCGCCGCCGTCATCAGGGCGAAAGGTGGTGCTACACGTTACCCGGCAGGTATCTCTAATTCAATTGCTCTTCAGTGTATATACAACCCGAGGGCCGGTTTTCGATTAGTAGAGTGTTCGGAGTCAGAATGGGAAAAGCTGCCGATTTATCGGAGTTTGATAAAGGACAAATTGTGATGGCACGGCGCATCGGAACTACGATCTCTGAAACGGCGCGGCTTGTGGGTTGTTCACGTGCCGTTGTAGTGAGTTCTTATCAAAAGTGGTGCATATATGGCCAAAAGACGAACCGATGTCCAGCCGTGTGTTTTCCTCAGCTCATTGATGCCAGAGGGGAGCGGAGACTGTCACACATTGTTCACAGCGACCACTGGGCTACAGTGAGACAAATCATCCGCAGCTACAACAGTGGTGATCAGGGCAATGTGTCGCAGCACACAGTTCATCACAGCCTTCTGCGCATGGGCCTGCGTAGCCGAAGACCGAGTATCCCCATGCTCACTGCACGTCTTCGCCAACAACGCATTAAATGAGCCCAAGATCATCAAGATTGGACCGTGGATGATTGGAAGAAAGTGGCCTTGTCTGACGAATCAATATTCCTGGAACATCATGTAGACGACCTATAGCGGATACGCCGATTTCCAACGGAGGCTATGGCACCTGGATGCACTGTTGGGCGGGAACGTGCCGGCGGCATAGGTACTATGCTGTGGGTGATGTTTTCTTGGGGCACTCTAGCACAGTCCCTGACAGCTGCCAGGTATCTGAAAATCGCTGCGGACCAAGTTCACCCATTCAAGGCAACTGTGTTCCCTGCTGGTGACGGCCATTACCAACAGGATAATGCGCCATGCCACACTGCTAGAAACGTCAAGGAGTGGTTCGAGTAACATGCTGGTGGCTTTCTGTTAATGCCCTGGCCTCCAAATTCACCTGATATGTACCCAATCGAACATTTTTGGTTCGACGTGAAAAAGCGGGTTCGCTCTGAATCACCACCACCCCGAAATGTACGGGAACTAGAGGACATGCTGTTGACATTATGGTACCAGATATCCCAGGATACCTATCGCCATTTCATCGAATCGATGTCTCGCCATGTGGCAGCTGTTTTGTGGGCTAAAGAGGGTTCTACATCTTTTTAGGTAGATGTTCATAATTTAATGACTCATCGGTATATTTTGTACAACGTCCTTGATTGCAGTTTTTAATTGGAATAGTTTGCGGATTCTGAAAGCTTCTATCGGATTTTTTTGGTGGATAGCTACCCGTATACATAGATAGTATACATTACATATACAAATGCATACATTCGTGCTCACAGTTAAAGTATCGATACCATGCTATCTGTGCGGGGCGGCAAACTGAAATTTCATAAAGGAAATAGTATACTAATAATTTAGAACGGAGGAAAATGCACCTAATGCATGGAGAATGAACATGTTCGTTTCTTATAGGAAAGTACACATTGCAGTTAGTTGTTGCATGCTAACGTAGTAATATTACCGAAAATGTTCACTTGTTTGAGAGATTTTCCATTGCTTCCTTTATGAGATTTGATTTGTTACATTTTCATTGGCTTCCTTTTTTACGCTTTCCAACCGTAGGTTGGAGAAGCATATATGCTCCAGTTTTGTCCGTCTGCCTGTCCGCACGATAACTCGCGTAAAAATGGTTAGATTTCGATGAAATTTTAGTATGTGTTAGGGGACCACCTGGGAACGAACCCTATGGAAAATGGGGGTTAATGGGCTCAAAGATCACGACATAGGAGCGGGATCCATTCCATAGCCCTTATGCGTCATAACTTGTGTAAATATGGTTCGATTTCAAGGAAATTTTAGTATGTGGTAGGAGACCACTGGGGACGAACCCTATTGAAATGGGTGAAGTGGGGTCAAAGGTCAAGGACATATGAGTGGGATGCATTCCATTGCCCTTATGCGTCAACTTGCGTAAAAATGGTTCGATTTCGATGAAAATTTAGTATGTGGTAGGGGACAACATGGGGATGAATCCTATTGAAAATGGGCGAAATGGGGTCGAAGGCCAGGACATGAGATCGGGATCCATTCTATCGCCCTTATGCGTTATAACTTACGTAAAAATGCTTCGATTGAGACAAAACTTTATCATGTTGTTCCGGAAGTATACTTTACCGGTTCTGTTGAATACCATTGAAATGGGGCCAAAGGTCAGGTCATGGGAGCGAGATTTATTCTACAGCCATTATCCTCATAACTTGAGCAATAACTTGAGTAATGATTTCTGGTATGTTGGGAAGCGTATCATAATCAATGCATTGCATGATTTTATTAACTTGTTTTATTCGTTACGATATTTCATAGCAGTTCCGCCGGCGTCTCTGCGTTGTCATCCGAATTCGTCTGCTTAGTTAGATCTCGTCGAGGTCTACAGCTTTTGTGGAAATCAGTTCTTTTAATATTTTGAGGTTTTCGGGTCTCCAAATTTTCCCTTTAAAAGGGTTATGTTTATTGTATGTGTGCTTTCTCAGGCTACCTTCAGTTCCTTCTTGTCTATAATCTCACTTTTGTTTTATCACGTTTTGAAAAGAAATATCGTTAATGTAATCCACATTTTTCGTATGTCTGAGCATGTAAAACCTCGTGAATTTAAGAATCTTTTTTTTTTATACGGAGCACTGCCCGAAATTATTTACGCACCATATGAGCCCTGAATTAAATAAACAAAAGAAATCAATGAAGGGCAAAATTGTCAGCATGTAAATCACTGACCAATAAACTGCTGTATATTTTACAAGTGGCTCCTAAAATAGAACAACATTACATTAATAAAAAAGAAAAGAGTTTATACCTTACTCAGTTGCATAACACCAATACATTGTTCTGCATAATTTTTTATAAGAAATTAAATCTTAAAAGCTGTTTGCACCCAGTAGTGGCGTACCGGAAAAGCTCGCACCCCCCCCCCTCGCAAAAATGTGCTCGAGGTTCTTGAGGCTCTTTTGCGAAAATCCATTATTTTTAAATTACTCAAAATTTTAATTTACATATTATTAACAAGGCGTTACGGGTGCTTTAATAAGTCAAATTCTTTGGAACATAAGTATTTTTCGTAAAAATCAAAATTATTTTACTTTATTGCGTAAAACACAAATGTGTTAGTTATAATTTAAATGATTGCTCTGGTCACCGATACAAACTACGACACAAAATACTTACATCAAAGTTAATCATATCATGCAAAATTTATTATTTCAAAGAACTAAGGCCGGCTTTTTGAAATGCCTCACGATTGCACGCACAAAACATACGACTGCCGTGTGACAGTGTCTAATGCCTTTTCCGATTTATACGAAATATCGCAACCTAAGTAAGCAAATAACTAAGTAGCGATTAAGAACGGTAGCACAAAAAAAAAAAAAAAATTTCAATTTACTTCCGATATTGGAGGTTATATTATTGGAAAAAACTCATTTGGTGATGAGACAAAATAAATTCCAAGGGAAAAAAAAAAAAAAAGAAGCGGACCCGTGGCCAAATGAAAAACCCCCGTGCCGCATCCACATAACGGAAATATGAATTGAAAGCCAAGCCCCACGTGCGGTAAGTGTTCATCGAACTTTACCAACTAAAAGTGAAGTTCAAAAAATGCAAAAAAAAAAAAAAAGTAAAACTACTTAAATTATTTACTCTGGAATGTAGGAAATACGCTTAACATAATGCCACAATGTTTTCCACATAGAAAAAAAAATCTTTTGACTCTGTTATAAAAAAAAAAAAAAAAAAATGACACGGGTCTCTGATTTTTCGCTCCAGCTAAGAACACCTTTTGGTTCATTATATTCGGAAGGATACATAGTTATGTGAACGCAACTTTTTTTTTTGCGGTGGGGGGGGATTGGAAGTCTAACGACCACCGTGAACAACTCAATGGGCTATAGGCAGTCGCTCGTCCCTAATTTAGGGCCATTAGTTCCAGGGAAGGGAGAGGGCCAGTACCGCAAGACAAACACAACATCCATGCCTCACCGGGATTCGAACCCGGACCTCTTTCGGACGAATGATGAGAAGCTATCGCATAGACTAATGCGCCACCGGGGCGGCGCGCACAACTATACTACGTAACACCTTTAAACAGACAAACACGTCGCTCTTTCCACGTTTTCCTTTAATTAACACACAGCAACCGAAAATTTTTATTTCGACACCGCTGGGAACGAGTCCCAGATCTCTCGACAAATAGCCGAGTGCGTTGGCTTTACGCTAAAGTGCCGACAATCCACGGCGCTATGTGGGTTTATCAGTCAGCATCTGACTTCAGAAATCCGTAGGGATGGGCCGGGCCTGAACTGTGAACCTTCAATCGCTGCTGTCTCAACTCCACCCGGAGTAACAAAGCTGGAAAAAAAAAAAAAATGACACCCTGCGCCGACGCCATTATGGCTTATCAGCAAAATAAACCGCTGTTGGATCTGTTCCATCTAGGCCCCGTCTAGGAAGCTGTCTCCTTTAACGACGGTAACTGTAACTCTGCTACCCTCAAGACTAGGTGATGATTCTGCATAAAAAGGAGGTAACCTTTTTGGGCTTATTCATCTTTGGCCATCAGTAACACAACAGACTTTTTTTTTTTTGACAAGGGGAAAATACTTTCTTCTTCTTCAGCTCCTGTTGGTGAAAGGCTAAAGAGTTATCCTGCAAATGTAACAATTTTTAAAGTTTCTGTGCAACACTTTCACATTATTATTTGAAGTTAGTACTGTGTCTGAGAATATATTATTGAGATGAGGGATGACGTAGGAGTAGAATTCTAGGCTTACATGCAGCAAATTAAACTTGAGAAATTCTTTGAGAAAAAAAAAAGGAAGAGTCATGGTTGTGGAAAATGAATTCATTGGGTCTAATAAAAGACGGGGGGGGGGGGGGTAAAATGGTTTGAAGTAACCCAACGAAAAAAAAAAAAAAAAAAAAAACTTCAGTAGCAGGGGAATGCCTTACACTCTGAAGACACATTTTATTTTCGCCAAAGTGTATTTCTGTATATAATGTATTGTTTTGCATTATGTTTCGCGAGGTCGTTGTAATGAAAAAAAAGGTATAAAACATGATGTAAGTTAACAGTAAACAACACTTGTGAATCTATCGCAAAATTCAAATGAATACACAACCTCTTCAAGAGAATACACATTGATTGATACTGTAGTATTTTGTTACATTATATGAGTTGAAGAATTTGCTCTTAGTCTAGTAGTAAAAAAGTAAGAGTTCAGAAAATGATGTAACTACTTTGAAATATACACCCTGCCAAATTAAACTGGACTCTAAAACTCTCATTTTGGCATTTTTTTTTATTGGGGATTTAACGACCACTGTGAGCAACTCAGTGGGCTATAAGCAGTCGCCGGTCCCTAATTTAGGGCCACTGGTTCCAGGGAGGGAGAGAGCCCGTGCCGTAAGACAAACACAACATCCATGCCACACCGGGATTCGAACCCGGACGCACCTCGGACGAATGATCAGACGCCATCGCTTAGACCACTGCGCCACCGGGGCATTTTGGCATATGTGGGTGCTTTTTTTTTTTTTTTTTTTGAGAATGTACGATTCCTTCCGCACGATTGTGTTTCATGATAAAAGAAAAAAAAATCTAGTACATCTGTGAAAATTACCATATTTTAGCCACGCGAGAGGCCTTGGCCTAATAAAGATAACTGAAGTCAGTTTCTATACCGCAAAATCCTGAGTCACCTTTATTCATAGCTTAAAGTGTGTTCAGTGAGTTCAAAGTATTGGCGTATTAAATTCTGTGCAGTTTTTTTGTTGAACGTCTCAAGCTCATAAATTACCTCTGCAGTTGGCAGAGTTCATAGGATCTGAAACCTGGGTAGGCACGTAATAATTATTGCGGCAAGATAATTTTTTTTGTTTGTGCATTTTTTTTTGTTCTACCACTATTTTTTGACAAGCATCACGTGCCTTCATTGAAATTTAGAAGTGTGTTCTATAAATTACAAGTGTGTTTCGGTGCCGTAAAAATTTAACTTCCCAAAATTTTCAAAAGAAAAATAATTTTCAAAATTCAAGTATATTTTTAATATTTTTGAACCATATCATATAGTACTAATTTATTAGTTGTATATATTACTAATTTAATATAATAATTAACACACTTATATATATGCGCACACTGCTCAAAAAAAAAGTCGTAGCATCTACGCCGCAGCATTGTAGATTAAAAGATTTAGATTAAAATTCCCAAACCCCTAATTAATTTTCATATATCGGAAATTATTATATGCAATAATAATAATAAATAAAATTAAGCTTCATATCGATCTTGAGACAGTCTGAAGTTTTTTAAAAGTGCTCAGGAAAAGTTTTTTCAAGTTTAGAAAAAGCAGAAGACATCAACCAACAACTTTCTCATAAATGGTAGACAATATTTTCCGAGTTCTCTGAAAGCTGCTCGAGTCCTAATTTCCCACGGTCAAGTCTTCCGTTTTGGGGGAAAAATTGAGAGGCGATTTGTTCCTTGAAAGGACTGTCAGATCATAACGTTTTTGCGCTTGTTCTATTTGAACTAATTATTTTGCATTTAGTTGTTATTTTGTTTCTTATTCTCCTTGGTATTTTGATATGCAAAGAAACTGTGTATTATGCGTAAACATGCTTTTCCTAATTTCCAGTGTTTTTATTCCAGAAGTAAGTTTGAGCTTCTCACTTTTTATAAAGTAAAAATTTTAATTAATGAAATGTTTTTAATATTTTTTTTATTTAAAATCAATTGCTGAAAGAACAGTGATAAAAATGAGGGGATTAGAAAAAAATAAATAAGGGTTCGAATTCAAGTTCCAACTTCTACTGCATGATAGAAGAGAAGCTGAGAAAATAATTTTTTTGCCCAAGTGGTTTTGATGCCTGTCCAGCTAATTGGATTAGGCGCGCATTGCCTAAGGCGCTTAGAGGGAATATTGGTCATAACCCTACGTCATCTTTAGTCTGGAGGCACAATGAAACTGTGACTGTTTGTACAGCTTATAGCAACTTTTTTGAGTTCATACCTTCGGTACCACATCGACCGGAGTGAATGTAGTAGTTGGCAGTCGTGGCTCCCAGTCACAATAATAATCAAATTGCCTATTGGGAATTTTCAACCATGAGTACGACATGCTTATATTATTCATCCAACTAAAGAAAAACGACAACTTTATCCATCCACCTAAAGAAACACGTCATCCTTATACATCTAACTAAATAAAAATCGCAGGCTCCGTAATTGTCTGCAAAGGGCGAAGTTTTTCTTTAGTTGGATGGACTATAGAACCGCTCCGTCACATTCGAATATCATCAGCAACTAGCATCACCTGAACATTTTGAGCAAGAAATTCAATTTTTAAGTGTACCAAAAAAAAAAGGTGTGAAAGTTTCAATTGCACATTTAATCAGATTGCAAACAGTGATTTTTGCGCCCTCTGTTGAGCTACGACCGGGGCATCCGCCCCCTCTGCCCCGCCCTAGTTATGCCTGTGTAAGTTATGAAAATATCTAGGCAGAATATTCCTATATTCTTTCCAGAGATAATTTTTTCACTTTTTTGTACGGTTACAAAGATGAAATCATCATTGTCATTCATTTAGGGATTAATAAGAACTCACGTTTTCCTACCTTAAAAACCAACAGTGTTTGTTACTTCAGAAATATAAGTTCCAGCTTCAAGTTTGTGCAATGTAAGATGCAGTGTTTGTTACTTCAGAAATATAAGTTCCAGCTTCAAGTTTGTGCAATGTAAGATGCAGTGTTTGTTACTTCAGAAATATAAGTTCCAGCTTCAAGTTTGTGCAATGTAAGATGCAAAATATGATCCATTCCGTGATATCAACCCCATTTTTATTGCAAATCGTGCATCCCTTCCTCTTACGCGTATTTGGAACATTTTTTAGCTGATGGAAGTAATCAGAAGTTGGCTTGCTTGGTGGCCGAGTGGTCAGAGGCGCTGGTTTCTGGCCTGTTGTTTGAGTGATTCCATAGCTTAAGGCACGGGGGCTGAGTTTGTTGTACGTGGTGGTCTTCTCCCTTGCATGCAACTGGTGACCCTGAGTAACGGACGAGCGATTGTTTTTAGCCCTAAGAGTTGTTCATAGTCGTGGAGGACACTATACTTATGATAGAAAAAAAAATCGAAGGTTGATTTTTTTTTTGATTGGAGGTTTTTTTTAAATGATTTATTGGACCTGGTGGTACAGAGACATGGCAAACAGGCAGACATAGGAAGGATAGAGATGTTTCACATCAACAAGTACATATCAAACATGGTTTTTACAGCATACTAAATGACCGATGTACACAGAGAGCCAGTGCCGAAAGACAAACATCCATGCCTCACCGCGATTCGAACCCGGACCCAACTAGGGCGAATGCTCACAAGCCAGCGCCTTAGACAACTGCGCCACCAATCGAAGGTTGACAGCGTAATGCTTGTCCTTAAAAAGCTTCGTTGGACTCGCCACCTTCCTGAAGACTTGAAACTTCTCTGTCAAGAATTCCCACGATTTAGTGAAGTCAGCAGACAAGATGTCCTTTTCAAAGCCACATGCAGAATTTAACAAGTGAATTGTTCTGAAAGGAACGTTCTTTACTCAAGGTCAAGTTCCAACTGAATTTCAGTTGTTTGCTTGATCTGTGTTAGGTCGTGGTGGGAGGGTTTTCACAAAGACCCAGTGTTGCAAAGTGAAATTTTCAAAAATCAGTAGATTTCATGCCAAAATATCAGTAGTTCAGTGTAAAAATTAGCAGATTTCTTTTTCACTAAGGTGAACAACATATCGCTATTGTAATGGCCTAAAGTTGGTCACACAATGTTTTCCACTTTCTTTCTTTCTTTCTTTCTTAAAAGTCAATATTTAGCTTTTCTGTTGTGATCTGTAATTGCAAAATCTAATGGGATGGGTCAACTGAGCTGTAAGACCTGCATATCAGAATTTGGTCATAAGTTGGAGAGTATATAAGGCGTGCTGTAGGCATTCTGAAAACATATCACTCGTTGCTGTCATGGATCATCATAATTCTCAACCATTATCAATCCACTGCTGGACGAAGGTCTCTCCAACCCTCTTCCACAACGGTCTGTCTTGCGCCAGTCTCCTCCATGTTACTGCCGCATACTTTCGAATTTCATCCACCCATCTCCCATGTGGTCTTCTTCTGGATCCTTTCCTGTCCCTTGGAATCCAATCTAAATATTCGGCTGTCCATCGATGATCTGTCCTTCTGGACAGTCTGGACAGTTCTGGACAGTCCAGCCCATTGCCATTTCAGGGATTTAACTCTGATCATGATGTCTTCCACTCTTGTCATTTTTCGGACCCACGAGTTCCTCTTCTTATCTCTTCGGGTTACACCAAGCATGCACATCTGCATGCTTTTTTGAGTTGTCTGCCGCCTTTGTATGTCTCTTTTAGTTAAGGTCCACGTCTCTGCACCATACGTAAGCATTGGAAGAATGCATTGATCAAACCATTTTCTTATAAGACATAATGGCATATTGCTCTTGAAAATTATGCTGTTTCTTCCAAAAGCTCTCCAGGGAAGTTTTATACGACGATTAATTTCCTCATCAATGTGACCGGCACTTGATATTTGCTGTCCAAGAGAAACGTACGTATCTGTTATCTCCAGCTTTCCCCCATCAATCGATAAATCTTCATTTTTTGTAGAAGCATTGTACATCACTTTTGTCTTCTGAAAGTTCATTTTTAATCCCACTTCTTTACTCTTGTCAGAAAGTTCCTGGATCATACTCTGCAGCTCTGATGGGGTAGTTGCAAAAATGACTACGTCATCAGCAAAACGAAGGTGAGTTAGATAATCTCCATTAATCTTTATTCTTTTGTTTTCCCAGTTCAGTGATTGAAAGACATTTTCCAATGTGGCATTAAAGAGCTTCGGAGATATGGTGTCACCTTGTCTCACCACTTCCTTTCGAATTTTTATGTGTCTTGTATTTTCAAACAGCCGAATCTTTGCACTTGCATTTTCATAGATGTTATTAATAATATTAATGTATGCATCTCCAATACCGCAGGATTTCAAAGCCATTGTAACTGCTGATGATTTCGCCGAATCAAAGGCCTTTTCACAATCGACGAAAGCCATGCACAATGGAAGTTCATATTCCCTCGCTCTTTCAATTAGTTCTCTCAGTACGTGGATATGATCTATTGTGCTGTAGCCACTCCTGAATCCAGCTTGTTCTCTCTGGTTGAGCCATGTCCAGTGTTACCTTCAAGCGGCGTGAAAGAACTTTAGTGAAGATTTTATAAACCACTGATAGGAGGCTGATAAGTCTGTAGTTCCCGAGATCCTCAATGTCACCTTTTTCATGTAGCAGGATTATTGTAGCGTTCTTCCAATCGTCAGGAATCTTCCCTTCGTTAAGGCATCGAGTGAAAACTTGGGCGAGTACTGTTTCGATTTCTCCATTTGCTTCTTGTATGATGTCTACAGTAATTCCATCTTCTCCTGGAGCTTTTCCCCGTTTCATGTTCTTGATTGCATGTGCAGCTTTTGCTGGGAGGTCTGGAAGAATTCTGGTACTGGTACCCAGAGCCGGCTGGACTATAGGGGCAACCGGGGCGGTTGCCCCAGGGCCCATCCTTTTAGGGGGCCCCACAGTTTAGAAAACAAAATAATTTTCGGTAAAAAAAATGTAACTACATTTTTTTTGTAACTTTTGGGGTGCAAGGCCCTTAAAAATATATTTTTGAAGTTTGTTTCCAATCTTTTTTCGTTTGTTTCCAATCTCCCCATTTTTTAATAAGTTATCCCCCGTGTTGGTCGTACGGACATTGAGATTTGAAGGTTCGAAAAGATTTTTGTAACCACTTTAATCTTTTCCGCATTCATGAAGTAGAAAATTAAATTTCATAATTTTGTGGTACCCTACTTTTATATATCCAACAATTTGTGTGAAAACCTGATACTTAGATTTAAGGAAATAAAAAGAACAATATCCAAGTTACTTTCGGGCTACATATGGAGGCTACTTTTCCAACATTACAAGAAATTGAAAAAAAAAAAAGTAGGCAACTTTCATATATGAACGCGTATAAAAGTTTAGAATGTCACTAATTTGTCAGTTACTCCACTGTGCAATAAAAATCAATCACTAAACATGTATCAGGGAAAAAACTGTTTATGCCAACTTATTTTAGAGGAATCCTTATTATATTTCCTATACAAACATATTCGCAATGAGAAAATATCCGCTAAGCAGGTATCTTTTTATCATTTTGTAAATAAGCTGTTATAAGAGTCACAATGGAACCTAAACCTCTTCTACCGCGAAAGAAAATCGTAGATTTTAACACTTTTTACTCTCTCTCTCTCCCTCTCTTTCTCTCTCTCTCTCTCTCTCTCCCTCTCATTTTCTCTCTTTCTCTCTCTCTCTTCTCTCTCTCTCTCTCTCTCTCTCTCTCTCTCTCTCTCTCTCTCTTCCTTTCTATCTTTCTCTATCTCTTTCCCTCTCTCTTTTCTCTCTGAACTTTCAGTCCGTATTATGATCTTTTTCTTAAGCTTAAAGCAAATACTTCTTTGTGATAATCGTTTTGTCTTTACGGTAGTGTTCGTGTGTCTTCCTCACGAACGATAATTTTCAGAAACGATTTTATTAAAATATGAGATTTATTTTTAGTGCCCACAAGTAAATTTTGCTCTGGGCCCCGCAAGAGCTCCATCCGGCCCTGCTGGTACCTTTCATGATGTCTGGAGTACCATCTATCATCCCTTTCATATAATTTGGAGTAGAAATCTTTCACCTCTTGTCAAAATTTCGGCTTTATTTCTTGTTACAGAACCATCTTCTTTTCTCAGTGCCATAATCTGTTTTCTTCTTTTACTGAGATGTCCCTTTGCTATCTTTAGGCTTTGGTTGTTTTCAATTGCTTTCCTCACTAGTTCACAGTTGAATTTTCTTAAGTCTTCAGTGATACCTTTTTGTACTGTCTTGCATAGCTCTATATATTCCACTTTGGAAGTCACATCTTCTTTAGTTGTCCTCATATCTCTCTTCTTTTTTGCATCAACATTTTGGTTTTTCCTGATAATTTGTTTACTTGAAACTTGTTCTTAGACCCAGCTAATTTTGTTGCTGTTTCCATAAGAGCTTTGGTTACTTTTCTGTTAACTTCAGAAATATCCACTTTTTCCGATGTTTTTTAGTTCTAAAGCAGAGAATCTATACTTCATTTCCAACTTGAAGGTATTATGGTGTTTTTTAAGGTTGGTTATGTCAATACATTTTGTTTGTCTCATGAGCTTGCCACGTTCGAGTTTAGTGTTGAGGTGCATCTTACATCTCACCAATCTATGGTCACTACCTGTGTTGAACTTGTTTAGCACACTGCAGTCTTGGATGACGAATTTTTTGTTACACATAATAAAATCAATTTCACTTGTCGTCCCAATTGGATGTCTCCATTTCCATTTCCTGTGCGGCTTTTTCTTGAAAAAGAAGTTAATGATGAAAAACCTTTCTGCTTCTGCAAACTCTACGAGAGTTTTTCCACGCTGTTTTATGTTGCCGTGACCGAATTTACTTACTGAAGTTTCATTCTGTTGCCGTTGCCCTATTTTTGCATTGAAATCTCCCATAATTATTTTCAAGTGCTGCTTGCCTTTATGATTTAAATGACGAATTTCCTCATAAAATTCTTCAATTTCTTCTTCAGGATGACTTGTGGTGGCACCCACCACAAGTTTGAATAATCTGAGCCTGGTATCTTCTCGAGAGTTGGATAACGAGTTGTGCAGCTCGGTCAGAGGAACTTTCAACTTCTACAACTTTATCCTTCAGTTTCTTGTTTATTATAAATCCAACACCACTAGTTTTGCCAGTATCTGTCCCACGATAGTAGAAGAGATGTCCACTTTTCAGTTCAATGAGATCTTCTCCTTTTCTCCTTACCTCACTTAGCTCGACGATGTCCCACTTGATCCTTTGTAGTTCCTCTTCCAATTCAAGAAGCCTTGAATCAGAAGATAGGGAGAGTCCATTGCAAGCAGCCAAGGTCGGCATGAAATGGCAGCCTAGTCCGGATTTCCCCTTCTATCTTACCCTCAGGAAGTGTGTATAGTTTTTTTTTCTTTGCCTACTTGTTCTGGCGCTCATTTGTACATAATCATTTCATGACTCACATTCTCATTCTGTACTCCGAGTGTTTAATAAATGCATATTTAAACCTTAGCACCCTCTGCCGTCATGTAGCACTGGCCGCTGCCTTGGCCAGATACATTCCAGCTGACGGAGACTGAGGGCCACGATTTAAGTTGTGGAGTCATTTTGGTGGGATTTGGCCATAACTCACTACGCTGGCCAAGCGGGTCGGTGAGTGTGGGATAGCATTTCCTCTAATCCCGATGGTATAGTTATACTGCTATTGGCGGTCGTCAGAGCCCCTTTAGTGGGAACAGAATGCACCACGAGAAGGCGGGGTTGACATTTGTCAAGAAGATACTGTGATGTTGCTCATCACCTGGCCTTACATCAAAAGGAGATATTTATTAGATTTGCAAAACGGGATGATTATCGGCTTTCGGGCCAAGGGTGGTAGTATTTCTGAAACAGAGCAGTTTGTGAACTGTTCACGTGTTGCTGTGGTTAAAGTGCAGCCTGATTGGAGAAATGGCACCATTGCGAATAAGCAAAGTGGAAACTGCGGGCACCACGTGCCATTGATGTGAGAGGTAAACGTCGGCTTTGAAGGTGCGTGAGGGCCGATCGACACGCGACAGTGGAGCAACTCACTGGCCGAATAAAACAGGGGGCTACAGGAAGAGTGTGTCTAAAACGACATTTCAGCAAACCCTGCTGCGTATGGGGCTCCGATGCAGACGGATGGTCACTGCACCTATGCTAACGGAGGTGCATCGGCAGTATTCAAGTGAACTTGAAAAAGACTTTGCTGAAAAGTTCCTTCAGTTTCGAATGCTAACGAAAAAATTCATTGAGAGTTACGGAAGTTGAATTTAGTTCATACTTTTCCCAATGTTGACACATGCCTCAGAATTTTTTCAACAATACCAATTTCCAACTGTTCAAGCGAACGCTCGTTTTCGGTTGTGAAAAGAACTAAACATAGACTTAGAGCATTTTTAAAAGAAGAGTCAATTGATGTTCTTGTTATATTTATCCATTGAAAGTGATGTAACAGCAGATTTAAGTTTCGACGATATAATTGATGATTTTGCAGCCACAAAAGTTAGAAAAAAGCTATTTTTTGTTATGTCCTGCTGCCAATTCAACAATTAAAAATTACCAGGTGTTTTTTAAATATTTTTATTCATACATTTCTAAGGTTTGTTTAAAAATGGGGTGCGACTTACAATCACACTCTTATAAGAACATGTAGGTATGATTTGTTTTTTCTTGAGATCTCATATCACGGGTGAAAGCTACATTCGGAGCAATACGGTATATTACACATGAAAAGCACTTCAGCAAACATGTAGAATTTACTAAGAAATATTTTTGTTATTAATATTAGTCTTGTGCGAACAAAATTTGTGAATCAATATTCATAACTGTGTGGGGTTTTTTTTTACATAAATAAAAATACCAAAAAAGTTCAATTTACACTACTTTATTTAGACTGTTGTAATAATTTACATGGACTATTGCAATAATTTATCCTACAATGTGTGTGGTCAGCTGTAACACTTTGTGAGAGATTACTTCTTGCAGATTAAACTACCATCGGCTAGTCATTTCCATTAAATTTATGGTAAACTACACGTTTTAAATTATACATATGGGATGATAGTCATTTGTTTCCGTAAATGACACCATAAAACAAAAACAAAGAATTCCAGTGTAATTAATGTTACAGATGCAAGCTTTGAGGGTGCTGGGAAGCACAAGCGGTGTGAATGCTCGTCCACTTCAAGCCACATTGGCTATAAAGTTGACTAGCATCTGGGATGTGTTTTAATGTTTTTACTGCTAGAAAAACTGCTTGCAAAAACAATATTTGCCAGCAAATATTTTTTTCAACTGTTGACTGAAAATTCTAATCGAGGGGGCTCCAGACATAGGATGTGCACAGGGCCTCCACTGACCTAAATCGGGCCCTGGAAACTACTGACTGTTGATTCGAACAGTTCAACAAACCTCACCACTTGTTGCAAGGAATGGTCATGATCTCGGCCAAAAACAATGAACCCCTTTTGCCACTCAGTAACGTCACCTTTACGACCCATTGTTGTAACTGTAAAAGGAAATACAGAATGCTACAGATGCTTTAAATACACACCTCAGACATTCACAATCATAATCCAGCAGTTTCACTCTCAATATATTTACATAACTCATTACGTTTATTAACTTCATACTTATGTACATGTTTCAATCAGCATTCCGTACGTTTTTGTCCGGTGTGTTTATATCGTGCATGAATTTTCCTCCTTTACCTTTTCACTCATTTATTTTAGAAATGTACTGTGTTCTTTAATCAACGAATTCCAGGAAAAAAGGGCAAGAGGAATTTTAAACTGATATTTATAACTGCGTATTTGAGCTGTTGCCAGGGATGTAAGGTCAGGTGATGCGTAACATCACAGCCTCTCTTTGACAAATGTCAACCCCGCCTTCTCGTGGTGCATCCTGTTCCCACTAAAGGTGCTCTGACGACCACCAATAGCGGTATAACTGTAACATCGGGATCAGAGGAAATGCTATCCCACACTCAACAACCCGCTTGGCCAGCGTGGTGAGTTATGGCCAAACACCTCCAAAATGACTCTACAACTTAAATCTTGGCCCTCAGTCTCCGGCAGCTGGAATGTACCTGACCAAGGCAGCGGCCAGTGCGACATGAAGGCAGAGGGTGCTAAGAATCCTCGGAGGACCGGACTAGGCTGCCATCTGATGCTGACCTTGGCTACGTATAATGGACGCTCCCTATCTTCTGATTCAAGGCTTCTTGAATTGGAAGAGGAACTACAAAGGATCAAGTGGGACATCGTCGGGCTAAGTGAGGTAAGGAGAAAAGCAGAAGATCTCACTGAACTGAAAAGTGGACATCTCTTCTACTATCGTGGGACAGATACTGGCAGAAGTAGTGGTGTTGGATTTATAATAAACAAGAAACTGAAGGATAAAGTGGTAGAAGTTGAAAGTTCCTCTGACAGAGCTGCACGACTCGTTATCCAACTCTCGAGAAGATACCAGGCTCAGATTATTCAAACTTATGCACCCACCACAAGTCATCCTGAAGAAGAAATTGAAGAATTTTATGAGGAAATTCGTCATCTACATAATAAAGGCAAGCAGCACTTGAAGATAATTATAGGATATTTCAATTCAAAAATAGGGCAACGGCAACAGAATTAAACTTCAGTAGGTAAATTCGGTCACAGCAACATAAACCAGCGTGGAAATACTCTCGTTGAGTTTGCAGAGGCAGAAGGATTTTTTATCTTGAACTCCTTTTTCAAGAAAAAGCCACACAGCAAATGGACATGGAGACATCCAATTGGGACGACAAGTGAAATTGATTTTATTATGTGTAACAAAAAATTCGTCATCAAGGACTGCAGTGTGCTGAACAAGTTCAACACAGGTAGTGACCATAGATTGGTGAGATGTAAGATGCACCTCAACACTAAACTCAAACGTGGCAAGCTCATAAGACAAACAAAATGTATTGACATAACCAACCTTAAAAAACACCATAATACTTTCAAGTTGGAACTGAAGAACAGATTTTTTGCTTTAGAAGGCCTAACATCGGAAGAAGTGGATATTTCTGAAGTTAACAGAAAAGTAACCGAAGCTCTTATGGAAACAGCAACAAAATTAGCTGGGTCTAAGAACAAGTTTCAAGTAAACAAATTATCAGGAAAAACCAAAATGTTGATGCAAAAAAGAAGAGAGATGAGGACAACTAAAGAAGATGTGACTTCCAAAGTGGAATATATAGAGCTATGCGAGACAGTACGAAAAAGTATCACTGTAGATGTAAGGAAATTCAACTGTGAGCTAGTGAGGAAAGCAATTGAAAACAACCAAAGCCTAAAGATAGCAAAGGGACATCTCAGTAAGGGAAGAAAACAGATTATGGCACTGAGAAAAGAAGATGGTTCTGTAACAAGAAATACAGGCGAAATTTTGACAAGAGTGAAAGATTTCTACTCCAAATTATATGAAAGGGATGATACATGTACTCCAGACATCATGAAAGGTACCAGTACCAGAGTTCCTCTAGTCCTTCCAGCAGAAGTTGCACATGCAATCAAGAACATGAAGCAGGGAAAAGCTCCAGGAGAAGATGGAATTACTGTAGACATCATACAAGAAGCAAGTGGAGAAATCGAAACAGTACTCGCCCAAATTTTCACTCTATATCTTAATGAAGGGAAGATTCCTGAGGATTGGAACAACGCTACAATGATCCTGCTACATAAAAAAGGTGACATTGAGGATCTCAGGAACTACAGACCTATCAGCCTCCTCTCAGTGGTTTATAAAATCTTCACTAAAGTTCTTTCACACCATTTGAAGGTAACACTGGACATGGCTCAACCGAGAGAACAAGCTGGATTCAGGAGTGGCTACAGCACAATAGATCATATCCACGTACTGAGAGAACTAATTGAAAGAGCGAGGGAATATGAACTTTCATTGTGCATGGCTTTTATCGATTACGAAAAAGCCTTAGATTCGGTGAAACCATCAGCAGTTACAATGGCTCTGAAATCCTGCGGTATTGAAGATGCATACATTAATATTATTAATAACATATATGAAAATGCAAGTGCAAAGATTCGGCTGTTTGAAAATAAAACACACATAAAAATTGGAAAGGGAGTGAGACAAGGTGACACCATATCTACGAAGCTCTTTAATGCCACATTGGAAAATGTCTTTCAATCACTGAACTGGGAAAACAAAGGGATATAGATTAATGGAGATTATCTAACCCACCTTCGTTTTGCTGATGACGTAGTTATTTTTGCAACTACCCCACCAGAGCTGCAGAGTATGATTCAGGAACTTGCTGACAAGAGTAAAGAAGTGGGGTTAAAAATAAACTTTCAGAAGACAAAAGTGATGTTCAATGCTTTTACAAGAAATGAAGATTTGTCGATTGATGGAGAAAAACTGGAGATAACAGACACGTACGTTTATCTTGGACAGCAGATATCAAGTGAGGGTCACATTGATGAAGAAATAAATCGGCGTACAAAACTTGCCTGGAGAGCTTTTGGAAGAAACAGCATAATTTTCAAGAGCAATATGCCATTATGTCTTAAAAGAAAAGTGTTTGATCAATGCATCCTTCCAGTGCTTACGTATGGTGCAGAGACGTGAGCCTTAACTAAAAGAGACATACAAAGGCTGCAGACTACTCAAAGCAGCATGGAGAGGTGCATGCTTGGTATAACCAGGAGAGATAAGAAGAGGAACTCGTGGATCCGAAAAGTGACGAGAGTGGAAGACATCATGATCAGAGTTAAATCCCTGAAATGGCAATGGGCTGGACATACTGCCAGAAGGACAGACCATCGATGGACAGCCGAAATTTTAGATTGGATTCCAAGGGACAGGAAAAGACCCTGAAGAAGACCACATGGGAGATGGGTGGATGAAATTCGAAAATATGCGGGATTGACATGGAGGAGACTGGCACAAGACAGACCGTTGTGGAGGAAACTTGGGGAGACCTTCGTCCAGCAGTGGATTGATAATGGTTGACAATGATGATGATGATGATTTGAGCTGTTGCCAATACTGATACTAGGCAGGGTCGGATTAAGGGGAGTCTAACGGGGCTATAGCCTAGGGTCCCACCATTACCAGGGGCCCAGGAGGCATGCCGCTGCACCACAAATAATACGGAGCTTATATAGAGTGTCTCAAAAATACACGGCAAAACTGCAGGAATGAGTTCCTCATAGGTAGATAAGAAAAACGTTTATATCAACATAGATCCGGGAATGCTTGGTTTTCGAGTTATGAAGGCCTGTCTATGACACTTAACTGTTCACATTACCTGACAGGTCTTTCTTGGTTTCCCAGTTATTCACCGGAATGTTTTATGTTCCGCAGGTGAATTCCTTCATCACAAGGTACTGACAGAATCTGGTGGTTTTCCTTTCCGACCATGTACTCAAATCAGGAGCAAGCGGATATGCACTTTATGTACGGTTTGGCGGATGGCAATGCTCTGGAGGCTAGTCGTTTGTACCACGAAAGGTTCCCAGGACGAGGATGTCCAGACAGGAAAACGTTTGAAATTATCCATCGCCGCGTTTGTGAACATGGGACCTTGACATCTCGTGCTGCCGACAGAGGACGACCAAGATCTACGACTCCTGAAGTAGAGGCGGAGATTTTGGATGTTGTGCATGCGAATTCTGGAATAAGCACACGTAGATTAGCAATGCAACTGACTGTTAATCGTTCGACTATTTGGAGAGAGTTGCGAGAACAACGCCTGTATCCGTATCATCCGCAACGGGTACAGGCCTTGTCACCAGCAGATTAACCTGCGGGAGTAATGTTCTGCCAGGGGTTCTTGCAGCAGTGTGGTACAACTCCTAACTTTCCTGCTTTAGTGATATTCACCGATGAAGCACAGTTCACACGCGACGGAATCCTAGACTTTTACAATCAGCATGCATGGGCCGACGAAAACCCACATGCAATTCTTCCATCACGTTATCAACAGCGGTTCAGCCTAAACATCTGGGCGGGTGTTTTTGGTGATAAGTTATTCGGGCCCCGTGTAACAAACTCACGGGGCGGTCATACCACACCTTTCTGGAAAACAACATGCCTGATTTCTTGGACGACAGGCCACTGGTCAATCGTCAACAAGCACACTTTATGCACGATGGCGCTCCCGCACATTTTAGCCATCTAGCTCGCAATTACTTGAATCGAAAGTTTCCTAGTCGGTGGATAGGGGACTGGTTCATTTGCCCGACGTTTACTTCACCGAAGGGTCACTTGACCGAAAATCACTTCACCGAAAAGATTGTTTCACCGAAAGATCACTTGATCGAAACGTTCATTTCACCGAAGGCTCACTTGATCGAAAGGTACATTTCACTGAAGGATCACTTGATCGAAAAGTTCATTTCACCGAAAGGTCTCTTTACCTAAAAGTTCATTTCATCGAAAGGTCATTTCACCGAAGGGTCAGTTTATCGAAAACTTTGGATTTCATTACAGGATCTGTTGAAGCATTTTGCAAGTTTGGCAGACAGACCACCGAAACGTTAGGAGATTATACTCAAATTGCACTTTTGATTTCTCCGTGTCACAGAGAACGCAAAGATTTAGTTTTAAGACAAAAATAATTAATTTTAAGTTCCCAGGCCTCTGCTTATGCCTTTTTAGCAAATTTTAATTATGTTCATAAGGTTTACATAAAAAAGAAAAATTAATAATGTTGCACATTTTTTCAGGCAAAAAGAATCAATTTTAGGTCCCTAGGCCTTACCTTAGGCCTTTTTACCCAATTTTAATCGTACAAACTCATGTTCGTATGGTTTACATAAAAAGTCAAGTTAATAATGTTGCACATTTATTTTTTGAGGCAAAAAGAATCAAGTTTAGGGCTCTAGGCCTCGGCTTAGGCCTTTTTAGCAAATTTTAAATGTGCGTGCTCGTATTCATAAGGTATACATAAAAAGTCTAGTTAATAATGTTGCACATTTATTTTTTGAGGCAAAAAGAATCAATTTTAGGGCCCTAGGTCTCGGCTTAGGCCTTTTTAGCAAATTTTAACCGTTCGTGCTCATGTTCATAAGGTTTACGTAAAAAGTTACTTTACATTTTATGTAATGCTTATGAATATGAGTAGGGTTAAAATCTGTTAAAATCGCCTGTACCTAGGCCTACGGTCAAAAAATTAATGTTTTGTGGTTGAGTAAAAGTGGAACATTATTTACTATGCAACCCTTATGAATATGAGCTCGGAGGATTAAAATTTGACAAAAAAGCACAGATCTAGGCCTTATAATTAATGTTATATTTCTAAAAACCTACTCATGGGGAGGTGTTTCATAGAAATTAAAAGTGTATTTTTTATACAATCCGAGAATGTTTAGGTGGTCAGTTTTTCAAGAACCAGAACCACACTCCAACACATCTCTAACAACGAAATTCTAAGTGTTCGATAAACTGACCATTCGGTGAAATGATCTTTCGATATAATGAACTTTTAGGTCAAATAATCCTTCGGTGAAGTGAACTTTTCGATCAAATGTCCTTTCGATGAAATGAACTTTTAGGTGAAGTGACCTTTCGGTGAAATGAACTTTTCGGTCAAGTGACCTTTCGGTGAAATGTACCTTTCGATCAAGTGATTTTCGTCGAAGTGATTTTCGGTCAAGTGACCTTTCGATCAAGTGAACGATACCCGGTGGATAGGTAGAGGTGGACCAACTGCCTGGCCTCCACGCTCACCTGATTTAAACCCTCTAGATTTCTTCTTGAGGGGCCATTTAAAATCATTGGTGTATTCGACTCCAGTAGCAGATGTGGAAACTCCCCGCAATCGAATCGTGCCAGGTTGTGAAACAATACCACACATGCCAGGAATTTGGCAGCGTGTTCGCGAGTCCACGAGACACCGATGTGAGGCCTGTATTGAGGCAAAAGATGGACATTTTGAACAATTACTATAAGGTAATGTGAACAGTTAAGTGTCATAAAGAGACCGTCATAACTCGTATTTCCGGACTTATTTTGATATAAACTTTTTTTCTTATCTACCTATGAGGAACTCATTCCTGCAGTTTTGCCGTGTATTTTTGAGACACCCTGTATATTTATAAACAGAGAAATAAAATAGTTTTTTTTTTCATGAATTCAGAGACTACAGTCTTGCGGCGATTATATACTGTATATTAAGAAATACAACGTTTGTCACAAATATTTATTTTTTCAAGTCTTCCCTGGTTTCGCTGGATATTGACCTAGTCATCAGGACGACTGGCACGTAAATATTCAAATTGTATATGATATCATAAGTGGTGTTCACAGTCACGGGGTTTGGTTAGTTGCTTCCACGCGCTTGATAGAAATGATGTGGATGCTATGTCATTAACAAGTTGCGAATAATTCTGATATATATGGAATTCTTCCAAAATATCAAGTTTGGTGATTGAATCTGGCTTGTCAATTAGTTTTGCTTCTTCAAAGAGAAATTTATGGCCTTTTTCGTAACGGTGTTTAGCCATAAAGTTTTTGTTTTGTCTCGTATGATTTCCACTCGGTCACAACCAGTGGCTAGAAGAGGAACAGATTTCAAAGCAGCGGCTCACCAAGGGGAAAGGTTTCTTGTCGCTGTGTGCAGCGGAGTCAACGAACCAGTTTCAGCTAGTTCACTACCATTCCCCCAACCCTCCCTGCTTGCACTTGGAACCTGCATGTTAATGGGCGAAATCCACTGTGACTTCACATTGCATAACAAAAACAAAATGCCCCAAGAAGAGTAAACAATGCTAAATTAGTAAAAATTTCAAGACAAAATCTTGGAATCTTAAACTTTTAATTCATGTTCTTGTGAGAACAGTGGAAAATGCACCGACTTTTTTTTATGAAAACTCAGCAGGTAATTTATTAGTTGGAAAAATTCACGAAGTATTTATTTTCACAATCATATTGCTACAGTTTCGTGTTTTAACGGACTTCAATGATGATTCTCCGTCATAAATTCTTTGGCGGGGAGGGCCCACTCAGATGTCTTAGCATTGGCAGCCCACTCAGATCTTAGCCTACGAGCCCACTAAAACCTTAATCGTACCCTGGCGCTAGGAATGTTTCTGTTAAACGTACCAGTGCAGTTTTCACCAAAATACCGGGAAGGAATACTATTCTTTAGTTTACCACACATGCAGGCTTTGATGAGTACACAGGGGCGGATTTTCTTTTTTTTTTTTTTTTGATTGGAGGTTTAACGACCACCGTGAGCAACTCAATGGGCTATAAGCAGTCGCCCGTCCCTAATTTAGGGTCACTGGTTCCAGGGAAGGGAGAGAGCCACTGCCGTAAGACAAACACAACATCCATGCCTAACCGGGATTAGAACCCGGACCCCTTACGGACGAATGATCAGAGGCCAGCGCCTTAGACCACTGCGCCACCGGGGCGGCAGGGGCGGATTTCCGACTAGGCGCGCGCCTAGGGCCTCGCTGTTTGAGGGGCCCCGAAAACATATAATTGGATTTTCAGTTTTGGTTTTCACGAACCGAAGCAAATCAATCCTTAAAGCGACTACTTTGTATTGTCAATTGATATTTTACTTTCTCATATTAATAATACCATATTTTTTTCTTGCTGTTGCTGATATTCCGAAGTTTCGAGTTCTTATCGATGTACTTATTTTGAAAGGAACGGTTAAAATAATTTTGAGTTCCTTTTAGTGGTTGGTAAAGAAGGTATTCACGCTTCCCACACTTTTCATTGTTTAAGGCGAATTCATAACTGGTCTGCTGTGCTATAAATTGTTTCCATGCTACTTCTAGCCAAGGAAACACATCTGTGTTGAAACCTTCCCACCTTCTTCCCGAGTTGCGATGAGGAGTACTTTCCTGATGATCGGGCGTGCTTGCTGTTAATAGTTTCTTTCCTTCGTGGTAGGATAATCAATAAAGAAAGAAATATTCTTCACAGGATAACTCTTCTTAGGACAATCAAGTTCTTTCTCGGCCCTACTCCAGCTAAACCATCTTAAACCAAAAGAGTTATTGATATTTAGGCTGGAAAAATAAAGAAATTTGAGAATATCACACTATCTTATTTAATAGTGTTAAAAGTAATTTATATTGTATTGCAACAACATTTTCTCATTGCTTTCTGCCCCCTTAGTTTAATACTGATAATTATCAAGTATTCTCACCTTTTTTATTCCTTAACCCGACTTAAAACTAGCTTTTGAAAAACAATAAAAAAGTTTCAATGATACTCTTACTCAAAAACCCACAGTTGCTACTTTTCCATTTTCAAACCGGATCTTTTGCATTTAATTTGTATAGGATATTAAAAGTGTCAAACTTTATATCCATTGATTTCCTATTAGCCGCCAAAAATATTTTTTGAAATATCTCTGAAATCAAAAAAGTTCGACGAGCACGGACAGACAAAAATATTACACTAGCACTGTTTCTTACAGAACGTTATAATAATAGGAAGCGATGGCATTTTAAAAAAAGTGTAAAAAACTTTTTCTTGACCCCCCTCCTTTTTTTTTTTTTTTTTTTTTTTTTTTTGTTAATCTGACTGATGAAAATTTCTGAAGGGATAAGAAGGGGGATGGGGGCCCCTGAACCTTTTAGCGCCTAGGGCTCCAAAAGATCTAAAGTCTCCTCTGTGAGTACACGTAAATTACACACTACCTGCATATTTCTCTAGATGATAATTGTCTTTAAATAATGTATTTGATCATGCTTAGATTACCTAGGAAAAATTAAAACCTCTGTTCCATTACTACTATTAGTATTATTATGATTACAAACATATTTTTTATTCTCCAAGTTATCACTGTATAAGCAAGAGATCAATAGAAATCAGTATAAAACGCATTCAAAGAAGTGCTACACTTTTCAATTTTCTTTTCAAATATTTTTTTCAATTATAATTTTAGCCCATTATTTAAACTCAATCTGAGTTTAAATAATGAGCTAAATTACACTGAAACAATATCTTTCAGTCAGCGTGTACTTTTTGATTCTTAACTTATGCATTTAACATTCCGTTTGTTTTCATTTGAGCGAGAGCTGCTTTTTATTTTGTTTAATTTTCGTAATTTCCTCTAAATTAAATGTAATATTTTCCATTAATGACATCCAAAATTGCTTTCATAGCGGAAAAAATTGTTTCAGCTGCATCAATACGGGACCCCAATATGGCCCTTCCGCTTAAGGCCCGGCGAAACTTAATGCCTCCGTGCAAAGAGTCGTGTTGAAGCACTTGGACTATCGCAGATACCTTCATCTTTTTATGATGTGACTGTATTCGTACATAATTTTGGAGACTTAAAGAGTTATTTTCGTTTTTTTTGTTGTTGTTCGTACGCACGGTGTTTTTATACAACTATCTGTTGAATTGTATTTAGCACAGCAGATTGGTTTTCAAGAGCAACCATACACTTTCGGTATTTTCCTTAACTCATAAACCAGTACAATTATGTGGGAGTAACCTTTTATCGATGCTGACAATAAGTGACAGCTAAGCCAGGACTTAGTCCTGAATCTGAACTGAGTCTTACAGAATTGCACTGAATTTAAAGAACAACTGGGTTTTTTCAAGTTGTTCCTTAATTCATAAACTTTTGCAATTATGTGCGACTCGATTTTCACCGATAGTGACTGTAAAAACGAAACAGTGGCCAAGCCAGAACTTAATCCTGAATCTTATCTCTTGAAAATAACTAGCTGTGAACTGAATACTTAACTGTCAAAAATAATTCCGTAGTTAAACGGTGTCTAAGGTATTCGGACACGAAGTTGTTTTTTTTTTTTTTTTTTTTTTGCGCAAAGCAAAGATGTATCAGAAATAAAAGGACCTATGTAAATGAGAGTTGTTTCCGTGGAAAGTTGTGATCGAATATCCTAAGTGATTTGCCGCTCTGCGCGGATACAAGGAGGCTGCCATAAAGGCTAAGGCTTCCCTTTGAGAGTTCGCGGAATAAAATTTTAATATGCCTTACTTTGTACAGTTTATATTAAACTAATACTTCTTGCAATGATTTTCATTTGGATAATTTTCTTCAGTTTTGTTTCAGGTTATGAACATACTTTTTATGTCTAAAATTTATTCGTACAAAGTATTCAAACGATGTGAATTCGTTATTTCGCACCGTCTTTCTTAAGTGTTGTGGATCCGCCCTTGTCTGACTATTACATGAGCACAGTAATGCTTTTCCGATTACTAGTTCTTTTGAAAATTATTTTTTCAGGAATATTTCTCGGGTGGAATGTATACGGCGCACAGTGGTCCCAATCGCAAATCTGGGCGGCCAAAAATACAAGTGCGCATAAAGGCATTGATTGTTCACTGTAATCTGTCTCATTTGAAACATAAACAAAAATCTGACCTTCACCGAACACTGCATGATAGTTCTAAGAACTGTTAGTAATTTCCAGTACGTAGTAGTCACCTTACAGTGCACTTTTGTGTGTCGCTGCCTGAAGACCACGTGACTCATTAATTCGTACACTTGTCTTCTGTAACTATTCGAGACCACTTAATTTAAAGTTATACCACTCAGAAATCAAATAATAAGTGTTTATATTTTGTACAAAATAACAAATACAAATTTCAGGTCAGTACTGTGCTACATTTCATGAACATTTACATACCGTAAAATTTCAAAATAATACATCATTTCAAAATAAGCCTCTATCAATCTTCATCTTCACTGGCATCATATTCATCACCATAATCATTATTCTGGTCGTCGTATTCGTTGTCATCTTCATCATCATCTGCGTTGTCTTCATTTGTTTGTAGATGTGGACACAACAGGAGAGAAAATACCTGGGTTGAAAGTTTCCCTAACTTTCTTTTCGGAAGTGGTCTTAAGCTCGCAATGCAAGGATCAGAAGACACAAGGTGGTGGTGAAGTAAATCTTCATTTGTGGCTCTCCGAGAGAATTTTCTGGTGTTTCTTGTCCTATATAATCTGTAGTCCTTATTTCTGGATTCCTGTGCCTCTTCAGGCAACAGGTCAATGAGGATTGAGAACGACCTTGTGAAATCTGAGCCATGGATGAGCAGTTTATGCACATTAGCAGACATATAATACCAACCATATAACGCAACAAACTGTTTGGCAATATGAATAGCCTATTCATGAAATTTGTCAGCATCAATGCCGTAACCACTAGACAAAGTTTGAAGGAGAACGGAAAAACGAATTATGAGTTGTTCATCAATGCCTGTCATAGATGACGATAGCTCTGGGTATTGAAAAATCTTCTGACCGTGTTACCATCGTTTATGTTCCCACGGCCTTGTTTTGGTTGGTCCACAATTAAGCGCATATTTTCACGGAAACGTCTGATGATTTGCTCCTTCCTAGAGGAACATTTCTTTTTGTTGTCTTCTCTGATTTGCCACTTTTGATGTCCAATCTGTAGCTTATATGCAAAAGACACTCGATACGTCTTATCCATGCGTGAAGAGTGGACAGACCAAATTTAAGAGTGTTTGGGTCTGCAGCTTTCGTGTTCATAATCACCTTATTCATCTCTCACGGTAATACTCCACAAATGTAGCATACTTGTGACGATGTAGATGTGATGGAGTTACAAACCTTTCCGTCTACCATGGTCATTGCCAGAACATACTGTATTCCAGATTTTTTATTTGTTCTTCAATATAGGCAGTTTCATTTTTGCTAACTTCAGGAGTTTCTTTCACAAACTGAAATCTGATTGGCCTGCAGTATCTCGTTGATGCCGTAGGTGAGTTCTGCCAAAATAATTAATTTTTCACTTTCATGTCCAGAACCATAAATCAGAAAAGGCACAACGGAGCTCATAAAAAGTTCACTGTCTTCTGTGTTGCTCACTTCCGCCAATGAGAATTTCCTTATACACTGAGTGGCCACTTTATTATGACCACATGACAGTTTTAAGCAAACGAGCTATGGCTGCATGCTGTTGCCGCCAGAGGGCAAGGCTAGTAAAAAAGGGAAAGCTTAGTGCTTGCGACAGTAGTAGTAGTAGTAATAGTAGTGATTTTTTGGGTGACGAGATGGGCACATAAAGCGATTTGACGGACGTTCAACGTGGAATGACTTTAAGAGCCATGGAGCGAGTATCACCAAACCGCGGCATTCGTGAAATGTTCCAGAGCAGCTGTTGTTAAAGTGTTTAAAGACTGGTCTGTCAGCCAAAAAACTGGGTCTCTGTGTGCAACGTGTGGTCGTCATCGACTAGTGACTGCTCGGGCGGAACGCAGAGTGTCCAGACTGGTAACAGACAACAGAAGAGTAACAGTGCAGCAAATTACAGACCATCGTAATCAAGGATCCCCGCAAATGATCTCTGCACGCACTGATCGCCGTACACTGCATCGCATGGGATATGGCAGCAGAAGGCCTGTTCGAACACCTTTGCTGTCTGAAGTTAACGAGAGAAAACGTCTCCAGTTCGCACAGGAGCACAAGGATTGGACAGTCGATAATTGGAAGCAAATTAGGTGGTCCGATGAATCACGTTATCAGTCGCACCATGCCGATGACCGAGTGAGAATTTGGCGGAAACAGCACGAATGCATGGACCCCAAATGCATTGCTACAACCCTTCAAGCTGGTGGAGGCAACGTTATAGTTTGGGGAATGTTTTCCTGGCATGCTTTGGGCCCTTTAATTCGTGTTGATCAACGTCTGACTGGCACATCATATCTAAATATCGTTGTGGACCAAGTGCATCCTGTCATGTGGATGGTTTATCCCAATGGCGATGGCTACTTTCAACAAGATAATGCGTCCTGCCATAGTACTCGTATTGTACAGGATTGGTTTCAGGAACATGCCGGTGAGTTTATTTTGCTTAGGTGGCCCCCACAATATCCAGATCTCAACCCCATTGAGAATTTGTGGGATGAAGTTGAACTAGCCATCAGGCAGCTGGATCCACAATCCTGCAATCTCACACTCCTGGAAAGTGCTATTCATCAAGCATGGTTTCAGATTCCACAAACCATCTATCAACATCTCGAGGAGTCCATGCCACGAAGAATCGACGCAGTATTAAAGGCAAAAGGTGTCCCAAACGAAGTACTGAGGGGGTGGTCTAAATAAAGTGGCCACTCAGTGTATATACTTTGACCACTACTTCCATCATATCCCCATTTACAGTACATGTGTAAGGTTTGATTTTGTATTTTATTCACATTTTGTGACAGAACTGTTTCCTGGGCTTTTACTAGACGTCTTGCTGTTGTGTCAAGTAATTCTTGTAGTTTAATTTCTGCTAAAATGTCTGTAATAATAATACAGTTTTCTGCAGTATAGTATTCTTTCTTTGCCTCAAAAAGTATTTTATATGCTAGATAGATATTTGCATTTCTTTGCTTTGCTTCAAACCTGATGGATAAATACTGATGTTTTGTTAGCTTGTGTTCAACTACAAATGCCACAGCTTCATCGGGAGGGAATAGGTTCTTTTCTTGTACTAGCTGATCTGTAAGCTTTTTTTATTGTCGAAGCACGCTTTGGTGATGTTTCTGTAATTTCCTTTATCATTTGGACGGTATCTTTTTTGCCTTCGTTTTTTAAACTTCTCTGAGTCATAGCAGAGAGCTCACTTGTGCTGTGTGATGAGGTCGACATGTCATTCGTCGTTTTTCTTTTAGTTCTAGAAGAACTTTCAGCAAACAATTTTCGCTGTCGTCCTCGACCACTGCTAACACTTCCGATACTACTAGATGTAGATTCCTCAGAACTGAGGAATGTTATTTTCATTTGCAGCCAAACTGAATCGTACTTTGTGAGTCTCTTGACACTTCTGTGATTTCTACTCCATTTTCTATAGATAAGGTTGTGCAATAAACAGAAATTTTGGTATGCACTGAATTTTTTATATTACTAGAAGCAGATATCAATTTGGCATCTTCCTTCTCAAGAAATTCATATAAATATTGCTTTTGGATTTGGATTGGATTGGAGGTTTAACGACCACCGTGAGCAACTCAACGGGCTATAAGTAGTCGCCCGTCCCTAATTTAGGGTCACTGGTTCCAGGGAAGGGAGAGAGCCAGTGCCGGAAGACAAACACAACATCCATGCCTCACCGGGATTCGAACCCAGACCCCTTACGGACGAATGATCAGAGGCCTTCGCTTAGACCACTGCGCCACCGGGGCGGCTAAATATTGCTTTAATCGAGCACTTAATGGACGTAACTCTCCTAATTCTCTTAAAGCTTCGAATAGCTCCACGTGCGTCAAGCTTAACATGTTCACTGAAAGTTACAAACTGACATTACAAACGCGCACATCCGCAACGTCAACAAATGCCAATGCTAAGACAAGATGTCACAAAATCACTGTACACAGTATCACTTTGATCTAACGTGCGTTTATTTTTGTACCCCACTTTCAATTTGCAAGTTGACAATTATTAACTTCTTTTCACGAATATTAAAGGTTAGCTAACCTCTAACCATCTGAGCAATGTTATATTCAAAACTATTATGTACATTTGAAACTACAAACCTGTAGCTTTGTTTTGCACTCTTGGTCACTTGTATTATAGACTCCAGCAAGCAGACTGACTGGCCGTGCTAAGTGACGGCAATCTTATCTCGTGTTTGCGGTGTTGCGTCATCTTTCCCTTATCAATTCGAGACTGTTTTACAATTTTGGAAGCCTAGATTTGCGATAGGGACCAGTGTGCGGCGTTCGGAAAGTAATTACATTGAGAGGACTGAAATCATGTATATATGTCACAGAAATCATGGGATACCTATCACCCCTCTCGCTAGTGGAAGAACCCACCACTTGGAAAGTACAGTATATACGCGTAGATAAGAAGACATTACTGCATTCACGCAGACGGTTATTCGACGTCACTATGGATAAAAGTCGTGAGTTAACAGAGTTTAAAAGAGGGATGATAGTTGGTGTCCGACGCATGGGTAACTCTATCGCGGGGGTGTTCAGGATACCAAGCGTGTATCAAGAATACTCCATTCCCGGAATAACATCGCGTCGTGGACAGCGCTGTGAGCGGAGAAAGGTGGTGGATGAACGTAGCCGTTGAAGTCTCTTTCGCATAGTTGCAACCAACCGGAGAGCGACAATAGCACAAATCACCGCCGACTTCAACGAGTGAGGTGCCAAAAACGTATTCAGGACTATCAGGCAATCATTAGCCGCAACAGATTATGGGAACCGCTGACCAAGGCCGTCTAGAAAATACAATTCCACGACTTTTAAAAGGCCTTCAAACATCAATGCGGAAATTGTCACGATAGCAAAATATGGGTTTTGCAATTGCGCATTTAGCGGTAAGGAAGAAGCTCTATCTTTTCCCATGCAACGTCACAGCAGTCCAAAAATTAAAAGCAGAACATCACCAGGAGCGAATACATTACTACCTCTGGATTAAACAATTTCTCTCCGAAAATATTAATGGTATTATGGATCTTACATTCTCGCTAAGGGAGCGTGATTCCATTATCAGATTACGCGAATAAGCAAAACACCCAACTATAGGCATCAGAAAATCCACAGAGGCTATATGAAACGATTCTCTATCATCAGAAGCTTGGTGTTCTTTGTGAAAATCTCTATCTTCTTCAGAGAGAAACTTTTTGTTTTCTTGTGGTTAGTGACCACTGTGAGCAACTAGATAGGCTACAAGCAGCCGCTTGGGCCTTATTTTAGAGCCACTGGTTTCAGGGAAGGGAGAGAGTCGGGGCCTTAAGGCAAACACAACATCCATGCCTCACCGGGATTCGAACCCGGACCCATCGCTGACGAATTGTCAGAAGCCTGCGCTCAGACCACTGCGCCTCCGGGCCAGCACTATAAACTTTTAACTTTACTGTTAAAATATTCTCTATCAGTTCATCGGCGAACTCGATGAAGATGAAATAAACAGTGGGTGGTTTCAGCAAGATGGCACCACGGCTCATACTTGTTACATGGCAGATGACGCACTCATGTGAGAATTTTTTAGAAATCGGATAATCTAAAAAAATCTGCGTTTCCTTCCTCTCTCTTAAGGCTTGGACTGGTCTGTTTTTTTTTTTTTTTTTATCTTTGTGGAGCAGAGAGAATCAAAGTTTACGAAGAAAACCCGCATGCACTTCAAGAACTCGAATCCGCTGTAACTTCGTATATACGTCAAATGCACAGCACTAGAGAAGCTACAGAAGGTTTTTGAAAATAAAATGAAACAAGTTAAACATGTCTGGATCTTCGTGGAGGTTACTTTCAATATACAGTATATTGTAATGGACTATATATACAGAAGTGAAAATGGCCAACAACAAACGAATTGTAACATTAAGTTAGCACATTTCTTTGCCTTGAAATTGGTGCATAATTACTTTCTGAATACGCGGTATAAACAGCAGTAATTGCCCCTGATATTATTTCAGTGCAGGTATTCTAAATTTCATAAACAACTTTTCTAAGTTTTTAAAATGCACAGATACATACTTTCGTTATGATTTCATTATATTAATTGTTAATTTTGTTCGCTAGTGCGTTTTGCACGTGTAAATAATTTTTATTAAATTAAAGTATATGTAAGAGGTAAAACAACAAGCCATGGTTCTTCAGTGGCACTCGAAAAGAAAGAACAGATTTCTTGTATAATCGTTCAAAGCTTTCAAACCTGCGGAGTGGTCAAATAGAAGATATTTTCTGGAAGAAATGAAATATTTGAGCTTAGTTCGAACAACATACACCATCTGCGAGAAATAATTAGGAAAATTTAACACGGTCTTCCTCCTCTTTCTGTTTTCCTTTGCTTAACATCAATATTCCTTGAAAGAGAAAATACTGTCTTATGTTTAAATGTCATAAACAAGAAGTGCATTCGAAATCAAAAGTGTTTTAGTCAAATGCAGCTGCAAAACATCTGTAACATGGTTACTTGACGGGTGACTGCACTTTTGAGTAAATACTGCCTGCTTCTGGAGTAAAAATGCGTTCAGGATGTGTATGTCGACAGAGCGGAAGATAAACCCATATATTATACTTCTCCAATAAACACAAGCTCCGTAACCTCTGCAGAGCACACCCGATGACACGTGTTTTTTTTTTTTTCTATATTTAACCACTAGTCTGTGTATAATGAACATGTGCATTGATTCAGGACATGCACAAGGCGACCTACATAGTATGGTATAAATAAAGAAAAGCAAAACGCTTGCCGGGTAACATATAACAATGCTGTCTTGTTAACTAAGTGCTGCTGTTGCCACATCTACTTCGTGGAACAAAGAATTTTTCTGCAAAACGGCCAATTATAAGTTCCTCCATTACTTCGCAAGGATATCTGCTGATGTATGTGACTAGATATTTATTTTCTGGGAAAAATCGCACGATATTTGACAAATCAGCTTTAGTTATATAAATATCTACATATATATTAGAAAAATATATGTACAGTGGAACCTCTGGTATACCTTTTTCCAGAAGGTTCCCTTAAAAGTCGTATAAATGCAAAAAAAAAAAAAAAAAAAAAAAAAAACCGTAGAAAAGAAATTTCAAACTGTTAAATACTATTGTAAAATTTATGCTTTGAAGGAGTACATGATATTATTTAATGATTTATTTAAAGTAGAATTGGTGGCGAAAGAAAAAAAAAGCGTTAAAAATTACACTCGTCGTCAAAAAAATAGTTGCACCCAGAATGACGTGTCGGATTGCAATGCTATTCCAGAGGAAGGTAAAAGTTAACAGGAACAATAAACGATTAAACATTGAGACTGATATGAGCAATACTTATTGAGCTACACACCAGGACCGGACTGGGGAGAAAAAGCAGTCTTGGCATTTTTAATTACGACAGCCCACTTTTGATTTTATATAGCTTTGGGTGAAAAGCGAAAAGTATTCACTACCCATCCATCCAATTTAGCAAACTGATCACCAAACTGGAAACATTTTTCATATCTATAAAGTTTTCTTGATTTCTGGCATTTGCTATGTCTTGCAGAGCAGCTCCAGTAAGACCAACATCTCGACAGAGCTGCACTGGACAAATGTTATGGTGAAAATTTAGGAAAAGGTTATCTGGGTAATTAATATTTAAATTTATGCAAATAATAAAATTGAGGTAAATGTTGTATTTAGGTTGAAAATTAAAATTTGGGAGATGGGTGGATGCATTTCGAACCAAAAAGTAAATTCAATTAACTTAAGGCCATGGTAAACGAAAAAAAAAAAAAAAAAGGATGCAACACTGATATTTGAACATTCCAAAAAAGTTACTATTGAAGGTTTGCGTTGTTTGAATTTTCGATGAGTTGAGGCACCTGCAAGTGTAAAATACGTAATTATTGTTTACATATGTTCCAAATTTGTGAACACAAAAAATTAGATGGTATACAATGTACACGTGTAATAACTTTTGGAGGTTGTGATGATCACTTTAAGTGGTTAGGACAAAATGCATTAATTAAATAAACAAACTTCCAGGGTCGTTTCCAGTATTAGGCAGGCTAAGGTGGATTGGCATGTGACCCTGCGATGAATTTCAACTGTGTCAACTAATGCTTCACTGCACAAGGTTTGGGTTTTTGAAAGGCCACTTGGCCTGCATTTATTTTAAAAACTTAAACCATTTAAACAATAACAACAAAGTATTTCAAGAAGTCGAGGAAATACCCACGTCAACAAATGTTTTCTGTTCGACACAATCAGCGTTTCACAAAGTAAGATATGCTGAAATACATTTTATGAATAATGATGGAGGTGTTAAATTCTCAAGGTACGTGGAGAAATTAACATCTCCATCTTTATAAAAACAGATAGCATTGATAATTGTTGGCTGCTATGGCGTAATGGTAACGCACTTGGCATGCAACTAGGAGTTAAACAGTTCGATTCCAGTGGTGACCGAAAAACAATTTTTCAATGCTCTGTGCTAACAAACGTGGAAGAGCGAAGCCGTCATCATCCGCTCTTACTGCATTTTATATATGTGTTTTGGTCACAAGAGATTTCAGTTGTTCACACACTGCACAAGAATGCTAAAAATGGCCAAATAACATTCATAAAAAGAGATTCTAAATTAAAAATTTACTGTTTATATTGGTACTTCCTGGAGAAATGCCTCTACAACTAATTACATGTGATAATGTCGCAACAAAACTGAAGGACTGTCAAATCATGGAATTAGAAATACCATACTGTAAGGGCCAAGATTATAACTTAAAATAACAAAAGAATATGTAATGGTTGCAACCTCCAGCAGTTAATATATTACATATTTGTTCCCGATATTGGAACAGACTTTCGCAGTTTTTTTGTACATGGTTACTAAACGTTTTAGAGTTATTAATGAATCCTTCTGGGAAAATTCAAGAAAGGTAGAATTTTTTGCTTCCCTGGATATGCTTTGTTGTGGTCAGTAATTTTTTTACAGTATCACATAAGAGAATCTAATAACTACGATGTACTGAAAATTTATGAGGATAATCTTCATGTTGATCCGGTTTGTTCGTACAAGTATATAAAATAATAATGATACATGAACTGTTAATATGTAATCATTAAAGTAAACTAATGTGTTACTTAAATAACATAAACTAATTGCTTGTCACCGTAAATTTATATCTTATAACAGACGAGCATATTTTTGGATACCTATATATATGAGTGCATCTCTTTAGTCTACTTACCCCGTCACAAAACTAAAAGTCTCTTCAACAATCCACTTTTCTGACTAAGCCTCTGAATCACCATTTTGGGGTCAATACTGTTTAAAATGTCCCACTCAGATTTCATAAGCATTAATGAATCCAACTTCTCCTGTTAAAGAGTTGATCTTAAATTTGACTTTATGAATTTAAGTTTTGAAAACGATCTTTCACACGCTACTTGTGAGCATGATAGTGTTAATAATGCCTTTTATGCCAGAAATAATGATTTATATGCTTGCGCATAGAAGTTAATTGTCAATCTTCTTAATAGTTTAATAAACACCCGCTTTGGATGCAGGAATTTTCCTAATTTTTATGAAATTCACAGTAATAGCTAGACTTTTTAGAATAGTATGGTGGCGGTCTAATGTTGTTATAAAAATAATTAGTCTAGAGCTTTTTCTTCTATCTTACCTCATAGCATTCATCCATTTATCCCCCCCCCTTCCAATTCTATTTTTATTCTTCTTTTTTCTTACAATTATAAATTGCTTAAGCACATTGTAGCAACAAACATATTACAATCTTTGCACTTCTGTTCATCATGATGCCTGATAGAACTTTGATGCTCTTCATCACAGTCATCTTCAGAAATGATAAGATCAAGGTTTTGAGATGTCTGATTCACTACTTTAGCTTTTCTTCCTTTTTCAAATTCATCTTGGAGTGACAGTCTCAGTTTTGACCATTTGCTTGCAAAATCCTTCAATTCAGCTTTCAGTTCACTTTTATCAAAATCCAAGTATATTCTTTTTAAAACACAGCTGAGGTTTTCCAGTGCAGTTTCTGGAACATTCTCTTTAAGTTGGGAAAAATTTCGTGGGTCTAAGCAGCTGATATGCACCATGCTCTCGGAAGCGATCACTAAGACTCTGAACTGCCACATCAAGAACATTGTTATACACATTTATGCGGTAACGATCTTGTGCATTACTAATGGGTTCATCATATGTAGTTTCAGAAAGAGTCTTCTTTTTCCTTCGAACCCTACTTTCTGGTAGTTCTGGAAGAATCTCCACGTCGATCTCCTGTTATTCAAATTTCTTTTTTGCCCAAAGAACAAACTCATCAGCAGTTTTCTTCATGCTTAAGAAATCACGCTGGATATCCTTTAACTTAATAAGGGTACAGTCCACCATGCGCTGGGCTTGGAGAACATCCATTCCCTTAGTTTGCAGATAATTTGACAGGGGCGTTGTTGATTCAACAATACGAAGGTACAGGTGTGCAGTGAGAATTGTTGAATACTTGCACAGTGTTTCTTGAAATCTTCTTGCCATGAACCTCATTTCAGAATTGAACTTCTCGGATGATACTATTTTATGCATTGTCACTATTAAATCAACATACATTGACTGAGTGGAATCACCATACATGCCAAAAACTGACTTTAAACATCTATCTTTGGCCCACCACCTTGTTTTTCCGACAGATATTAATCGCCTGTTACTTGATCCTATTGTGCTCTGCTATGTATCCATTCGCAAATAAGAATCACGCAAAAAAGTAGCACAGAAATTTAATGTTCCAAACAAAGTCAGAGACTCCGGACATGACAGTGTTGCATCGGTCATAACTAGGTTTAAGACATGCGCATAGCACCAGACATGTATTTGCCCTGGAGAAGCAGCAGATAACCAAGATGTGAAGCCTTTGTACTCTCCTTGCATATTTCGTGCACCATCCGTCGCATTGCCTATGCATTTTGTTATGTCAATACCAAGAGAAAGCATCTCTGATTTCCGTAGTTCACACATGTTGAACCCTGTTCCAGATTTGCAGTTTACTACACTTACTGGACGTTCTTCAACTTTATCATTAACATATCTAACAATGATTGAACACTGATCCCTTACAGAGATGTCTTGTGTTGTATCAAGCTTAACAGAAAATATATCAGCATTACGAATTTCATCAACTATTTTTTCTTTCATTAAGCATCCTATAATATCAATAATATAGCCAACAGTTGTTTTAGAAATACAAGTGACTTTACTTTCACGTCCACGTCTCAGAACATTTTCATCAAATTCATCTTTAGCTGATTGAATAACTTTATCCAAATGCAATTTTAGAGTGGCATCAAATTTTGAATGCAACTTTAACAATTCAATAAAGTTTCTATAATTCACGTTATCATCTTTCAACATGGCAGCACTTTCATTATTTCCACGAAATGGAAGACCTCGTTTGCCAATAAACTTTACAATTTCTACAATTCTTTCTGATATTTTCTTCCTCTCCAAAATTTGTCTCACGTTTAGATAACATTTTTTTAAACAACAAAGTTTTCACATCACCACCACGGCAACTTATCAAATGTGCTTCGGCACATGCAAAGGGTTGTTTGCTAGTTTCATGTTCAAGAATGCGTTGCATTGCATGACGCCAATCTGTCATACCATGAACGTAAATGTTGGGATTATATCCGTTTCCATATGCTAAGCAAACAGAACAAAATAACGCCTTTCTTTTTTTCTAAATAAGACAGCCACTGTCTAGGCATACCACTCTTTTGCGTAAAATTTTTTGCGGTAACAGGCAAGGAAGAAATATCTGGTTGACAAATGTGAAACTTGAAAAAAGAGTCAATTGTAATTTTACTAACCTCAAGAGGAAGAAAAAAATCATTATTAGCAACGTCCTCATCTTGCAATTTTGAAAAACATTCATTAAAATGAACACCAGTTCCTCTGGAAAGAGCATCCCCATCATGTGAAAGCACGTCACAAACACAAACTGTTGCTCCCAGCAAAAGAATGTCCTTTTTCTGGATAATTTCGCACTTCATTCCTAACAGAAATTCTGTTTTGGAAGCAGACACAGCTTTATCTATCTCCTTTTGTTCTGTCAAACTAAATGTTTTAGTTCTCTTCTGGGCATTAAACATATCACCTAAATTTCGAGTTGATGAATCGTCTTGTTCACGAAGCTTCACTTTCCTCTTCTTTTCTTGACCACCCTCGCCCTTCCGCCTTTTGGAGTAATCCATATAAAAAAAATGTTAACCTTCAAAATCTCAACTCACTAAAAAAAAATTCTTAGTACTGTACTTCCAACTATATAAATAAGCAACACGTGAAAAAGTAGAATAAGTAAGCATGGCGCTATTTCCAGTTACGGCTTTTTTTGGGTAAACAGTGTGGCCATTTTCACTGACCTGAGGGTAGTGTCAGTGACTTCAGCAGCAGTTAAAACAACGTCACGAACACCATGCTCTCGAAAAGCAGATTAGATCACGTTATTATGGGACCTCAGAGCAGTGATCCAATTCGCTGTTAATCTTCAGATTTTGTGCCCGCTTACTGCTTATGCAGACTCTATCTCTCAGCTTATGCCGTATTTCTCAATTCTTTGTAATTTGCTTCAGTTATTGAACAGAAAGAAACTGACACCGACGACCTAATGGCATAGTTTTACGACGGCCCACCGGGCATCTGCCCGGTGACTCCTATGGCCAGTCCGGCCCTACTACACACCAATAAGTAGTGTCTCTCAGTATGGCGTCGGGCCGCCATGTTTGCTCACATAGCATACCAGACTTCTCGGCATGTAGTTGTACAGGTACCTAATGGTATCCTGCGATAAGCCATCCCATGCAGCTTGAATCTTCTCAACAGCTCCTGCAGATTGTGCAGTAGTGGTGGAGTGTGGATAAGGCATCGCCAGACCTATCGCCGATTGAAATGTGCATCTCGCACATTTTCAATCAACGATAGGTCTGGCCATGCGGCTGTTCATGGCAGAATGTCAGTGCCTTGAAGGTAAGCTCTCGAGACAGCAACAGTATGCAGACCAGGGTTGTCCTGTTGTAAAATCGCACCGCAGTGAGCGTTCAGAAAAGATAAGGCCACTGGTTGCAGGACCTCATTAACGCAACGTGGGGATGTCAAAGTACTCGTAAGGAACACCAAAGGAGATCTGGTATCGTAGGCAATTGCACCCCACACCATGACACCAGGCCTTCTGGACGTGTGGCACTCGACAACAAACCGGTCATCTTGGCGCTGACCACGGGGCTTCCACTCACTGATTCGTAGGTCGTCTCCACCAAGACAAAAGCCGGACTCGTCACAGAAGATCACCTGCTGCCATTCTGAGTGGCTCCATGACAGTCTGGCACGACACTAGCAGTCTTTGGCAACGATGCAACGGTGTTAAGGGCAGTCGTCGTAACGGTCTGCGTGCGTGTAGTCCTACGTCATGCAGCCGTCTGCCAATGGTGCTGGCACTAATCGGACGATGCATGGAGAGCACCACTGCTCGCTGAATATCCGCAACCGTGGCTGTTGGGTCACTCTCATATTTCGGACAACCCGTCTGTCCTCTCTCTCTCTCCGTGATTTGTCTAGGTCTCCCAGACCCTTCTTGTCGCTGTTGCGTGCCTTGTCATGTCCACTGCCGCCAATAGCGTGTCATGGTGATATCCGCACGACCGGCATGGTGCGCAATACGGCGATAAGACCATCCCGCTTCCAGGAGCCCGACGATGCGGCCCCTCTCGAACTCCCCTTAACTGCTCGAATTGCTTCCGAACTTTTCTCCGAGGCATACTTCACTTGCAGAGGATGCAACCAGCACAACAGCACGAGTCAGAATGGCAAGCGCGCGCAACGGGACGGCCTTATATAACCGGTCAGGCACAGCACTACGACCCCTCCTTGCTTACGTCACATGCGCGGCTGAGCGTGATACTTGAATCATTTGCATGCCTCGCGATGTCAAACGTACTCATAAAGTTTCATTCCTGTCTGTTGCTTCGTTTTGGGTGCAACTATTTTTTTGACGATAAGTCTATATTTTGTCGCATTGCAAAAACCAAAAAGCTTATGAAAATCGAACTTCTCTTTCGACAACTCATCTGTCTATAAAAAAGCCGGTTCTAGATTAAGGGAAATGTTCCCAACTAAGAATCTGAGAACAGTGTTTCAATAATGCAACACATGAATTAACAGCTTTTTTGCTGCGGATCCTGATATCCATTTGAAACCTAAATGTGGACATTGATGATACATCTACTATTCTGTTCTACTACGGCACAAAATGGTGGATCTACAAAGTTACGGCCGCCCCGGGGGCGCAGTGGTCTAAGCGATGGCCTCTGATCATTCGTCCGAACGGGGTCCGGGTTCGAATCCCGGTGAGGCATGGATGTTGTGTTTGTCTTACGGCACTGGTTCTTTCCCTTCCCTGGAACCAGTGACCCTAAATTAGGGACGGGCGACTGCTTATAGCCCATTGAGTTGCTCATGGTGGTCGTTAAACCTCCAATCAAAAAAAAAAAAAAAAAAATCAAAGTTACGTCCCAGAAATTTGTCAACATTTAAATAGTGCGTATGTGTGAAAGTTGTGAAATGCGAAACCAAGTTTTCACCCAAACCGAAAGTATACAACATATCGTTTTTTGATGGATCAAGGTTCAACTTTGGCTGCACCAAGAAGGAACACAGCAATGCTCTCTCGATTCTCTGAAAGTTTTAACATACTGGGTTGCGTATAAAAGAATCTAAGAACAGTATATTTTCGATACATAGAAATCGAAGTTTTGACGCAAAATCAATAAAAAGCGTACACATTAATTACCTATAACCTAATTGAAAAAGCGACAGAAACTACTGTATAATACCGAGACTAATGCAGAATTTCGTATAAAAGGAAAACATGGAAAACAGAAAAACGTGTAACCTAAGTTCTACTGTATTTGTAAAAGCAAGGAATATAAAACACATACAAATAAAAATTCACGTATTTTTAGAAGAAATTTTGTGAGATTAATTTGTTCTGATATAGGATTGTTATTACGAAAATAGAGTATATACAACTTTTACACAGATCAATTTATCGGAGTATTATAGACCTTTGGCGGTAATAAATGACGTTGAAAGAGACTTTTAAGGTGATTTCACCTAAAATCACTGCCTTATGTTTCCAATGGTACAATTTCTTTACATATTTTCTTCGCAATTACTGTATCTCAAGGATGAAAATTTGCACATCGATAAAACTAACTTTAAGTTATAGCATGGGATACTTAATAATTGTTAAAACATAGCCACAATTACATTAAAAACCAATCATTTTTCTTTCAGTAATGTTAGACTTGTTAACAGATGGCGCGACCTGTACATTGATGACATCAGTAGACAAACAAATGTTGGATTGCTTAATTATGGTTATGTTTTAGCAAGTATTAAGTATCCCATGCTATAAATGAAAGTTAGTTTTATCGATGTAGAAATTTTCATCCCTAGGAATACATTAATTACGAAGAAAATATGTAAAGAAGTTTTACAATTGGTAACAAAAGGGCGAGATTTTAGGTGGAACCACCTTAGAAGGAAACTGTTTTGTTTAGTAGATTACGACATCGAAAACGATTTCCGCTTGCTTGAGGTTTGCAATAGCTATTTCCGTACGTGAAAATCATCGTACGGTATCGCAAAGAATAAAAATAGAAGTTCGTCTCATTCTCCCAAATAAAGAAAGGATCCTAATAGTTGGAGGTAATCATATCGCGCTGTCAATTTAATGAAAGTTTTCAGAAAATCGCATCAAAGGTAAAGTAATTGTCCTTTTCCCCGGGAAATACCTTTTGTATGAAGATATGAATTTCAACCAAAACTCTCACATCTTGTTTGTCTCTGTTCTCTGCAAGGTTAGCAAGAGTGATTACTGCGGTTTTGAAAAACAAATGCATGAAAACCTTTAAGAAGTTTCCAAACAAATTTGAATTCGTGGGCAACGCAAAAAAACCAAAAAAAAAAACCTTCTTGCTTGGAATATAATGCACAAGTACGCAAAAGAAAGTAACAAAATGCCCAAAACAATTTTAATATCAACGACCGTTCTATAAAAACTGAGAGTAAAATCACAAAAAATGAAGAAATATAGGTACAGCAAAATACACTGAAGAGCAACTGAATTATAGATACCTGTCTAGTAACGTGTAGCACCACCTTTCGCCCTGATGACGACTGCGATTCGTCTCGGCATGGACTCGACAAGACACCGGAAGCGTTGGAAAGCCATACGGATTCACGACCCCTGAACAAGCTCCCACAGTTCACGAAGATTTGATAGAGGAGGGTCAGAGCCTGGAACATCTCTCTCGATGGCATCCCAGATGTGCTCGATGGGATTGAGGTCAGGTGACCTAGCTGGCCAAGGAAGCGAGGTCACGCCGGTGGAGTGTTCATCCAACCATTCGGATACAATTCGGGAGCGATGGCACGGTGCATTGTTTTGTTGCAGGATACGGTCCCCAGTGGGATGTTGAAGACGCACGAACGAGAGCAAATGGTCGTCCAGGATATCCCGGTAACGTTGACCAGTGAGGGACGATGTCAGTCCACGCAAACAGTCCCTAGACGAGAATGCCACCCCCACCAGCTTGAAGAGTACCCTGTTGGCAAGAAGGATCCATCGCTTCATGTGGTTTGCGCAGGACTCGTATCCTGCAATTCACATGTACCAACGTAAATCTCGACTCATCAGTCCAGGCAACATTTTTCCACACGTCTAGGATTCAGTGGCGATGTTCCCGCGCCTATGCTAATCATTGCACCCTGTGATGTGCGGTCAGCAGCGGTACCATCGTGGGACGATGGCTTCTGTACCCCATAGCGAGGAGACGGTTCTGGATGGTGTGTCTGCTTACACGTTTTTGTGCACCAGCGTTAAATTGCCGAGTGATTTCTTGCACTGTGGCCCGTCTATCCGCTGTTACAATGCGAGCTAGCCGACGATGACCCCGCTCATCCTCACGCTGTTGTCCACGGCAGTTGGCCCTTGCAGGGATGGTTTTACCGGATTCGGTGTACTCACGGTGCAGCCGTGACACAGTGGCTCGTGAAAATCCCAGTGCCTGCACGACTTCCGAGATGGAATGACCCATTCGTCGGGCCATGACAATTTGCCCACGATCAAATGCGCTTAGATCCTTCGTCTTACCCATACTGCGTCCGACTCTTACTGATTCCCGTCGCATCACTCCTTATATTGTCGGATCGCTGCATACGTCATGTCGTTTCCGTTTACAGGGCAGCCCACAGCGCCACATTTGCATAACGCCAACTGTCTCTAACTCAATTGCTCTTCAGTGTATATGTTCTTTCTCAAAGTATCTTCCCTCGGATGATATGCAACGGTCCCATCGTTCAGTTCAATTTTCAAAGAATGTGGCGAAAGCATTTTGTGGAAGCTGCTTTAGCGACCCCTGTACAGCTGGAATAACGTCAGCATCTGCGTTGAATGTGGCGCCACGGAACTTCTCCTTCATTGTTGGAAACAACCGGAAGTCACACTGGGTAAGGTCAGAACTGTAGGCAGGATCTGGCATGATTTCAATATTGCATTTCGTAAGAAACTGTTGAACACAAGCAGCCACATGTGGGCGGGCGTTATCATGGGGTAGGGCCCACTTGCCCACCAGTTCCGGTCGCTCAATCGATACGTGTCGTCGCAGATGCTTCAAGACTGAAATGTAATACTCAGAATTGACAGTAATTTGTGAGGGAACGGCATGTTTGTAGACTACACCTTTATGATCAGAGAAAATGATCACTTTCCCAGCTGATTTGGTTTGGCGGACTTTTGTCGAAGGAGACGAGCCGGTGTGTTTCCAGACATCAGGTGCGCGCTTCGTGAGGAGGTCGAAATACTGGACCCATGCTTCGTCGGTAATTATTACTGTGTTTAAAAAGTTTGGATTTTTTGCAAACATTTGTTTCCACTCATGACACACCTGAACTCTGGCTAACAATTGCTCTCTCGTCAGGTGATGAGGTACCCATCTGAAACACACACGATGCAGCAGTAATTTGTCGCGTAGAATGCGGAATATCGACGTTTCTGAAATATCAGTTGACGCCGCTATGTCTTCACCCTTCATTCTTCGACTTTCTTGTAGGATTGCCCAAACAGAGTTAACAATAGGTTCCGTAACAACACTTTCAGGTCGACAAGGTTTAGGAGCGAGTTCTGCTGACAAACGCTCTTTTTTGAAATCCTGGTGACATCTAAAAATCGTTGACTCACCCAAACATTTATCTTTGTAAGCTTTTTTTCATTAAATCATCGTTTTTGGAAGCCGTTTTATCCAAACGATAGCAATTTTTTTTTCGCACAACGCATTTCACTTTTTAACTCTGAATCACTCACCTCCATAGCTGTATAGCGAAATGCAAACGTACCTTAAACAACTGCGCAATAACCAAACCAGAATCGTCTGCCACGGCTAATAACTGTTGCCATAGATACTTGCTTAATTCAGTTAGTCGTCTACGTGGTTATGTTCCCCCTTCGCACTGTTGCTAACTCAAAAAAAATACTCTCAGATTTTATGAACCGCCAGCGTATATATGAAATTACAACACGACCAATTTTTTATAATTAATAAAATACAATATCTGCGTTGCGGAAACTCTGAACAAAACTCTGTAAATTCACATCACAAATCCAAACAAGGGAACATCTTTTTTTTTCTTTTTTGAAATTCATGTTTCGAACTCACATCACGCCGCGCCTGACACTTCTCGCATTACACCGTCCTTGGTTTATCGCTGCAACTTGAGGTTTAAAGTCGTCCGTCACTTGAGTAGTACGTCACGTATACCCCCTCCCCCCTCCGAGAAGGCAGGGGCACGAAATTGCAGATTTCGGGTCAACCGCAAACCATGCTTGAAGTAACTCCCTGTAGAAGAAGGAATTCTCATTAATTCCAGACAATCTGTGAAAGAAGTGTCACACCGTTTTCGAAGCGTTATGCAAGGAACTCTCCCTAATTTTAGACGATGTGTGGAAGAGGCCTCACACAATTTTCGAAGCGTTGAATAAGGAATTCTCATTAATTCCAGACGATGTATGGAAGAAGCATCAGCCATTTTTTCGAAGCTTTGAAGAAGGAATTCTCATTAATTCCAGATGATGTGTGAAAGAAGCGTCACACCGTTTTCGAAGCGTTGAAGAAGGAATTCTCATTTCTTCCAGATGATTTGTGGAAGAAGCGTCACACTGTTTTCGAAGCGTTGTAGAAGAAATTCTCATTAATTCCAGACGATGTGTGAAAAAAGCGTCACACCGTTTTGTAAGCGTTATGAAAGGAACTCTAATTCCAGACGATGTGTGGAAGAAGCATCACACATTTTTTCGAAGCGTTGAAGGAGTTCTCATTAATTCCAAACGATGTGTGAAAGAAGAAGCGTCACACCGTTTTCGAAGCGTTGAAGAAGGAATTCTCATTAATTCTGAACGATGTGTGAAAGAAGTGTCACACCGTTTTCGTAGCGTTGAAGAAGGAATTCTCATTAATTCCAGACGATGTGTGAAATAAGGAGCGTTACACCGTTTTCGAAGCGTAGAAGAAGGAATTTTCATTAATTCCAGACGATGTGTGAAAAAAAGCATCACCCATTTTTGGAAGCGTTGAAGAAGGAATTCTCCTTAATTCTAGACGATGTGTGGAAAGAACATCACACATTTTTTGAAGAGCCTTACGGCCAAGAGACGTTCGCGCGCCATTATAGCATAAAACATTTTTGGCGGTGGTATAATTCAAAGTTACGTCTGTCCGCTCCTGAGAAGGTTATTCTACGTTTTGAACTACACCGACCTTAGCTTATCGCTGCAATTTGCCGCGTTGCCTCAGATTGCTTGTCAGTGTAAGTAATCTGCTTCATATTTTCTTCCTCATAACTTGCTAAATTAATAGCAAATGATTTATTCTTGCTGCTAATATTTCAAGCCTATGTAATAAGTGATCAAGATACAATGTCTGCAAATGCAAGGCAACAGAAAAGTGATAATCACCGTACATACAAGTACAAATCAGTCCAAAATGTACTCAGCATCGTTTGCCAACCTGCTCCCACCATTTGGGCAGCTGTTGAATATAATCCGTGCAGAACTGTGGCGTTTTGGACGCAAAGAAGTGAGTAAATGCGAGTTCAGTATCGTCCCGATTGGTGAACCGCTTGATGTCCTGGGATTGCTGCAACGACCGAAAAAATTTGGTAGTCGCTTGGATCAATGTCCGGGGAATAAACTGGGTGCTGCAGCAGCTCTCAGCTCATGTTCCTGATCTTGTGACAGGTCATCCGTGATGTGTGAGGTCTCGCTCCATGCTGTTGTAGGAGGACGCCCTTGCGGTTCAGCACTGCTGGTCGTTTCGACGCGAGTGATGTGTGCAGATAGTCGAGCTGACGGCACTACACATCGGCGGTGATAGTTGTGGTGTCTGGCAGCAGCTCAAAGAACACGACACCCAGCATATCCCACCAAACAGACAGTGATAAAGCTCGAGTGGATTGTCCCCAGCTGTTAGGCTAACTCCCGCATGGTCACATGTGGTTTCTGTCTCCACCAAGGTCTACAACTTGTTCATATCCATTGTTGCGGGTCTTCCGGCTTTGGGACTGTCTGACAGGTCAAAATTTCCCTTTCGAAACCGTTGGAACCAACGACAAGACTGACGATGTGATATGACATTGGGGTACACACTGGTAATGTTCCTTACCGCACTTGCGGGAGTGCTACCGCGACGAAACTCGTGCAACATGTAATTGCCGATGTGCTCCTTCTCCACTTCCATGTTGGCTGGCGCTTACACTCTTCGCCTTCTGACGTCTAACTGCGACTGAATTAAGCCACCTACCTGTGGATGTCATGCCGGTGGTCTGCGCAATCTCAGTGGCCAATGTGCGCCGTGGCCGGGGCTTCAACTTTTGGTACCTCGTCATCGTACATTACTTTCTTGCCAGCCTAATAGGTGCCCATTTATTACATACAGATCAGTTGATCATTTCTTCGAAAAACGGGCTATGGGAACAACTCCTTTGATGTAATGTGGCTTAAGGTTTTCTTGCGGCACTGAGTCAGATTACTTCTCTGACTATACCACTCTTCCAAAGGTTCTACCTATAGCCATCATTTTAAATCTTTCGCTCAGATGGTTCATGCTAGCGAAACAGAGTGTTCATCCAAAGATGTAATAATCCTCAGAGAATTCAATGCACAAAATGCAGACTGAATTCATTATTCTGCTTACATTGATCTAGTAAGCGGGAAAACATAATATTTGACTATATTGTGCAACTACACTCAATTGGTTAAAAATGTGACAAGGATTCTAGATTCATGCACTCATAATCGTTAAAATCCCAGCCCTCTTTCTCACTAATTAGTCCCTAAATCATGAACTTGCTGTAATTTCATACCCACATCTTTGAGTGAATCTAAACATTTTTTTCGAAGTTTAAATGTTCCCATGAACATGTGGAGCTATAAGGAGTTCCCTTTACTTAATTTAGTGACACTGGTTCCAGGGAAGGGGCAGAGCCAGGACCGTAGGGAAAATACACCGCCTAATTCCCCTTTCAGGACTGGAACCCAGGCCCGACTCGGCCGATGTACCAGAAGCCCGTACGTATGACCGCTAGGCACAGGTGTGGCATTTTATTCTTGTAGTCCCTATTATAAAACAAAAACAAAAAACGATTTGTTCCAGACTTCTTCGAGACTAACATTAATATTTTCCTTTTCTCAACTGTTAGTCCAATAAGTGTAATAGTCTTTACTGTGAAAATATTGCACGAAAATTTTAACTAGTAATATCTTCGGATCTCAGTCTTACCGAACTGCTTGGGATGATCTAGAAGCAGGGCCTCCAAACTACGGCCCGTGGGCCACAGATCCGACCTGCGAATATTTTATTCAGTATCCTAAAGTTACCTATTTCAATGAGTCCGAGATTTTGTTTTCATTTTAATGACAAATACCGAGGCGATACTTCTGAGTGCATACCGGGTGGCTATTCTGATAAGCAGCGCTACTAAATTTCACTCATGTGATACCGTTTGGCTGTGGTGATCCGCAGCTGCCCTGGGAGTTCGGTATTTCACGGATGCCCGAAGAATTTAGCAACAGCGCTAATCTCACTGCTAGAATGTTCTCTTCCCTCTTCTTGCTACCGTGAAGCTTTAGCGTTTGTTTTATTCTTTTACTTTATTTCGGACATAATGGTAAAAAAGAGACTTTCTATGCAGATTTGTGTGTATGCGTATTTCGTCTTTTCTTCGTTAATACAGTGTTTGCAAAAAAAAAAAAAAAAAAGCACCCAGAAGCGATCATCCAATCGAGATGAAAATTGGTATGTGCAATGTAAGTACATGCATAGAAAAGGAAATGATTGCAATTCCAGAGCAGTTGGGCCATTTATTCGGATAAAACAGCTACACAAGTGGTACCAGTCAGTATGTTGCAGCGCCACCTCTGGCTCGGAGACAAGCGGTTACCCGGCGTGGCATAGACGCATACAGTTCACGCAAACTGTCCTGAGGCATAGCATGCCAGATGGTGTACAAATTGTGGACCAGTTCTCCGACATTCCGGGATGGGCGTAGTTGGCGTCCCACCATGTTCCAAGCATATTCGAGCGGTGCGAGGTCGAGCGATCGGACTGGTCATAGAACGGTGTCGACATTCCAAAGGCAGGCTTCGAAGAGGCTTGCTGTGTGTGTGGGGCCGAGTATTACCCTGTTGAAAAATTGCTAGTTGATCCTGCGAGAGGAATAGCAACACAATAGGTCGTAGAATGTCGTCGACGTACCGCTGAGCCGTGAGGGAGGTACGAATGGTACCAAGAGTGCTCGGCTATCTTAGGGAAATGGCTCCCCAGACAGTCACTCCCGGAGTTCGAGCCGTGTGCTGTTCCACGGTAAAGGCAGGATCCGTGCGCTGGCTGGTTCTTCTCCAGACACGCGTGTGCTGGGCATCGGTGCAAAGTGCAAACCGTGACACATCACTGAAGACGACACGACACCCCTGACCACTATCCTACGTTGATCGGGCTCGACACCACTGCAACCGGTCGTTTATGAAAATAACTTTTGTATTTGATTATAAGCATAAATACCTCACCTTATTTATTCGAGTACTGCATTTAAAAAGAAAAACAAAACTGAAACGATACAGCTTGAACGATGGAAAACTCAGAAGTGACTTTTTCGATGTGAATTAATAGAAACTACGCCAATGATTCTCTACAACATAGGCACAGGGCTTGTTAAGAATCAGGGAAGAGACTTTTTTTTTTTGGAGAAATGTAAAATTTGGGAGAACATTGTAAAAAAAAAAAAAAAAAAAAAAAAAAGGAAGAAAGAGGAGGCGTAGTTGCTGTTCGTCACCTGGTAAGTGACTATGAAGTGCTAAGCTGCTGTTAAAAAAACTTCCGCTAGTTAATTGCCTATTAAGAAGACTTGTCGTGGAAACGCTTTAGCTAAATGTAGCTCTCTAGGTGTTAGAAAATAGTGCCAGAGGGGAAATCTTTGTGCGCGCGCGCGAGAGAGAGAGAGAGAGAGAGAGAGCTCAACGTTTTGCTGCTCATTGCTGTGCTATCAGTACCAGTGGTTTTATGATGCTTTGTGTGGGTGAAAATGGGTTTGTTGGCGAGAACATGAGGACTCTTTGTTTTTCAGTGGGATGGTGAAACGGGTGACTATTGACCACGGCAAGAAGAGGCTACCTCGAGCACCAGCAGAGGAGAATGAGTTATTATTAAAGCTGGAGAAAATGGTAGAACCGAAGAAGAGGAGTAGAAGAAGTCGAAATATGACACAAATAAGTGATCGATGTCCTTGAGTGGATCCAAGGAAATTGACCGGAATTGCAAACTAAAAAAAACTAATAGTTTTTTTTTCCTTTTAGTTGGGAGTTATTTTTGTCTCCAGTGATGTGAAACCTGCAACTCAACTAAAGCAAATTAAGAGATAATGATTCACTAGTGAAGCAAATTAACAAAAGGAGCGTAAAAACAAAGCAAAACTTGCATCTGTTTTTGCGAAAATATAGACTTTGTAGTTCGGGGTTTAACAACCCTCAAGAATATTAAGGCTATCAGGAATTTTCCGTCCCTAATTTAGGGCCAATGGTTTTTAGAGAAGAGACAGAACCAGCACCATAGGATAAACACACCGAGACTCGAACCCATAGCAACTGAAAATATTAACCAGAATCCCGTGCTTCTGACCATTGGGCAACTAAGACTGCAGCTTTTCCCCCGTTTGTATTCTGAAGAACATTTCCCTGGTGATTGTTACGTCTTTTAGAATGGAAAAAGCACCTTTATTAAAATTGAAACACAATTAAAACACTTTCAAATACGGTGAAGGACCTTTCAGAGCGGTTCGCAGGGTTTTTTTTAGCTTTTTCACCAAGGAATAGCAGTTCGAACAATGATGTGATATATTCATTAAAAGTACTATTCTAAAACGTAATGGTGCAATATTCGCAGAACACAAAAACACAGGTGTGTTGTAATTAGAATTAACCGAATGGTCCTCGTACGTGCGTCAAATAGTTTTAAAAATCAAAGAGAAAAGATCAGCGAATAAAAACAACTGTGATTCTGTCATGACTGTTCGTTTATGAAATTCCTAGTAACATCACATTCAGGAGTCGAATCCAAACTTTTTTCTTCAGCAACCGATATCAGAATTTCTCGATATCTGCTTATGACGCTTTTATTGAAGTATTCTGATACCATTAAAATTAATGTTATTAATGTGAAAATTTATTTTCCATTTACATCTTTTTCACGCCGGTATAGTTTAAATACATGATATGAGATGGAAGGAGAACGTTTCAGCTGTAATCCCCATCTGCCAGGTCTTTTAATGCAAATTCCACCTGTTCTTTTTACATTTAACAATCCTGGTAGGAGAAAATGGAAGTTGATAACGGAAAGTGATAATTTAGTCATCAGATTAGGAGGAGATGGGGGACAGTGGGATTTTAGGATGTTACAGCAATCTCGGAAGCTTCTATCACCGGCACCCCTGATTAGATGAGGTTAATTAGCATATAGTAATCCCACTGATTAATGAGAGAAAGCAAAGTAGAAAGCCAAAGTTTGCATTATCTAGGAGATGTAATTAACGACAGTTTCCGACTTAACTCACAGCCTGACGTATTCCTCCGACCACAAAACAGCTTTAATGGGTTTAAAATCACAATCCTCAGGAAGTCTCTGTTTTCGATCCCGATTCATCTTTAGATGACGAGTAATGTGCTTCAATTATCCTCCTTATATAATCAGCAACAGTATCAAACTATTTTTGGTTCTATGAGGTTTGAGAAAAAAGGAAGAATGCCACGGAATTCTAAGATGTCATAAACACATTTTCTTCTTTTAACACTAAACTCTCAAAGATACTTTAAGGTGTGTGATCGATAACTGCGTATAAATTGAAGATTTCCTAGACTTCGTTGTTTTTTTCTTTCTCTCTCGGGTGTACACGTTGAGCGAAATCCACGCGTCAGGAAAAGAAAATGGGACAATCTACAGTGCCGTAGGGTGAATTTGAGTCACCCCCGCTGCAAAATATCTTTAACACCCCTATCAAAAAAATCTTTTGCTCCGGTCCCTAAGAAACCGAAGTGGCCACTTACTGTTGGAAACTAGAATGTCTGCGTCCCAGGCATGTGAATCCATTTAGCACTTCCACCATTTTTTTTTTTCAAACTGATAACTAATATTCAATACGTTTCAGGGAAATGTAAAATATAAATCTCAAATATCTCTAGAACGTTTAATGTGTTTTTCCTAAATAAAGCATTTTCTGCATGCCAAGTCATTATTAAATTTCACAGGTACTAAATTTAATTACGACCTCCAATCCTGCTTTCTCGAATGCGCGTCGAACAGCCATTAATGGCACAGGTCTGCGCTGGAAAAATTGTCTGAAAACTGCTCACACTTTTTCATTGATTTTTGGGTGCTGCTTTCAGTTAAAAGTGAAAAAAAAATTTCTATCACGTACCATTTTTCCATAACATGAAAATTTAATTTCACTGTCTATTAATTCGTTCGTTCTTAAGTATGTAACAATTACTTTAATTTTAGCTCCCTTGTTTACTGAATTTACTATCATTTGACAAATCTACTGTTAAAGGATTATGTTTGCAACAAAAAGAAGACATTAGGGTTGGTAAAACCTTGTTTGCACTGCAAAAAGTAAACGAGTTTAAGCCATTTGGCGCAACTAAATAAAACTGACCAGCCATCGCTTGACCACCGCTCGATGAAAGAGAAACTTGCAGAGGCCACTGTAGAAATTTTCTTTCAAGAAGTTACACAAAATACCCATGCTTTTTGTGCAAATGGGACAGCCAAACGAAGGGCCAACTCAGTATCAAACAAGAAAGATGACACCGAACTTTCGGTGGCAATGAGCACGTTTTTTGAATCTGTTCTGACGCGAATTAAATTTATCAAAGCTATTCAAAGTCAATGGAACCGGTTAGGAAAACAATCAACCGGTTTCTACAATCGATAAAACATCCAGAAATAGAAACATCTGCTTAGTTCTACCAGCGGCTAAAAATCATGTTACGGAAATTAAAGAATGCCGCACAAAAAGTTTCACATAGCACAAGGAAGGTATTAGAGGCAAAAGGATTTTCAAATCGAACAGTTAACAAGAAAGATGACACCGAATTTTCGGGTGTAATAAGCACGTCTTTTGAATCCGTTCTGACGCAAATTAAATTTATCAAAGCCATTCAAAGTCAATGAAACCGGTATGAAAAACAATAGTATCTGACGGAAGAAAGAAGTTTTTCAATCGGGTTTTTAATCCCTCAGATGTTGCTGTAAACGGAATCGTGAACTTACGCCCTTTGGTTGCAGACTTGTGCGTTAAGAAAAACATGAATTTATATGAGAAACGTTTCGCACCCGAAACGCTCTCTAACACAGAAATAATTTTACAAATCGGACTCTTACAAAAAGAGATATCGACAAAAATAAGATGACTTTATGTTCCCTGGTGGGAAAACCATGCATTATTTTAGGAAGAAAGTATTCTCAAAAGGTTTTTCCATATGAGCGGGTTTTGCTACAAATACATCAGAAGCAGAAATTAACACTTATGCCCCCTGGTGGCCAAACCATTAGAAATTATGTGAAAAATATTTTCCATCAGGTCTTGTATGCAATACAGAAAGAAATTTTGAAATCGGAGTTTTAGAAGCAGAAATAATGCAGAAAACGCAATTTACCTTTGTGCCCCCTAGCAGAAAGTCAATGATTTACTTGAAAATTTTGAATTTAGCGGAAAAACATTTCGCATCGGAAACACTATCCAACAAAGAAGGAATTTTTCAAATCGGACTCGTGGAAGTAGAGATATTGACAAAAATAAGATATATATATACGCCCCCTGGCGTAGAAACCATGCATTATTTCAAGAAGAAAATGTTCCTAAAAGGTGTGTTGACATGAGTAGTATCGGTTAACAAACGACTTTTTTTGTAATCGAAATTTTAGAAGCTCATATTTTGCTGCGAATACATCAGAAGCGGAAATTAAGACTTACGCCATATGACGGACAAACCATTTTTTACGTAAATTAGAAATTATGTCCAAAGGATTTCCCATCAGGAGCTGTATCCGGTGCAGAAAGCATTTTTCAAATCGGAGATTTAGAAGGAGAGATATAGAGGGGAAGCAATTTACCTTTATGCCCCCTAACGGAAAGTCTATGGATTACTTGAAATTTTTGAAATTATAGGAAAAACATGTCACACTGGAAACACTATCCAACAAAGAAGGAATTTTTCAAATCGGACTCCTAGAAGTATAAATATTGACAAAAGTAAGATATATATCTACGCCCCTGGCGTGGAAACCATGCATTATTTTAAGAAAAAAATGTTTCTAAAAGGTTTGTCGTCATGAGCAGTATCGGTCTAAAAACGACGTTTTTTTCAATCGAGAATTTAGAAGCTCATATTTTGCTGCAAATATATCAGAAGCGGAAATTAAGATTTACGCCCCCTGGTGGCCAAACCATTTTTTTTTTACAAAAATTAGAAATTATGTGCAAACGATTTCCCATTAAGAGCTGTATCCGGTGCAGAAAGAATTTTTCAAATCGGAGATTTAGAAGCAGATATATAGGGAGAAATACAATTTACCTCTACGTCCCCTAGCGAAAAGTCTATGAATTACTTGAAAATTTTGAAAGTATATGAAAAACATGTCACACTGAAAACACTATCCAACAAAGAAGGAATTTTTCAAATCGTACTCCTAGAAATAGGGATATTGACAAAAATAAGATATACATCTACGGCCCCCTGGCGGAGAAATTGTGGAATATTTTAAGAAGAAAATATTCCGAAAAGGTTTATCGATGTGAGTGGCATCAGTCCTCGAAAGAATTTTTTCAATCTATATTTTAGAAGCACAGATTGTATGGCAAATACATCAGAAGCAAACATTAACACTTACGCCCCCTGGTGGCCTAAGTATTCTTTACCAAAAATTCGAAATTATATGAAAAAGATTTTCCATCAGGAGGGGTATCCGCTGAAAAAAAAAAAAATTCAAATCGAAGTTTTAGAAGAAGAGTTATCAGGAAAAATGTAATTTACTTTTACGCCCCCTAGCGGAAAATCTATGCGTAATTTGAAATAGTAACTATATTTAAAATACTTTTCGACATAAATGGAATCGAAAGATAAAAAAAATTTCCATCGGATGTTTAAGCAAATCTGTGGAATAAAACGTATTTTTGAATTTGACATCGTCTGCATTTACGCCCTTTAGCGGCGAAATTGAACATCGTAAAAAAAAAGCGAAATAAAGGATCATTCTTATATTTCAAGCTTCTCAATGCAGAAAGAATTTTTCAAATCGGACTAATAGTTGCAGAGATATCGTGGGTACAGACGGACGGACGGACTGATGGACAAACCGGTAACATAGCACGATCTTTTTTTTACAAAAGACGTGCTAAAAATATATATAGAAGAAAACATGATATAAGTCTACGTCTGCTAGCGAAAAGTGAAAATACGTTAAAAGTGTTGTTCATTGGAAAAGCTATCCTAAGAAAAAATAACTTTTCAAATACGTCTCCCGGAAGCAGAGATAGCGAAAAAAAAAAAGAAAAGTTTCGACCTTTATGCACCTAGCGGGAACTCTTTGCATTTTCCATATTTTTTTTTTTTTATTTATAGGGGAAACACTCCACGTCTCGTAGAGATGTGGAGCACATCTCTATGCTCCACGTCTCTACGTATTGCAGCAACTGGCGTACAGTAAAGAAGAAATTTATGAATAGTGTTTTTAGAAGCGGCGATACAGCTGCGAACTGAAGTACACAAACACCACCTACCGACAGAACTGTGAACTAAAAAAACCTTATGTACTAGCTTAAAGCGTTCAAGGTAAATGGCATTCGGCGTTGAAATAATTTTTTAAATCGCACAAGTAGAAGTAGAGATATTGAGTAAAACAGATTAAGCGTTTGCGCCTCCTAGCGGCGAAATTGTGCATTATTTTGGGAAGAAAATATGCACACAGAGTTTGCATAGTTAGTAGTATCTGACAGAAGAAGTTTTCAATCGGGATTTTAGTCCCGCAGATATTGCTGTAAACGGAGACGTGAATTTGCGCTCTCTGGTGGCAGACTTGTGGGTTAGAAAAAATTGAAATTATATGAGACACATTTCGCAGCGGACATGCTCTCCAACAAAGAAAGAATTTTTCAAATCGGGCTCTTAGAAGCAGAGATATCGACAAAAATATGTATCTACGCCCACTGGCGAAAAACTATACTGTAACCGGGGGTATCAACGTTTGTCAGGAGTGAAGTTAAGTAACTGATACAGTGATGATTTCTCCGAGTGATTTTCAGGGTTTTTGGGCCCGATCCCTGGTCTCACTCTGCGAAACATCACTTATCCACTCATTCTTGTCTCCAAGAATGATTTCTTAATTTTTTTTCCTCATTGATTTTTTTTTTAATCCCCCCCTTTTTTTTTTGAGGCGAACCAATGACAGGAGCAAAACGATTCTTTTACTTTTTCAGTTTTCTTAACCATTCACGCTAGATTTCTTTAGTAATTGTTCATTTATATATTTTTTGTGTACGTGTACTGTATATGTGCCTTCGGAACGAGAACTCCGGAGATAATTTTAAATACATTAATGGCTTAAGATTATTATTAGTCTATATATGGATTAGAACATTAGTGCAATAAATTATTAGCTTCACTTTAGAAATAAATTTTTATATACAATTGTGATAATAATTAACATTAAATCGTAACTTGCAATCATGCATATTTATTTTAAACTTGCATTATGACTGGGATTCAATAGTGTTTTCATAGTACGTAATGAGAGGCATTTCTCGGTGCGAAAATTTGTGACATTCAGGTGACAAATTTGGTAAACAGTCTTATTTTATGTCAGTTGGAATAACCTTTTAGCATAGGGATTTTTTTTTTTTTGCTTCCCGAATTCTGAAATTTTTTCTTCTGCGATTTGTGATGTTAATAATGTGAAATTATTGTACTTATGAGTTCTCAAGAAATATCGATTTGTGTATTTGCTGTAAATTTAATATGAAAATTAGGATTTCCTGAATCTGCGCCATTTCGTTTTTCACTCGTCAAGAAATATTCCCATACCGATTTGCAGACAGCACGGCGTCAGTTAATAAGATAAGAATCTAGCTTTGGCTTCGTAACCCGCTATTCCAGAAAATTCCATGGAAAGGTCACCCTCAAATTTCAGGTGTTTAGCCCAAGGCAGATTGGTGGGCTTCAAAATTTTTTGCAAGTCACGATGACTAAGGTATGTTGGCAAGGGACGCCATGATGGCCAGCAAATTTTTCGTCCCCCCCTCATACACACTTTCGCACTACGCCCTCAGCTTCCGGGATGAGTAGACATTTTTTATCCAATCGCGTGGCGATGCCCGAGTTGAGTTTTTTGACGCATGGGCGGAAAAGTGTTTGGAAGGTGTTCCTGAGGAGAGCGAGCGTGAAGTCACTTGCCTCCTGTAGTTCGTGTGGTCAACGCTTCCTCCCTGGTCCTCGCCTCGCTCAGATGTAATCCGATGCCCTCTTGCTGTTGAAAAGAAATTCCTGGAGCTGCCGTATGGAAGCAAGATTCCCGTCCTAGCCGCTCGTCTTTTGGACGTCTGACCTGCGACCGCCAAACGCTGCTGTCTCAACACCGCCCGTAGAAGCCAGACATGGAAAAAAATGGAGCCGTCAAATAACTTTGCTGCGCTGACATTCCACCTCGTCCACTCGGAGGCCATCTTGGAAAAAGCACCCTCCCTGCCACCGAAAGAGTGCTCGATGACTCCGAAGTAACTTCTTGACTAACACCCTAAAAAGGGAAGAGAAATGTAATTTTGTATCCATATACTTCATTTTGTCGTCGTGGCCAACCGACTCCATTACAATTTTAATTCAGAAAAATGTTGCTGCCTTAATTTGAAAACGGCGGGGCTAACGCTCGCAATTTACTCGGAAGTGAAATCTTTTTTTGAAATATGGTGCCTTATTAATAGGCTTTAGCTTCTAAGCGTTATTGAAGTGAATTGGTTGTTACCACGAGGTAGTGCGGAGTGTCTTGGTACTTCTTGCATAATCAAAATTTTATTATGTCCTGGCTCATAGTGAAGCTCTATTAATGTAACATGTTGCTTAAAAAGAAATGCAAGTAAATTTAAAAGGGGGAGGTAAAATGGTTTGAAGTACCCCTCCAAAAAAAAGAAAACTTCAGAAACAGGGATATGCATTACCCTCTGAAGAGACATTGTATAATAATTTTGGCCAAAGTGTATTTCGGTGTATAATGTATTGTTGTGCATTGTATTTTATGTGGTCGTTACAATCAAAATTGAGGTTTCTAAAATGATGTAAGTTAAAAGAAAAAGTTACACTAGTGAATCTATTTGAAAAGAAAAAAAATTCTAATGTATACACAACCTCTCTAAGAGAGTACAAATTGATCCATACTGAAGTTTTTGGTACATTATATGAGTTGAAAATTTGCAAATTAGAATGGTAATGATGAAAAACCAGAATTCAAAATTTTTTTGTAACAAGTTGGAATTATACACCCTACTAAATTGAATTGGACTCTAAAACTCTCATTTTTGGCATTTGTGGGTGTTTTGAGAAATGCAGTTTTCCTGCCATCATTGGCAGTTCATGTTAAAAGAAAAAGGCTTATTACAACTGTAAAAATTACCACATTCTAGCCAGGAGAGAGGCCTTGGCCAAATAAAAATAACTGGAATCAGTTTTTATACCTCAAAATCCCGAGTCACCTTTATTAATAGTTTTATGTATGTTCAGTGAATCCAAGGTGGGTGAATTAAGTTTTGTGCAGTTTTTTTTAACATGTCAAGCTCATAAATTACCTCTGCATTTCGCAGAGTTCAAGGATCTGAACCAGGGTAAATTACTTAAGTGATATTGCGACAACGTAAATTTTGTTTTGTGTGTGGGCGTATTTTTTTTTTTTTTTTTTTTGGTTTTACCACTACTTAATTTATTTTTTTCTGACAAGCGTCACGTGCCATCTTTGAAATTACAAGTGTTCAATAAATCACAAGTGTGTTTTGGCGTCGTAACCAATTTAATTCCTTAAATTTTTCCAAACATTAAAATTGCAAAAAAATTCGAACAACAATTTTTATTTTAGTTTAAAATTTTCATACATAACAAATTGGTCCTCGTGACCAGGAAAATTATATATATACATAACATAACCATTTTAGGATAGTGAATGGTAATAATTTTCCTGCCATTTCTTCCATGCGTTGGTCAATGGGCATGACTTTCACTTTCTCAGCGTCGCAATCAGAGAGGAAGTTAGATTTATGGTTTCATAGATGTGCGAAGGGGACTGGTCAATGACCTGAGAAAAGGGGACAGAGAAGCCAATTAAGGAACTTCTGCGCCTTCTAAGAGAAAAGGGGAACTGGACATTATTGCTCTTCAGCCGTCCCAGGCGAGGGGAAGGAATTTTTACGTAGACTCTTTCCTGCGGGGAAAAAACGCTAGCGACCGAAGCTGGACGGGGACGCTCTTGAAAGCGTCACAGAGAGGATTTTAAGGAGGATCTGCGCCTTAAAACAGGGGGACATTCTTGGGGGGGGGTCAGAAGCAGAGGGTTTTTCACTCTTCTACCGTGGATTTGACTTCTCTTCTGGAAGGAGATTGGGGAGGAAAGCGACCGGTGAAGGAGGTGGTAGATTCTCTCTGGTCGGTGTGAACGACGATAAGCAAAAAGTAATGATTAGGGAGAGGGAATACTAACCGCGCGAGAGAACGGGATTCGACGTGTTAATAAGATAATGAAAGAATGGAATTAAGGACAATGCTTTGAGACATTCCCTTTATCAACTGAATAAACATTTTCCTCACTGCAAGAGCGAGCTATTGTTTTGGCTGATATTTTATCTATATTTTATTTATCTGCCCAAGTCGAGTAAAATACGGGTTAAGATCCAGAAACAAAAACTTTCTGGAAGCAAAGCGTCAAACGAACCCTTCACCCAGGGCGCTGAAATATAACTCAGCACCAAGCCTTGTAACAATATATTATTTTGAGAAGAAAATATTCTCCAAAGGTTTTTCGATGTGTGAGGTATCGGTTCACGAAATAATTTTTTCAATCTAGTTTTCAAGAGCTCAGATTTTGCTGCAAATACACCAGGAGCAGAAATAAACACTTACACCCCTTGCTGGCCAAACCATTCTTTACCAAATATTAGAAATTTTATGCAAAAAAAAAAAAAAAAAATCCCATCAGGAGCTGCATGCGATACAAGAAGAATTTTTCAGATCGGAGTATTTTAAGCAGAGATATCAAGGAAAAAGCAATTTACCTTTACGCCCTCTAGCGAAAAGTCTATGAATTCTTTGAAAATGTTGAAATAATATGAAAGATATTTTGCACCGGAAACTTTATCCAACAAAGGAATTTTTTTCAAATCGCACTCTTAGAAGCAGAGATATTAACAAAAGTAGGATATATATTTACGCCCCCTGGCGGAGAAACCATGCATTATTTTAAAAAGAACGTATTGCAAAAACGTTTATCGACGTGAGTGGTATGAATGAATTTTTTCAATGAATTTTTTCACGAATAAATTTTTTCAATCGAGATTTTAGAAGCTCAGATTTTGCTGCAAATACGAGGTCCGATCAGAAAGTTCCAAGACTAGGCCGATATACAACAAAGTACGTTACTTAAGTCTGGCTATGATCTCCTTCAAAGTAGTCTTTTTGGGCAGTGATACACCGCTGCCAGCGATTTTGCCACTGTTGGAACGTTCCCTGGAACTCCTGTTCGCGAATCGTGTCAAACACAGTCTGCGATTCACGCTGGATCTCGTCCACGGTTTCAAAACGGCGACCCATGAGCTTCAGCTTCATTTTCGGGAACAGAAAGAAGTCGCAGGGGGCCAAATCCGGCGGGTGAGGAAGGGTAGTCATGCTGTTGCGGCTGCAAAACTGGCGTGTTGCTAACGCTCTGTGAGCTGCTGCATTGTCGTGATGGAGCAGGAAATCGCCCCTGCACCACATTTCAGGTCGTTTGCGACGAATGTCCTCCCTAAGACGCCGCAGAACATCGCAGTAAAAAAGAGCGGTGACGGTCTGGTCCTGGGGGACGAATTCACGGTGCACAACGCCACGAATATCGAAAAACACGATGAGCATGATTTTGGTTGGGCTCCAGACCTGTCGGGCCTTCTTCGGTCGTGGAGATGCCGGGCTCTTCCACTGCGACGACAGTTTTTTGGTCTCCGGGTCGTAACCGTAGACCCAAGTCTTTTCCCCAGTGATTACCTGCGACATCAACATTAATTCATTCACCACCTGCTGACGAAGATCTTGACAGAGTTCGACACGGAGCGCCTTCTGTTCTGTGTTCAGAATCTTTGGCACAAACTTTGCAGCAATGCGGTGCATGTTCAAAACCGATGTCAGAATTTCTTGCACTGTTCCGTATATCACATTGGCGATGGTAGCAATGTCTTGATTAGTTCTTCGAGGATCCTCATGCACCAGTTTCCTAATTTTGTCCACATTTTCAGAAGTTTGCTCGTGGACGGTAGCCCTGACCTCTCGTAGTCTTCCAATGCCGTTCTGCCGCTCTTAAAGTGCGAGTGCCACTCAAAACATCTCGCACGACTCATTGCTTCATTGCCATAAGCCTGCCGCAGCATTTCGTGCATCTCCGTTCCCGATTTGCCGAGTTTGACGCAGAATTTGATGTTCGCTCGCTGTTCTAGTTTGCAGTCTATGCCGAAACCGCAGCTGTGTTCTGCACGTGGTCACCAAGTATCGTGTAGCACAGCTCACGATGTTCACAGAACGACGCCCCTCGGCACAATGACTCATGAAGATCACTGCCCTCGACCTCTGCTCGCGCATCCGCGCACTGCCATCTGTTGGCGTGCTATGTATCTAGTCTCGGAAATTTTTGATCGCACAATGTACACCAGGAGCAGAAATTAAAACTTACGCCCCCTGGTGGCCGGACCATTTTTACCAAAAATTAAAAAATTTTTGCGAAGGATTTCCCATCAGGAGATGTATCCGCTGAAGAAATAATTTTTCAAATCGGAGTTTTAGAAGTAGAGATATCGGAGAAAACTCAAATCACTTTTACGCCCCTTAGCGGAAAATCTGTGCGTGACTTGAAAAAGTTACAATAACTGAAACTGTCTTCGACATAAAAGGAATCGAAAGATAAAATAATTTTTTCAATCGGATGTTTAGAAACAAATATATGGAATAAAATGCATTTTGAATTCGATATCATCTGCTTTACGCCCTCTAGCGGCGAAATTGTACATCGTAAAAACAAACAAACAAAAAACCCTAAATGAAGGATTATCATCGGCACATTTCAAGCTTCCAAATTCAAAGAGAATTTTTTCAAATCGGTCTAATAGTTGCAGAGATATGGTGTTCACGGACGGACAAACCGATAACATAAGCACGATCTTTTCGTTTTTTTTTTTTTTTTTTTTTTTTACAAAAGACGTGCTAAAAACATTGGCTAAGCAGGGCTGCTTTAAAACCAGGAAACAAAACGTTATGTTTGGTTGATCCCAATAATGTTCTCCTACCTCCTCTTCATATCAAACTGGGATTTACGAAGCAGTTTTTAAAAGCTTTACCGCTGAAAGAAAGGCTTAGAATGCTTTTAAGGAAGTTGTAAAGAAGATTTTGAGTAACTACAAGGATTCCAACTGCAAGCGAGTAGTACAAAACATGCAAGAAATATTCGAAGCACTATGTTTTTCAGTGAGCTTGAAGGTGCACTTTCTGAACGCTCACTTGGACTACTTTCCTGAAAACCTTGGAGTGAGGAACAAGGAGAAAGATCCCAACAAGACATAAACGAGATCAGACGATAATACCAGGGAATATATGCAACATAAGGATTTGTACATATCAATAACATTTTTTTAACAATTATTTGTAACATTGTTTACGCATAAAAATATTTAACTTTTTGAAATAAAATATGGACTTTTTGTCAGAATGCACGCGAAGAGGTTATTTTCCCATATCTTCACATCAATTTTGTGAAAAATCCTTACGTCTCAGAGGAAAATCGTAGGCATTTTTGAAATCAGCATACCATATACCGTTAGAATCAGTCAAAAACTCGCAGACAATTTTCAGTAACCCAAATTTTGCAGGCCTTGTACCCGCAGCAGATAAAAAGATTGTAAATTAAAGAAGCACGTGTTTGCCTTCCTTTCCAAACAGTCATATAAGGCAGCTAATTTTTTTATTGCAATGTTACAGTTCATAATGTATTTCTGCAGAGTCCATTTAACAGAAAAAATGAATGAATTAATCAGTATTGCTTTTAGAGGAAATGCACTCAGTAGAAAAAAGCATTACAAATAGGTGTCGTGTGCAGTTGACATGGGCACCCCCCGCGCAGAGTGTTTCATTCTGCGTGGGGGATGCCCATGTAAACTTGACCGAACGCAGTCGATAAATAGGCGGACAGCAGGGCTTCCCAAGTGTGTATCGCAATCGACTAACATGTCCAAACGTTTTGATCTGAGCGACTTTGACCGTATTGGGTTGGTGCAAATGAAGTGTCCGGCAAAGGACCAGCACACATGGACGGCGAGAACGAAAAAGTAGGACAACTTACCTAGGCAAAACAATCCTCCCTCGGTATCGGCACGTAATTGCCATCTGTCAGGCAAGGCCATGATCCCGGAACGAAAAAAGTCTTGTGGCTGGGCCCCGAAGAAGCCATCAACTGCACGTTGAACCTCATTGTCTGTCGTGAGCTGTTTCCCGGACAGGAAGTAATCCAGGCGACGAAACAGATGATAGTCTGTCGGAGACAAGTCCGGAGAATAAGCAGGATGAGGTAGTGCTTTGCAGCTCAAGGCACTTAGTGTCAGCATCGTTCGTTGTGTGACATGAGGGCGAGCGTTGTCCTGGAGCAGAAGAACACCATGTCAATTAGCCAAAGCCGGTTGTTTCTGCAAAAATTTCTGGTGCATCTGGTGTAATTCAGCACAATAATGTTCTGCAGTAATAGTTTGGCCTCTTGCCAAGAAACTCCGATGAAGTATCCCGGCTGTGGACCATCAGACAAGGAGCATCATCTTCTTGGTGTGTAGGAGTGGCTTAGGATGCCGTCCAGCAGGCTGTGCCTTGCTTAACCATTGTGCAGATCATTTCCGATTATCATAAATGACCCACTTCTCGTCGCACGTGACGACTCGATGTAGTAAAGGTTCCTGTTTTTTCCTGGCAAGCAGACTTCCAAACGCCTAGTCTTGTTGGCTGTTGTCAACTCATGCGACAGCCACATGTACAGCTTCATGACCTTACCCTGCCCAGTCAGACGCCGAACAACTGTCGTGTGGTGGACACCTACCTCTGCCGCTATCTCACGACACGTTTTTCGGGGGTCCACTCAACCACACGTAACAGAACGTCGTCAGAAACAGCAACAGGTCTGTGACCACGTGCTTCGTTTTGCAGGTCTGTATCTCCGCTTCGAAACGTCACAAACCGTCGCCGAATGGGTCGTTTGTTGGCTGTATTCTCCACAAACGCTTTGTTAACGTTTCGAGCGGCAATTCCTGCAGAATGGCCCAGTTTAAGTTCATACAGGAAGATGACTCTCAAATCAGGCGTCTGCATGTTTCCAGGGCAAGCCACGTTATGTCCAAACAAAACACGCCTGAACCTTGTTCTTCACCCAGGCGCTAGCTATTCATAGTAACTCTGTGACGTGATACCCACAACACCTGTGGGTGGTTCCATTCCGCTGTGGTGGGGTCCCGTCTCCACTGCTCGTTCGCGGCGGACATTTCATTCGCACCAATCCAATAAATGCATTGTCAGCGCAAGATCTCCCAAATGGTAAGTGTTCAGTAACGGATGCCACGGGCAAAGAACAAGATTTTTTTTTTTTTTAAATCTTTAAGATTTCAGCATTCATGATATGCGTGGCCAGCATTATGATAATGGGGCCAATATGAAGGAAAAACACAATAGACTTCAAAAAACATAATTTTCTGACCTAAAACCCTTATTCATTTTATGTACTCTGAGTGGCTCATACTTTAAAGCTAGCTGTAAATAACGACGAAAAAAATTCTCTAGAAATTGTGATAATTTTCAACATTGTTCAAGAAATATATGCTTTCTTTTCTGAATTACTTTACCGTTGGAAAATTTTAAAGAAAGAACCTCTAGCATTGACCGTAAAACCGTGCTGTGAAACAAGGTGATTGCCGTACAATTTTGATGTAATCCACGATACATTATACTATACATTATATTATACAGTATAACCTTGCTGTGTAACGAGGATTGTAGTACAATTTTGATGTAATCCACGGTACATTATACTAGCGCTTTAACGAATCTTTTAGAGACAGTGATATCCGAAATTTAACCAATCATTCTTAGAAAAAAGAATAAAAACAAAAACACATGCAAGTTTATTTGTTCCAGAAAGATTTGATACTTTTTCTTCAGAAACTGTTAGCAGCAAATTAAAATGCCAAAATCTGTTGTAGTTATACCAACCATAATAAATGTGAAAACAAGTAAATGGCTGTTTAAAAGAATGTAGAACACGTGGGGGTTTTAAAGGCATATTAGCAGAAGATAAAACGATTACAGAGGAAATAGATTGCGAAACAGAATTCCCAACTGTTAAATTGGTTAGACCACGTAAGAATATAAAAAGCAAAAAAAGAAAAAAAAAAGGGAATTTTTGGTAACAAAATACGGATGAGATATTGATCTGCCAAAAAGAAATTAAAAAAAATAACTTCCCTATTTTTTGATACAACGATAAGAACACCTGAACACGCATGACGGGACTTTTCAATTTTTAAATGACCTTTATTCTTCATTGACACTAAGCAGAGATATAAAAATAAAAGATTGCATGGACTTGCAAATAAAACTGTCAGGTATTGCACAAAAAGAATATATAATTGCTTCAGATTTGTGTGACTAAATTGAAATTCTTTTTTTTTTTTTTTAATTTAGGGTACCAGTTTTTTAATTTAGGGTACCAGTGACCCTAATTTAGGGTCACTGGTTCCAGGGACGGGAGAGAGCCAGTGCCGTAAGACAAACACAACATCCATGCCTCACCGGGATTCGAACCCGGACCCCGTTCGAACGAAGGATCAGAGGCCATCGCTTAGACCACTGCGCCACCGGGGCGGCAAATTGAAATTCTTTGGACTTATGTTAAGTATCACATGAACCCATTAGATGATTTGGGATACATATTTTCAAATGACTCATTAACATGTTTTCAAAACAATTCAGTAGCTTTAAGAATACCTTTTGATGATGCCTGTAGCAAAATATGGTTGGAGGGGGGAGGACACGATGTTAAAAGTAAAATTTTTAAAATTTTGTGGATTCTTACACTGCCTAAAAATAAACATCTTTTTCTTACTGTTAAGCTAGAAATCCAAAAAGGTCTTTAAAATTATAGTGCCCCCTTTTCCATTCCATGGAACTGATAGCGGTAATAATGTGCACAAAACCCTCTTTTCAAATTTTTGCTGTCTGTAACAGTGGCTTACGGGGAAAGATCGTTTTCCAAACTCAAAATCATGAAAAATTACTTTTGCTTAAATATGAAACAGGAGCCACTTTCAAATAGAAGTATCGTTAGTATTGAAGACAAAATTACTACAGACTTAGACAGTTCAGACATTGCTAAAAGATTGTAACAACAACAACAACAACAACAACAAAAACCCTACAGAAGTTAATTTTAGCTGAAACTACGCTTGTTTGTGTGCTTTCTTGAAGCTTCAGTTTTTAGTTTACAGGAAAAAATATTTTTATTTTTTACGAAAACCAGTTATTTCGAATTCATATTTCGATATATGTATCACAATTGCCCCCCTCCCCTCCTCATGGGGGAAACTGGAATATGTTTATTATCGTACATGAAGAAACTTTTTTCTTACCGGTAAAGCGTATTTTTGTATAAATTGACAGAGAGGTGGCTGACTTCTTGGATTATTGGCAGGGTTATCTGAACTAGAGTTTTACAGAATTTATTTTGTACTTCAGTTTTATATGAGACAATTGTGTTTTATGAAAACTTTTAACTTACAGGAAATAGAAAATGATGTTGCTAAAGCTTTTTATTTCAAGGAAAAATGAATAAAAATTGAAAAATATCCTTGCACAAGGGGCGGCGAATCTGGGCTTGCAACCGGACGGCAAATGACCTTGGCGCGCCCCTAAATATTGCCCCCGTAATTTTTTTTTTTTTAGGATGGGCCATTGCCCACCTATTAATTATTTATCGTCTTTTTTAATTAAAGAACTTTATTTTTGTTCTTTGCATTGGCAGATTTACAGTTACCGGGGCCCTATGCATAGCACCTATTTTGAGGTCCCCCTCACTTTGCCCGCCATCCTTGAGAAATAACAGTTCTTTGTTGTCACATACCCTCCCCCAACTCATCGTACTTTCTCATGCTAATGTTTGAAAAAGAAATGTAACTGCAAAATAGAATTCGAGAAGCTGGGAAAAGGATTTTTTTTTAGATGATCATGTTTGCAAAAATGCCATGTTACAAATCGAACTAAACCAGTGCTGTAGTCGTAAAATCAGCAGAGGGTATATATTATGTGCAAATCCTAAAAAATCAGATGTTATACGAAATGGATAAAAAAAAAAAGGCACGGTACCCTCTTGGGGGTACCGTGCCTTTTTAACAATTATGACTATGAGCTCACTTACCGATATGAATAAAGTATCTTCTTCTCTCTCCTGTCAGTTATGGTATGTTGAAGAGTATGCACAAGATTATTTTAATTTTTATTGAAATATATCCGATAAAGCCTGAGCCGCCCCCGGTGGTGTAGTGGTGTAAGCGATGGCTTTAGATCATTCGTCCGAGAAGGGTCCGGGTTCGAATCCCGCTGAGGCATGGATGTTGTGTTTGTCTTACGGCACTGGCCCTTCCCTGGAACCTGTGACCCTAAATTAAGGACGGGCGACTGCTTATAGCCCATTGAGTTGCTCACGGTGGTCGTTAAACCTCCAATCAAAAAAAAAAAAAAAAATAGAAAAAAAAAGCCAGACGAGATAAGTCCTTACAGCACTGTTCTTCTCTGGAAGAAACTCTTGATTCACTATCAGTTGCTGAACGATCATTCATCAACCAAGATCTTACATATATTTTTTTGGATTAAATCGTTCAATGGGTGGTCCATTTGAATGTATGAAGATCAGGTTAGATACATTGGAGATTAACAAAGATGCTCCGAGGTCAGTTTAATGTTGCCAGCTGTCGAACAAGGCAGAGTTGAAATCGTTCATAAGAGGGGTTTTAAGTTTCTGGTACAACTTGGACGTTTTCAGTATATTCTCTGTCTCTGAATAGCTTGCATTTCATCAACATTAAAACGTCTACTGCTTCGCCTTGTTTCTAGTTCTCAATAGCGCACGTCGTCTGTTTTAATATTTATTCGCTCTAATGAAGAAATATCTTTGAGAAGTTGTACATTTTCACTGTTTGAATCTGAACACAGTCTTGATTTCATCCTGTCAACCGTGCTTTGAATAAACTGGTTTGGTTAATAAGTACAATTTTGTTGTTAGGAATCAATGGGATATTTTTAAATATTAATTCCTCGTTCGCTACTAATGCTAAATGAGTTTTTTCCCCAGGATTTTCTCCGAAGCTTTAGATGTTCAGCTCTTGGCAGCGATGTTGTTCGAGATTGAAGTTGTGTTGATAATATGGACATTGAAGGTATACGCTATTCTGTCAAAAAAAGCAGAGGGTATACGGCGGCATACGCCGTATACCCTCTGCTTTTTATACGGCGGCATACGCCGTATACCAGAGGGTATACGGCGTATGCCGCCGTATACCCTCCACTACAGCCCTGAACTAAACAACAAAATGTTCATTATATCCTAAGCAAATCTGCCAGAAATAACAAACCCAAACTCTGAGCTCAGTTGTAGTGCAGTAATTTTCGTCGTATAATTCGCAGGTTATCTGTTAAAAAAGTTATAAATTTAGGTACTGAGGATTATACGCCGCTGCGGACAATACGTGGCATAAAAAAAAAAGGATTTAGTGGCACGGTTTTTTTTTTTTGAAATCCGCTTCGTAATTGTCAGGAGAGGTCGTATATGTATATTCGGAAAATTACCAAAAGTGTGTTAATAACAGGAAAAAAGTAACGCAATACGAAGATAGAGATATCTGCAAACAGTTGGAAAAAAGTCTTTTTTTTCTTTTTCTTAGGAGAATTTTGACCAAAATACGATGCAATGACAACTGTATTATTTGCTCTCGCGGACGATCAAGTGCTATGCTCAGCGTCATACACGCTCGTAGGTGTTGCAAGACTACCTACGGAATCTAACTATCGAACTTGATGCTGAAAAAACTCGTGCTTTTTGCTCTTTATTCACTGGGTCGCCAAGAGCACTTAAATGAGCTCCACTTATATAGAGCTACCCCGTCTTCTTTGGATCGCTGGGTCATCTTGTGAACCGCGACTTTTCTGTAAGAAATTATAGTTCCGGATCAACATCGAAGTTGCAGATCGTACGGCGATTTCCCCCTTCAATTTCATGGTCTGTGGATTATACGCTGTGGCAGATTATACGAAGGATCTCCTTCCCTCAATTTCACAGTCTGCGAATTATACGAAAAAAACAAACATACATTATATTATTCTTCAAAATGGGATTTTTAGTCGGTCTGCATTTAAGCTAGTAAATTAATGCCAGTAGGTGCTGCCGTTTTTCGAATTCGAGCGGAGCTATGCTCCCTAAACCGAAAACAAGAAATTTATTCCCCAGTCTGTCTTTTTATTAATATAATTATTTCAGAAGCAAAATGAAAAAGAAAACAAAATGTTATTTTTGGGCCCCTCCAGCATCTTGGAGCTCCGCATATGGACTTCGTGGGTCTCCTTGTAAATCCGCCCCTGGTCCTTTGTGTATACCATTAGAAAAACTCCGCGAATTGGAATATCTCTAAAAACAAAATTAATGTTTCGTATGCTTATTAAGGCTATTTTTTTGCTGTCATTTTAAATTATTTAGCTTGGCACATCTTATTGCAGATACTACATTTCTGTCCTATATTTAAATGTATTATCTCTTACAAGATAGGCAAATTCCACGTAATGAGGACACAGATGTTTTCGAAATGCTAACAAATGACAAAATAAGTGCCCCCCCCTTTTTTTTACATATTGTAGCGTTACCGTTTGATAAGTAAAGCATGACTCCTGACTGCCAGCCCCGGGCTGGGCTTCACATGTTCTCGTGGAATCTGTTAGGTATTTAAAACAATGATCAAAAATTGTAGCGTTACCGTTTGATAAGTAAAGCAAGACTCCTGACTGCCAGCCCCGGGCTGGGCTTCACATGTTCTCGTGGAATCTGTTAGGTATTTAAAACAATGATCAAAAATTGTAGCGTTACCGTTTGATAAGTAAAGCAAGACTCCTGACTGCCAGCCCCGGGCTGGGCTTCACATGTTCTCGTGGAATCTGTTAGGTATTTAAAACAATGATCAAAAATTGTAGCGTTACCGTTTGATAAGTAAAGCAAGACTCCTGACTGCCAGCCCCGGGCTGGGCTTCACATGTTCTCGTGGAATCTGTTAGGTATTTAAAACAATGATCAAAAATTGTAGCGTTACCGTTTGATAAGTAAAGCAAGACTCCTGACTGCCAGCCCCGGGCTGGGCTTGACATGTTCTCGTGGAATCTGTTAGGTATTTAAAACAATGATCAAAAATTGTAGCGTTACCGTTTGATAAGTAAAGCAAGACTCCTGACTGCCAGCCCCGGGCTGGGCTTCACATGTTCTCGTGGAATCTGTTAGGTATTTAAAACAATGATCAAAAATTGTAGCGTTACCGTTTGATAAGTAAAGCAAGACTCCTGACTGCCAGCCCCGGGCTGGGCTTCACATGTTCTCGTGGAATCTGTTAGGTATTTAAAACAATGATCAAAAATTAAATAAATAAATAAAGTACACATAATTTATCTTTTACGCTTTTGTGACTTTTGTTTCAATTTTTACAGTTTCGTTCAGGTTTGCTAACGCCCCATATTTTCTATATAAATCCTCTGAAATAAAATATTTAGATCATTTCTGAATTTTTGTTTCTAAAAATATTAATATCTAATAGGAATATTAGTTTTTTCTTGTTTATTTGCTGATCAGCAAATATATGTACTTTTTTCAATTATTAAAACATACATCAGATTTCGTAGTTTCTTTTTCACATTTTTAAAATTTTCCTCCTGATATGTCTTCCGAAGAAAAAAAGAAAAAATGACATTTCGTTTCTTACGAAAGCAACATCGCTGCTTTCTTGTGTAGTACAGGGAACTTTCCTCCCTGCTATGGAATAAGATATCATGGTTTCATCGATCTCTGTCACTTCCTCTGGAAAGCCAGTCTTCGCTTGTCGGCCCAAGTTTTTCGCGTCTCTTGTAAGGAAGCTGCTTAACGGGTAGCCTGGAGCCCTCTGTGATTTGTGTATTGGGCCGGGTTTGTGACTCAACGAAATTGGTGAAGTGGTTGGCCCTCAGGTGGGCTACATATATATGCCGTACTGGCAGATATGAAGCCAATTGATTCGTCATTATCAGAAACTCGGGAGCTATTCTACATTCTCTACCAGAGGCAGGGCCGGTTCTGGCAGGTTTGCTGTGCATGCATGCATGCGGCCAAATTCTAAGGGCGGCCGGAGGGGCCTCTTTCGGTGGTACATTTGCGGAACCACCATTTTCAGAATTTCTTAATCTAGACTCGCGTTGGGAACGTGAGTTTTACCTAAGGGTGAAAAAAGTTCAAAGAGCTTGGTTAATCTATTCTACAAAATCCAATAATGGGTTTCTGCTTTTGTTGCAAGTTGATTGCTTTAAAACAGAACAAACTAACAGATTGTCAGGGGTTTTCAGATTGGCGACATTTAGCTGCTCATTTATCGCTGCAGTGGTTTAAGCGATGGCTTTTGATCATTCGTCCGAAAGGGGTCTGGGTTCGAATCCCGGCGAGCCATGGATGTTGTGCTTGTCTTACGTCCCTGGCTCTCTCCGTTTCCTGGAACTAGTGGCCCTAAATTAGGGACAGGCGACTGCTCATAGCTCATTGAATTGCTCACGGTGGGCGTTAAACCTCCAATAAAAAAAGAATAAATCGCGGCATGAAGCGAGTGTAAAACATACGCAAAACTGTAAAAAGTGATATGAATTAAAATTCCGCGTCGATAACAGTTGTACATTTGATAAAGGACAACGGTACTTTGAATCTGAAAAAACACGATGGCGAGCCATTATTGAGATAATCATTGTAGTTGTCCAGTTTCTAGCAAAGCAGTGTTTAGCCTTCATACGTGAAAATGATGAATTATATAAAGCAAACAATGGGAACTTTTTAAAGACTATAGAAATGTTATCAAAATTTGACCCCGTTATCTCACAGTATGCATGTCAATAGCATAACAAAATCTCATCCTGCTAAGAGTCATATGCCTCATTACTTAGGCCATGCTTTTCAAAATTAGATCATATCTGTTTTAGCAATTGGGATAAAATAAAAAATCAAGGAATTTGTAAAGAAAGCAAAATCCTTTTCGGTAATTCTCGACTGTACGCCAGATGCCAGTCACATTGAACAGATAGAGTTTGTAGTTAGAATTGTAAATATTGACAATTCTGAAGTTGCAGTTAAAGAATTATTTCTTGGGTTTTATCCAGTTTCAGGCACTACAGGGGAAGGATTATGTAATATTATCGTTTAAGTGAACTTTTAACAGATTATGATCTAGCTATTCAAGATATGCGTGGACAAGGGTACGTTAATGGGGCAAATATGCGTGATAAGCATACTAGTTTGTAGAATCCCAGAGCCTTTTTTGCACCTTGTGCCCCATTCATAAAATTTAGTTGTAAATGATACTGCCAAAGCAACATTTGAAACAGTTATTTTTTTTAACATTATCGAAGAATTGTACACATTTTTTATTGCATCCCCTGTAACGTACCAGGAGATGTGACGTACCTGCCCGAAGGACGCACACGACATAAAGGCCGATAGGAATCAGAATAAAACGTCCGCGTAGCTCAATTGGTAGAGTGACTTATTCCGGAATGAGGGGATCCGGGTTCGAATCCTGGCGCGTATAAAAATGACGGAGAAATTTACTTCGTTATAATGGCGCCCGAACTATCCGGATGACCCGACCGTTCAAAATCTCGCATTGGTGTGATGTTATTTCCACACCGCGAGATAGGAAAAATAAGAGAATCCTTTCTCCAGCACTTCGAAAAAAATAAAATAAAAAAAATAAAAAAAAATAAATAAGGGGGAGATGATGTAACGTACCAGGAGATGTGACGTACCTGCCCGAAGGACGCACACGACATAAAGGCAGATAGGAATCAGAATAAAACGTCCGCGTAGCTCAATTGGTAGAGTGACTTATTCCGGAATGAGGGGATCCGGGTTCGAATCCTGGCGTGGACAGAAATGACGGAGAAATTTACTTCGTTATACCCCTTACAGGTGGGATATACTAAAGCGTAATATTAGTAGATTAACACTGAAATCTGTAAGTGATACAAGGTTGAAGAGTAGAATAAAAGCAGTGCGACCTCTGAGATTGCAATGAGGTGAAGTCATGAAAAGTTTAAATGATATAATAGACGGCAGTTCCAGAAACATGTAAACAAAACATACAATTCAATGTTTGTTAGATCGGATTGTTTCTTTTAAGTTCATCTCCCCAATAATAATATGGAATGATTTTCTGTCAAAAATTGATGTTGTAAGCAAAAGGTTCTAGTGCCCTCAACGGAACATAAATGAATCTCTTAATGTTTTGAGTGAGCTTGTTAAATTTCTAAGTGCAGCCAGATCTGCTGAGGCATTTAGTAAATATATTAGGGATGCAGAAGCTTTAGCTGCAGAAGTAAATGTGGAGGCAGAATTTCCAGTTGTAAGGAGTAGGACTAAAGTTCGCCTTTCTGTTTACGAAAGTCGTGGTTAACACAAATACCAAAGAATTGGTCAGAATACAATTTTATCTAACGATTGCAGATACAGCCTTAAATTCCGTTCAGGAAAGGTTTGAAAATCTACAGGAATGTTATAATGTATTTTAATTTCTTTCTGAATTTGGAGAAATGACTGAAGAGGAAATTAAAAAATCTTGCTTTGATTTAGATGTTTCCCTTCTAATTAACAAAGGAAACAAAAGTGTTTAGGATATTGATGGTCTTGAGCTCTTCAACGAGCTGATAACGTAAAGTTTTGAGCAGTGGAATTGCAGATGGGGCAGACCCATTAAAAAACTTCACATTAAGTTATTTCTTGTTATATATGTTATCATTTCTAAATCTGTTTATAGCTTTGAGAATTCTTCTGATATTACCAGTTAGTGTATCATCAGGTGAAAGGAGTTTTTCGAAACTCAAACTTGTAAAGACATACAGGGTGCATAGGAAAGTGCCTTTAACCTGGAATAACTTGCGAACGGAGAGAGGTACAGTTATGCAAGTGAGATAACGGTATAGTAAAGCGACTACGCCCGATCGAATGCAACCAATAGCAGCGCCCCTAGTGGCGAAATGCGAAAGTTAGCCATTGCAAATCGAAAACGAAAAGAGATAGAGCAAAATTTCTAACTACAAAGTTGTAGAGTATCAATTAATTAGCACAAAACGACATTTGTTTCCCACGGAGAAGATAAATTGTCGCCTGAATACCATACAATGTCCGAAATCGATGCGCGACGATTCGAATCTGCATATTCACATTTAGCAAATGTAGCCGTATGCAAATACAGATTGTGACGTTGTACCGTACCTACGATATAAAAACCAGTAGCAGGATGTACCCTGATCAGAAGTTTAGGTCTACGTACGCTGTGTGAGAATGGCGAGCTTGGATTTCCGGGGTTACGTAAAAAATCAGGTGTATGCAACAGCGCCTACAAGTCTGCTGGATCTACGTCGTCGTGTTATAGATGCTTGCAATAGTGTGACACCTTCCATGCTGAGGAATGTGCACGCAGATTTACTTTCACGAATACAAATGTGTATCGTGGGCAATGGCGAACTCTTCGAACATACTCGACATTAACTTCTTATCACTGCGCGCCAGTTTGCCTTTTTTGTTTTTGTTTTGTCTGACGTCATCAAACTATATTGACATAAGTACGCATTTATGCAATAAATTGTGTGTATTTGCTCATACCTGTGCCTGTTCCCTTCAAACGTTCACACGAAAGGTCGCGCATCGATTTCGGACATTTTAGGGTATTCAGGTAACAATCTATCTTATCTGTGTGAAACAAATGTTGTTTTGTACTAATTAATTGATGCTTTGTAATTGGAAATTTTGCTCTATCTCTTTTCGATTTCGATTTGCAATGTCTAACTTCCGCATTTCGCTACTAGGGGCGCTGCTATTGGCGGCATTCGATCGGGCGTAGTAGCTTTACTATACAGTTATCTCACTTGCATAACTGTACCTTTCTCCGTTCGCAAGTTATTCCAGACTAAAAGGGACTTTCCTTTGCACCCTGTATATAAGAACGTCAATAACTCAAAAGAGGTTTAGTGATCTAGGACTGTTGGCTATAGAGAAGGAATTGTATGAAAGATTGGAATTATCAGATGTAATTGACGACATGGAAAGTAAGAAAACAAGAAGACTGCACTTTTACACTCATTGCCAACAAGATAGTTGCACCCAGAAGGAAACAACCCACAGGAGTAAAACTTGGTGGGAAGGTTTGACATCGTGAGACATGCAAATGATTCAAGTATCAGGCACGGCCGTGCATATGACGCAAGCAAGGAGGAGTCGTAGCGCTGTGCCTGACCTATTATATAAGGTTGTGCGTGCTTGTCATTTTGACTGTTGTTGTTGTTTTGGTTGCATCCTTTGTAAGCTCAGTATGCCTCGGAGAGAAGTTCGGATGCAATTCGAGCAGTTGGAGGAGTTCGAGAGGGGCAGCATCGTAGGGCTCTGGGAAGCGGAATGGTCTTATTGCCTTATTGCGCGCCATACCGGTCGTGCGGATATCACCATAGCACGTTGTTGGCGGCAGTGAATAGAACAAGGCACGTAGCAGCGACTAGAAGGGTCTGGGATACCTATAGACGAGCCACACACAGAGAGAGAGAGAGAGAAAGAGAGAGAGAGAGAGAGGACCGACGGGCTGCCCGACCTGCGCGGAGTGAACCAACAACTACGATTGCGAATATTAGCGAGCAGTGGTGCCCTCCATGCATAATCCGATTAGTGCCAGCACCATTGGCACACGGCCGTACAACGTAGGACAACACACACGCAGACCGTTACGAAAATTGCGCTTAACACCATTGCATCGTCGCCAAAAACTGCAATGGTGTCGTGCCAGACTGTCATGGAGCCTCTCAGAATGGCAGCGGGTGATCTTAAGTGACGAGTCCTGCTTTTGTCTTGGAGGAGGCGACCACTGAATCCGTGTGTGGAGGCACCGTCGTCAGCGCCAAGATGAACGATTTATTGTCGAGCGTCACACGTCCAGAAGGCCAGATGTCGTGGTGTGGGGTGCAATTGTCTTCGATGCCAGATCCGCTTTGGTGTTCATTACAGGTACTTTGTTAGCCCAACGTTACGTTAATGAGGTCCTGCAAGCAGTGGCCCTATCTGTTCTGAACGCTCACTCCGGTGCGATTTTCCAACAGAACAACGCTCGTCCGTATACTGCTGCTGTCTCGAGAGCTTGCCTTCAAGGCACGGACACTCTGCCATTTCCAGCGGCATCGCCAGACCTCTCGTCGATTGAAAATGTGTGGGATGCTATTGGACGCGCTATCCACCCTACCGCGCAATCTACAGGAACTGTTTGAGAAGATTCAAGCTGCATGGAATGGCTTATCGCAGGACAACATTAGGAACCTGTGCAACTCCATGCCGAGACACCTGGCGTGCTGTGTGAACAAACATGGTGGCCCGACGCCGTACTGAAAGGAACTTCTAATTGGCGTGTAGCTCAATAAATATTACATATATCAGTCTCAATGTTTAATCATTTATTGTTCCTGGTAACCTTTACCTTCCTCTCGAATAGCATTGCAATCCAACACGTCCTTTTGGGTGCAACTATTTTTTTGAAGATGAGTGTAACTCCATGAATGCATACATACATACATTTTGTTAAGTTATGGTACGTGTGTGTAATGTGTCATTCTGTCAGTGTCTGTGTGATTGTGATATTTTTGAACAGTTTTGTTTTGAATATAAAAAAAAATAAGTCTATACGGTGTTGTGTTATTAGTATAGAATATTTGTACGTTGTGCGCTTGTACCCTGCAAACTATATAGAACAATAAACAAAACAAAAACATCCCCGTGCCGTGGGTTAGGTTAGGAATCTAATAACACTTTACTTCTACTCGATCCGCATTGGCATGGGCGGTCAAATATCTGTGGCACGCAGGCTGCTAACACCCCAGAAGCGGAACTCACCAGACGTTATCATTTTGCGTTCGTAAAAAACAAAATGTCGCTTTTTCTGTAGAAGAGATCCATTTTTGCTCGTCCAACACACGAAATGTCCTTTTAAAAGCCATTTGAAAATGGAAAATTGAAAAAACTGTGGTTCACAAGTTTCGTAATCGCATGATGCGACCCAGTGGACGTGGCGACATCTAGTGTTGCCGGGGTCCATTCTATAAATAACCCACAGTTTTAAATTACAAGCCGCCAAATTCCTTTTGCTCTCTTTTCTGGAGAAAGTACAATTACTTTCTTAATAGAGAGCTAAAATTACATCGCCCTTAAGTTTAATATGCACTCAGAGAAACATTGTGACTACTCAGATAAAAGCGCATGTGGTCACTTTTGTCTAGCAGAACACTTGACCGGGGATGGACTAGATGAGAAATCTATACACGCGGATTGTAGGCAGCATATGATGGACGGTTTGTACGCAACGCCACTGAGAACTGATTCCAAGTCGTTCCTAAGATATTTCAGGTGATTCAAATCTGGCGCTTGATTGGACATGAAAATCAATGGAATGCTCTGCCATCCGTACTTTAACTCATATGAAGTTGGATGGGTGCATTGTCACGTTGAAGCACACCATCGGTTGTTAGAAACACGATGCGTATGAATAGGTTAAAATGATCGTCAGTCATTTTACGATATTTCTTATCATTCAGGTGGCCTTCAGGAGAGTAAAGATTCTCAACAAAAATTTCCCAGACTATAATATGGCCCCTTGCCATCAAGCCATGAGTTCTACATTAAGCAGGCAGGCAGGCAGAGTCCATAGCCTCGTTGGTTTTCTCCAAATGTTAGGCATGCCGTGGCCGTAATGCATCATACAGTGTATATCTTGATTAATCAGACTAAGAAAGGTTTTGATAGCCATGATGGTCCCAGTTTCTTGTTATCAAGCCATCCGCAATTGTTTGCAACTGTCAGTGAGAACAGAATGGTGAATGGGTCGCCGAATCTTGAACCCCAACTATTGCACAGTTCAATCTATTGTTTTGCATTGAAGATAAATGCCTGCCGTCTTATGCATGATTAGATTACGAAATAATAATAAAAGGTTCTGATACGTTAAACCAGTTCTTAAAAACTACAATTGAGCACTTTCGGATTTACCTTAAATCCTTCATCAGATGTGATTAAAACATACAATAAAATAGGCTGAAAGATTTGTCCCGTCTAAGATGTGTGATGTTATACAATATAAACAACAACGTCTGAGATGTGTGATGTTGTATAACGCTCAACACTTCAGCATGAAACCCGGACTATTAAATATGTCGGTTCACTCACCTATGTCCCGAAGATCATTAACCCCCTAAGGACAATTTGTAAGCGAAATAAACTAGGATTCGGTGTGAAAACAACAAATCTCATCTCCAAGGTAAAAAATTATCGTGACTCAGTGGACCTGATTAACCGTTTCGGTGTATTCTCAATACCACTAAAGTCTGAAAATGAAGGAGACCCCGACCGAATATATGTGGGCTCAACCTCAAGAACACTAAAGTGCCGAATGGCTGAACACAAGTATAGCCTTCGTTCTGCGTCAGCGTCCACGGCACTAACAAAACTAAACACAGACGGGACATACACACCACAATGGGATTGCATAAACATTCTCTGCAACCCACGAGCAAAATCCCATTTATTATTAGCAGAAAGTCTACTAATCTATAAACTTAGCCACCGATGCTGCATCGATGATTACCCTTGCGTTCTCTCACCACAGTGGGACAATTAATGAACATAGAAATTAATCACCACTACCCCCACAAGAACCAAGCGAGAACGAAAACTCAGACGCAAGCGCGTAATAGAAATCACCGACGCGCACGCAGAATAAACCTGTACGACATAACCAACGTAACTTACAAACACCCTATACACTGAGTGGCCACCTTATTATGACCACCTGACAGTTTTAAGAAAATGAGCTATGGTTGTACGCTGTTGCCGCCAGAGGGCGAGGCTAGTATAAAAAGGGAAAGCTTAGTGCTTGCGACAGTAGTAGAAGTGATTTTTGGGTGACGAGATGGGTAAAAAATGTGATTTTAAGGACTTTCAACGTGGGATGATTGTAGGAGCTCGGAACCATGGAGCGAGTATCACCGAAACCGCCGCATTCGTGAAATGTTCCAGAGCAGCTGTTGTTAAAGTGTTTAAAGACTGGACTGTCAGCCAAAAAACTGGGTCTCTACGTGTAACGTGTGGTCGTTATCGACTAGTGACTGCTCGGGCGGAACGGAGAGTGTCCAGACTGGTAACCGACACAGAAGTTCAACAGTGCAGCAAATTACAGACCATCTTAATCAAGGATCCCCTCAAATGATCTCTGCACGCACTGTTCGCCGTACACTGCATCGGATGGGATATGACAGCCGAAGGCCTGTTCGAACACTTTTGCTGTCTGCAGTTAACAAGAGAAAACGTCTCCAGTTCGCACAGGAGCACAAGGATTGGACAGTCGATAATTAGAAACAAATTATGTAGTCCGATGAATCACGTTTTCGGTTGCACCATGCCAATGGCCGAGTGAGAATTTGGCGGAAACAGCACGAAAGCATGGGCCCCAGATGCATTGCTACAACCCTTCAAGCTGGTGGAGGCAACGTTATGGTTTGGGGAATGTTTTCCTGGCATGCTTTGGGCCCTTTAATTCGTGTTGATCAACGTCTGACTGGTACATCATATCTAAACATCGTTCCGGACCAAGCGCATCCTGTCATGTGGATGGCTTATCCCAATGACGAAGGCTACTTTCAACAAGATAATGCGTCCTGCCATAGTGCTCGTATTGTACAGGATTGGTTTCGGGAACATGCCGGCGAGTTTACTTTGCTTAGGTGGCTTCCGCAATCTCCAGAACCCAACCCCATTGATAATTTGTGGGATGAAGTTGAACGAGCCATCAGACAGCTGGATCCACAAACCTGCAATCTCTCACTCCTGGAAAGTGCTATTCATCAAGCATGGTCTCAGATTCCACAAACCACCTATCAACATCTCGTGGAGTCCATGCCACGAAGAATCGACACAGTATTAAAGGCAAAATGTGGCCGAACGAAGTACTGAGGGGGTGGTCATAATAAAGTGGCTAACATTACACATCTCGGACGGGACAAATCTTTCAGCCAATTTTATTGTATGTTTTAATCACATCTGATGAAGGATTCAAGGTAAATCCGAAAGTGCTCATGTAGGAACTGGTTTTACGTATCAGAACCTTTTATTATTATTACGTAATCTAATCGTGCATAAGACGGTAGGCATTTATCTTCAATAATTTCAGCACGAATCTTTGCTTTTAATAAAGCTATTGTGCATTTGAAAAATTGTCCTGTTGGATTTCTCATCGTAATGAGCTGTCTTGATGTTCTCGCTGGACGCAAGTACTGCTATCGTCAGGCCACAGTCCATGGTACAGAAGCAATGAATTCTTACGAATTTGTTTGTGGTCTCAACATGCGATTGGTTGCATACTTTAACGATTTGCATATACCACCTGCCAGCACACACCTACCAATTTATATGCTGATACGCAGAGTCCTTCTGGGTGGGGCAATTTCAGTGTCTAGCGATGTACAGGGTGTTTCAGCGGGAAGACCCACTTTTTAAATAGGTCAATCGTTCGACTTAATAACTAAACAGTAACGTAACTTAATGAGAGGCTAATATAATGGGAGCATGACTTACCATCACATCAAGTTTTCTGCAGATGGCGTCCGTGAGGCCTTTAGCGGCTGTTCCCACGTTCTTTTTTTTTTTTTTTTTTTGATTGGAGGTTTAACGACCAACGTGAGCAACTCAATGGGCTATAAACAGTCGCCCGTCCCTAATTTAGGGTCACTGGTTCCAGGGAAGGGAAAGAGCCAGTGCCGTAAGACAAACACAACATCCATGCCTCACCGGTATTCGAACCCGGACCCCGTTCGGACGAATGATCAGAGGCCATCGCTTAGACCACTGCGCCACAGGGGCGGCGTTCCCACGTTCACTCGTCAGTTCTTGCCACAGGCAGTGAGATGTCGTGCACAAGGCAGCAGCGCGTGTTTATCGTGAAGAATTACTAGCTTACCAATTCTGGTACTACCACACAAAGAGCATACCGGCACAAGTAGGGTATTCGTGATGGGCCTGATCGGAAGACGATTCTAAGGTTCGTGGAGAAGCTGGGAGAAACAAGTTCATTACTGAATCAGGAAGGGAAGCACAACCCCCATCAAGAGTGTCGCAGTGTGCAGAAGATGTTCGTAAGCGATTCTTTCGCTTCTCCCGGAAATTATTGCGCCGATTGTCACAGGAGACTGGCTACTCTTTGATGATGTCCCAAAGAGCAGCTAAGCACGCAAACATCAGGCCGTACAGAGTGACAGCTGTACACCAGCTGATGGGGCCCGACAAAATCACGCGTGTACGTTATTGCAATTTGTTCCTCAACTGGGTGGAAAGAAACCCTGGAATATTGACGATGACATGGTTCACCGATGAAGCTTGGTTTCATCTCTCAGGATATGTAAATTTTCAAAACACGGGGATTTGGGCGTTAGAAAACCCTCATGCGATCCACGAGACACCACTTCATCTGCAAAAGTTGTGTGCGTGTGGTGTGCAATTCCCGTTGAGAGAGTTCTCTGAAGGAATTGTTAACACAGCTGTGTACAAGGACATCTTCATGGCTTTTATGGAGAAACTAGACGACATCGAGCTTACGCAGGGGTACTTCCAGCAGGATAAAGCCACGTGACACACCTGCAACGAGTCCATGGCGCTCATTAACAGCTTTCCGTGGACCGTGTAATCTCCAAAGACCTGTAGCGCTCCAGGTCACCAGACTTGACGTCAGTGGATTACTTCTTGTGCGGCTATCTTAAGGATAGTATACAAAAACAGACCACGAACCATTCAGGATCTCCGGACAGACATCACGAAATAAACAATATCGATACAGACATGTTGAGGCGTGTATCAGAAAAACATGGTGAAACGTGTGCAAATGTGTTTCGAAGGAGAGGAGTTACACTTTCAGCACTTGATGTGATGTTAAGTCATTCTCCCATTATTAACCTCTCATTTACACGTAGTTACGTTACTGTTTAGTCATTAAGTCGAACATTTGACCTATTTAAAAAGTGGGACTTTCCGCTGAAACATCTTGTATTTGGAAAAGCGCCAAAGTGTCTAAAGAATCGTATTTTGGCAACATTTTCTCATACTCTACATGTGAAATCAGCATAGGTGTCATTAATTTTATTGTTATTGTATTTTGCAAATTTTGTACGAGATACATTATCGAAGAAGAGAAAACAGAAAATTATTGAGTTTGAAAAAAATTCGAACTGGCTATTCAAAGTGATATTTCAGCGGCACGTCGTCTGTTCTAGAATCACTCTCGAATCTGCGGTTAGAAGGGACAGATTACTTATATAGCTCTTTCGTATTCATATTGACTATATTGACAAAAGTCACTGGACACCTAGAAGAGAAACACAAAATAGCATTTATTGACATACATTAGTACGGTGTCGGTCCACCTTTGCCTTAATGCATGAACTGACCCTTCGAGACATGCTTTCAACAAGGTTTTGGAACACAGCGATAGGTATACGCTTCCATTCAGTACATAATGCTGCCACTAACTGTTGCTTAGCAGTAGGCCTTGGTTCCAAACTTCTTATGCGACGTTCTAATTCATCCCATAGGTGCTCCATGGGATTAAGATCAGGGCTTTGTGCTGGCCAGTCCACACACGATACGGAATTATCGTCAAACCACGCCGTAACAGTCCTTGCTTTATGGCTCGGTGCATTATCCTGCTAGTACCAACAAGGCTCGGTTCCATATAGTATTGCCACAGAGTTGGTAGGGCATAATTGTCCAGAATATCGAGGTACACGTGCTGGTTAACAGGCTTCTCCACGATAACTAATGGGCCAGGACCATATCACGAAAAACACCCCCACACGAGTACACTGCCAACTCCAAACATGACCGTAGGAACAGTACTCTGTGGTAAATAGCGTTCCCCAGGCTGCCGCCATACCCACACACGGCCATCAGGCTGATGGATCTTGTATCTGGATGCATCAGTCCGTAGGACCTGTTTTCATTGATCTACGGTCCACGATAAATGCTCTTTACACCATGCTAAACGACTAGTAGCATTCCGAGTGGAGATGAAAGGCTTATGAGCAGCCGCGTGACCCCGATAACCCATGGAATAAAGTTTTCTGCGAATGGTACGTGTACATTCCGAGGCTCCAGCATTTTTACTCGCCTGTACACTGTCTTTTACAGTACTGCGTCGATTAGCTGTAACGACTCTCCTGAGGTTTCGACGTCCTCTATCACTAATTTTCTTTGGTCTGCCGGTATGTTTTGCTGCTTAAGGCACGCCATGTATCTTCCACTTATTCAGTACGTCCAAAACAGTTGACTTGGGTATTTTTAAGCGCCTCTCGGTTTCTCTTATGTACAACCCACTAATATAAACACCCAACAATCTTTCCTTTCTCAAAGTCAGTTCTCTACCGCCGCGACATTTTCACTCAACCTCACAGTGCGATACGATCCCGGTCAGCTGCAGGCTTGTTTGTATACCGTTTGCAGCTGTGCTGCGCATCTTAACAACGCAGCGGTTCCGTTCGTTTGCTTTTGAATGGGTGTCCCGTGACTTTTGTTAATATAGTGTATTTGCTGATTATTATCTTTTCAGACATCTTAGTTAACAAGGAAAATATGATGGAGCACTCGGCAGGAATAAGCGCTTTTAGGAAACGCCATGTAGGGGCAAAACTGCGTAAAAGGAAAATTGCCGAAATATATGCCGTCTTTATTACAGTTACAGCAGTCCGATACGAAGAAGAATTTTTCCAATCTATCGTTTCAAAGCGGAGATATCGTTCTTAATACATTTACATCACCTAGTGGGAAAATTATTTTTACTGGAAATTCAAAAATCCGTGGATTATCATTTTGATCATTAGCGACATCCGACGCAAAAATAATTTTTCGTATCCGACTAATAGATGCTGAAATATTGTATCCACATAAGCAAAAACGCATGTTTTACCAAACAAGCATTCTGAAAATTGAGCATAACAGTTCACTTTTTATTATTATTTTTTGTGTAGTTCCTTAATAGTAACCCTTATCTCAGAAATAACGTAATGTTAATATGGCCTTTTCAGAGCATATCGCAGACTGGTTTTTCGCATTTCTGGTTTTTCTTGGGTGACTGACGTGAATCGGATTTCGCCAGTTCCAGCCATTTTTTTTTTAAACTCGGACGCGTGCATTTTTTTTTTTTTTTTTCTGCGTGAGATCTTCCGTTTTCAACGTTTACTGCAGCTGAACAGGCTTTTCTACAGGAGTTTTTTTTTTAGCACAGATTTAGAAACCTCCGGGTTCTTTTTATGACACGGGAGACAGTGAGAAGGTGAATGGATTTGGAACCGATAAGCGCACAACAGGTTAGACGCTCACTAAACGGAAATCACTCGATAAAAATCATCCAGCGTTAAAATCTCTGCTTCAAAGTGTGTTTCGTTGGGTGGTTTTGGGAGAGGAAAACGCTTTATTTATTTTTTTGTCTTATTTTTTTTTAATGTTTTTGTTTTTGCGCATTTCTAAGCCGATTATAAAAGGAGATTCCATGAACTGTCAGAAAAAAAAAGCGACGAAACCTTGGATGCCCGCCCGAAATCTTCAAACAAACCAAGCTTTTATGCACAACTGATTTCTATCCTTCATTCTTTCTCTTCCTCTCTCTCCCTCGCAAGTAAACATACAGGTAGAACTGCTTTTCTCCGTTCATGCTTCCAATCTTTTTCTCCCCCCCCAAAAAAAAAAAAAAACCCAAGGCTTTGAAAAAGCACGAAACAAACTCCCTCTTCCATTCCTTCGTTCTGTCTTTCCCAAACAAACAAACGAGACTTTGAAAAGGCGTAGATGGCCTCACACAATACATGAAATAAATACAAATTAAAATAAGAAGCAATATTTTGAAGTGAATGAGCTATAGCAGAGGTTTCCAATCTGTGCGTCGCGTCGCCGCTGTTGGTGTAAGGCGGTCGCGACTATATGGAAAAACTAAAACTTATAATTTATAGTGAAACGCAACATGCAAATTTTCAAGACGTGTACATATTTAAAAAAAATGGATTGTAAGAAAGAATGTTAAAGAAAAAATACAGGTAGGCTCAGTTCTGATTGAGACATCAGTTTGGAATGTAGGACTACGCCTTGGAGATCGGAGAGTTGAAATGAGCTAGTCGAGTATGGTTTCAAAACGTTTATTCAATTTGTTATAGCCAACACAGGTCTATGATATGAAAAGTAGCATACATAATTTCTACAAATAATGCTGGATACATTGCGAACAGAAAGTAGATTGATACACGAATTACCCAACGTGGTGCTCTGTCTTCTCGAGCTTCTTACATTCCTCATCACTTACTCTTGCCTCGTTTTGATTTTCTCCACTTTTGCTTGTGTTCATTCTGCGAATTGCGCGGCATTCTCGAAAATGTTAACGCGTTCACACGAACACAATTTTTAAAAATTTTAGTTTCAACCACTGCGATATGTTCTTTTTATGCATATTTGAATATACCTCCTTGAGAGTTTTAGAATGATACCACGCACAGTCGTTTTGCACTCACGGTTGCCCAGATAAACCGCGGTATTGTCAAAAGTGTTCATCGGTTCACAAGAAAACAATTTTTAAAATGTTCAGTTCAAACCATTGCGAAATGTTCTTCGTATATTTGAGTAGATCTCTTCGAGAGCTTTAAAACGATACCACGCACAGTCGTGTTGCTTTTACGGTTGCTGAAATAAATTGAGTCAAACGCGGCGACACACCCAGAAATATTGTATCATCTCCCACGCGCACAGGGAGCGCTGCGCGAACGATGTATTGCGCAGTACGCGAATCGAACTGCATGCTGTTTACGAATATGCAAACACGATTAGTATAATGATTTCAATTGGGACCTGTTTTTGTCACAGGCGGTAGGCCGTAAGTCGCCCCATACTATCCACGAAGTTAGAGTTAGTCCTACGTCAAAAAAGAAAACACATAATTTTTGTTGTTGTGAAAGCGCTCCCTTCATCTGAGTTCCGGACTGTAATGCTCTTTGAAAACTTGGCGTGACGTCGTGCGGGTCTAGCTCACCCTGCAGTCTGAAAATGGACTGAGCCAGGCAAAGTCAAGCGATAACGTTCTGCCGCCGCATTGTTGGGCGCTTAGTTTACTACGCAGTCTTTATTCGATACTTATGTAGTGTGTATCAATATTTGGTAGAGCTGAGCGGCTGTGTTTTAATAACCGTGATCGTAGTTATTTTTATGTGAGTGTGTGTTGGCTTATGATAACGAAGAAGTTTTTAAATAAAAAACGTGGTGTAGAAGAAGTTTGAAGTAGTTCTAAACTGGCGAGAAGGAACAAGTCCAGAAATTATGATGACACGTACTTGGGTTTCGGTTTCACGTGCACTGTTGTTAGGAACGAAGGACATCCTCAGTGTGTAATCTGTGTGTAATCTGCCTGAATTCAAGCTAGTAATGTAAATGACTATTCTATTTTTAAAAATACCACAAACTCCAATTTGGGCAATTTTTATTTTGGGTACAGGAGCGTCGTACGGAAAATGTAACATGTGAAGGGCGGCGCGGTTTCAAAAAGTTCGGGAACCCCTGAGCTATTCCATGGGCTCCTTCTCTCTCAAATAAAAAAGCAAATGGGATTTCGAAAAGACATGACTTACCTGTTCAACCCATTTCTTCTTTCCCTCCCAGATAAAAAACAAGCAGAAAAAACCCGGTTCCGGACAATTCGACCAAAGGGACAATTGGTCCAATGCCGTTTGGTCTAATAGACAATTCGTCCAATGTACGATTAGTCCAATGCCGATTCGTCCAATGGTACAATTGGTCCAACGCAGTTTCGTCCAATGGTATCATTCTACCAACAGTCAACTTTTCTTAGTTTTAAGAAATGAATAATAATTCAAGTTATTCTCCTTTTTATATACTTTTGAAAAAATGATTTACTGTGCATATATTTGGTATTTGTAAACATTTTATAAACTTGGTAAAAGGCACTCAACGGAACATTTCTCACCTCTTTGCAAGGCACCTAGGCCGTGGGCCTGTTTAGAAGATTTTAAGTTAAAACTTAGATATTTGGTATTTGTAAACATGTTATATAACCTAATAAAAGGCTCTCAACGGATCATTTCTCACCATTTTGCAAGGCACCTAGGCCGCGGGCCTGTTTAGTAGATTTCAAGTTATAACTTAGATATTTGATATTTGTAAACATTTTATAAAACCTAATGAAAGGCTCTCAACGGATAATTTCTCAGCTCTTTACGAGGTACCTAGACCGCGGGCCGTTTTAGAAGATTTTAATTTACAACTTAGAAATTTGGTTTTGTAAACGAATAAAAACTGTTAAAAAGGCCTAGGCCTTATGAAGTAATATTGAGTGCCTAAGTAAAGGCGTTATATTATTAATTTGATTTGATACGTAAACGTTAAGGATATGACATTGGTAGAATAAAAACTGTTTAAAGGGCCTAAGGCGTATGAATTAATATTGAGTGCCTAAGTAAAAGCGCAATATTATTAACTTGACCTGATGTGTAAACTTTGTGCATATGAGATCGATAGAATAAAAACTGTTAAAACGGACTAGGCCTTATGAATTATTATTAAGTGCCTAGGTAAAGGCGTAATATTATTAACTTGATTTGATATGTAAACGTTATGAATATCACATCGGTAGAGTAAAAACTGTTTAAAAAGCCTGGATCCGAACCCTGTCCAGTTTTCCAGTGGCCACTGAGCCGAACCCCACTGCATGCTACAAACAGAAACGGGAAATAGAAATAGTAATGGAATAAATATTATTTAATGCAAGAGAGAAACATCGAAGTTGATTGAATGGCTCGTACATCAGTAACTTCATACTGCAGCGAGAACAGTATAACAAGTAAAACCGATTCCGAAAAAAAAAAAAAAAAAAAGAAAAAATTCATAACCACAATATTACGCATGGAAAGTATCATTATTTTACATTCTTTGGATTACTCGAAGACAGAATCAGAACGAATGAAATTTTTTTCGCACGAGTTAAGCTCTTCGGACAGATCAGACGGAATTGGACTAATCGTACCATTGGACCAATTGGCATTGGACGAATCGGCATTGGACCAATCGTCGTTGGACGAATCGTACCAGACCCGAAAAAAAACATCATCAGAATTGCCAATTCCATTGGTTCCTTCTTTCTCGAATAAAAAATAAATAGGATATTGAAAAGTCATGATTGGTCTCTTTCACCTATTTCTTCCCCCACCCCCCAAAAAAGCAGTAATTTAGGAAGCACGAAATGACGTCTTCCATCCATTCCTTCTTTCTCTCTCAAACAAACAAAGAAGATTTTGAAAAGGCATGGATGACAACCTCTTTCATCCGTTTCGTCTCTCTCTTGAGCTGTTCCGGTGGCACAGTGGTTTAAGCGACGGCTTCTGATCATTCGCCCAACGGAGGGGTCTGGGTTCGTATCACGGTAAGGCATATTTGTTCGTGTTAGTCTTTCGGAGGTTTATTCCTTGAGTTCTTTGTTCACCTATGCACATTGCTGTCGTTGAAACACAGAATGTCTATACTATATACGTATATCTGTCAACCAAGTCCAATATATGGTCAATATGTGCTGAGTGGCCACTTTATTATGACCACACCCTCAGTACTTCCTTGGGCCACCTTTTACCTTTAATACTGCGTCGATTCTTCGTGGCATGGACTCTACGAGATGTTAATAGGTGGTTTGTGGGATCTGAGACCATGCTTGATGAATAGCACTTTCCAGGAGTGTGAGATTGCAGGATTGTGGATCCAGCTGTCTGATGGCTAGTTCAACTTCACCCCACAAATTCTCAATGGGGTTGAGATCTGGAGATTGTGGGGGCCACCTAAGCAAAGTAAACTCACCGGCATGTTCCTGAAACCAATCCTGTACAATACGAGCACTATGGCAGGACGCATCTTGTTGAAAGTAGCCGTCACCATTGGGATAAACCATCCACATGATATGATGCACTTGGTCTGCAACGATGTTTAGATATGATGTGCCAGTCAGACGTTGATCAACACGAATTAAAGGGCCCAAAGCATGCCAGGAAAACATTCCCCAAACCATAACGTTGCCTTCACCAGCTTGAAGGGTTGTAGCAATGCATCTGGGGTCCATGCTTTCTTGCTGTTTCCGCCAAATTCTCACTCGGCCATCGGCATGGTGCAACTGAAAACGTGATTCATCGGAACACATAATTTGTTTCCAATTACCGACTGCCCAATCCTTGTGCTCCTGTGCGAACTGGAAACGTTTTCTCTTGTTAACTGCAGACAGCAAAGGTGTTCGAACAGGCCTTTGGCTGCCATATCCCATCCGATGCAGAGTACAGTGAACAGTGCGTGCAGAGATCATTTGAGAGGATCCTTGATTAAGATGGTCTGTAATTTGCTGCACTGTTGAACTTCTGTTGTCTGTTACCAGTCTGGACACTCTCCGTTCCGCCCGAGCAGTTACTAGTCGATGACGACCACACGTTACACGTAGAGACCCAGTTTTTTGGCTGACAGTTCAGTCTTTAAACACTTTAACAACAGCTGCTCTGGGCCGCCCCGGTGGCGCAGTGGTCTAAGCGATGGCCTCTGATCATTCGTCCGAACGGGGTCCGGGTTCGAATCCCGGTGAGGCATGGATGTTGTGTTTGTCTTACGGCACTGGTTCTCTCCCTTCCCTGGAACTAGTGACATTAAATTAGGGACGGGCGACTGCTTATAGCTAATTGAGTTGCTCACGGTGGTCGTTAAACCTCCAATCAGAAAAAAACAAAAAAAAAAAAACCAGCTGCTCTGGAACATTTTACGAATGCGGCGGTTTCGGTGATACTCGTTTCATGGCTCCGAGCTCCTACAATCATCTCGTGCTGAAAGTCCTTCAAATCGCATTTTTTACCCATCTCGTCACCCAAAAACCACTTCTACTACTGTCGCAAGTACTAAGCTTTCCCTTTTCATACCAGCCTGTCCCTCTGGCGGCAACAGCGTGCTGCCATAGCTCATTTGCTTAAAACTGTCAGGTGGTCATAATAAAGTGGCCACTCAGCGTATATGTAACCTGTATCTGTCAAACAAGTCCAATAAATAATTAAAAAAATTAAAATAATAATAAAATATCTCTCTTAAACAGTTTTGGTTTCATTCTTCCTCTCTCAAATAAGCAAAGATATTTTGAAAAAGTGCGGAATGACCTCTTCCATCTTTATATCTCTGTCAAATAACAAACAAACAAACAAGATTTTGAGAGGGCATGGAATGACCTATTCCATCCATTCTTTCTTCCCCTCTCGAAGAAACAAAGAAGATATATAGTGTGGAAGAAATATGCTTCTCATAATACGTGAAAAATACGTCATGATAATTAACACAGCAATCAGATATCTCTGAATTGACTGTATTTACTGTTCTTCACGTAATATCGATCACATCAGAAAACTTGAAAATTTCATCGCCCTGGAGCGGGAATCGAACACGCATCTCCCGATTACCTTTCGAGCATGCTACCGTTACGCTACCTAGGTCGACAAAGTCACAAGTATCTGAATGTTAGGAGCATCGGAATATTCTCCGACCGCATTCTTAATCGAAGCAAACTGCGCAGAGATGTCTGATTGCTGTGTTAATTATCATGACGTATTTTCCACGTATTATGAGAATAATATTTCTTCCACACTATAAACTTGAACGACTGGTGATATGCGTAACAACGCTAGATGGCAGCACAGTTTGCTTCGATTAAGAATATTCCGATGCTCTTGACACTCATATACTTGTGACTTTGTCGTCCTGGGTGGTGTAGCGGTCGCATGCTCGAACGCTAAGCAGGAGATGCGGGTTCGATTCCCTCTCAAGGACAATGAAATTTTTATTACGTGAAGAACAATAAATACAGTCAATTCATAAATGTCTTATTACTGTGTTAATTATCAAAACAAAGAAGATTTTAAAAAAGGACTGTCAAATAAATAAACAAGATTTTGAACAGGCATGGATGTGCGTGTGTGACCACCTTTTGTGTCTGTTCCTACTCTTGATCAAATAAATAAGATTTTGAGAAGGCATGGATAACCTTTTCCACCCATTTCTTCTTTCTTTCTTAAACAAATAAACAAGATTTTGAACAGGCATGGATAACCTTTTCCACCCATTCCTTCTTTCTCTCTTCAACAAATAAACAAGATTTTGAACAGGCATGGATGTGCGTGTGTGACCACCTTTTGTGTCTGTTCCTACTCTTTCTCAAATAAAGGAGATTTTGAGAAGGCATGGATAACCTTTTCCACCCATTCCTTCTTTCTGTCTTAAACATATAAACAAGATTTTGAACAGGCATGGATGTGCGTGTGTGACCACCTCTTGTGTCTGTTCCTACTCTTTCTCAAATAAATAAGATTTTGAGAAGGCATGGATAACCTTTTCACCCATTCCTTCTTTCTGTCTTAAACAAATAAACAAGATTTTGAACAGGCATGGATGTGCGTGTGTGACCACCTCTTGTGTCTGTTCCTACTATTTCTCAAATAAATAAGATTTTGAGAAGGCATAGATAACCTTTTTCACCCATTGTTTCTTTCTCTCTTAAACAAATAAACAAGATTTTGAACAGGCATGGATGTGCGTGTGTGACCACCTTTTGTGTCTGTTCCTACTCTTTCTCAAATAAATAAGATTTTGAGAAGGCATAGATAACCTTTTTCACCCATTCCTTCTTTCTCTCTTAAACAAATAAACAAGATTTTGAACAGGCATGGATGTGCGTGTGTGACCACCTTTTGTGTCTGTTCCTACTCTTTCTCAAATAAATAAGATTTTGAGAAGGCATAGATAACCTTTTTCACCCATTCCTTCTTTCCCTTTTCAACAAATAAACAAGATTTTGAACAGGCATGGATGTGCGTGTGTGACCACCTTTTGTGTCTGTTCCTACTCTTTCTCAAATAAAGGAGATTTTGAGAAGGCATGCATAACCTTTTCCACCCATTCCTTCTTTCTGTCTTAAACAAATAAACAAGATTTTGAACAGGCATGGATGTGCGTGTGTGACCACCTTTTGTGTCTGTTCCTACTCTTTCTCAAATAAATAAGATTTTGAGAAGGCATGGATAACCTTTTTCACCCATTCCTTCTTTCTCTCTTCAACAAATAAACAAGATTTTGAACAGGCATGGATGTGCGTGTGTGACCACCTCTTGTGTCTGTTCCTACTCTTTCTCAAATAAATAAGATTTTGAGAAGGCATGGATAACCTTTTTCACCCATTCCTTCTTTCTGTCTTAAACAAATAAACAAGATTTTGAACAGGCATGGATGTGCGTGTGTGACCACCTCTTGTGTCTGTTCCTACTATTTCTCAAATAAATAAGATTTTGAGAAGGCATAGATAACCTTTTTCACCATTGTTTCTTTCTCTCTTAAACAAATAAACAAGATTTTGAACAGGCATGGATGTGCGTGTGTGACCACCTTTTGTGTCTGTTCCTACTCTTTCTCAAATAAATAAGATTTTGAGAAGGCATAGATGACCTTTTTCACCCATTCCTTCTTTCTCTCTTAAACAAATAAACAAGATTTTGAACAGGCATGGATGTGCGTGTGTGACCACCTTTTGTGTCTGTTCCTACTCTTTCTCAAATAAATAAGATTTTGAGAAGGCATAGATAACCTTTTTCACCATTGTTTCTTTCTCTCTTAAACAAATAAACAAGATTTTGAACAGGCATGGATGTGCGTGTGTGACCACCTTTTGTGTCTGTTCCTACTCTTTCTCAAATAAATAAGATTTTGAGAAGGCATAGATAACCTTTTTCACCCATTCCTTCTTTCTCTCTTCAACAAATAAACAAGATTTTGAACAGGCATGGATGTGCGTGTGTGACCACCTTTTGTGTCTGTTCCTACTCTTTCTCAAATAAAGGAGATTTTGAGAAGGCATGGATAACCTTTTCCACCCATTCCTTCTTTCTGTCTTAAACAAATAAACAAGATTTTGAACAGGCATGGATGTGCGTGTGTGACCACCTCTTGTGTCTGTTCCTACTATTTCTCAAATAAATAAGATTTTGAGAAGGCATAGATAACCTTTTTCACCATTGTTTCTTTCTCTCTTAAACAAATAAACAAGATTTTGAACAGGCATGGATGTGCGTGTGTGACCACCTTTTGTGTCTGTTCCTACTCTTTCTCAAATAAAGGAGATTTTGAGAAGGCATGGATAACCTTTTCCACCCATTCCTTCTTTCTGTCTTAAACAAAAAAACAAGATTTTGAACAGGCATGGATGTGCGTGTGTGACCACCTTTGGTGTCTGTTCCTACTCTTTCTCAAATAAATAAGATTTTGAGAAGGCATAGATAACCTTTTTCACCCATTCCTTCTTTCTCTCTTCAACAAATAAACAAGATTTTGAACAGGCATGGATGTGCGTGTGTGACCACCTTTTGTGTCTGTTCCTACTCTTTCTCAAATAAATAAGATTTTGAGAAGGCATAGATAACCTTTTTCACCCATTCCTTCTTTCTCTCTTAAACAAATAAACAAGATTTTGAACAGGCATGGATGTGCGTGTGTGACCACCTTTTGTGTCTGTTCCTACTCTTTCTCAAATAAATAAGATTTTGAGAAGGCATAGATAACCTTTTTCACCCATTCCTTCTTTCCCTTTTCAACAAATAAACAAGATTTTGAACAGGCATGGATGTGCGTGTGTGACCACCTTTTGTGTCTGTTCCTACTCTTTCTCAAATAAAGGAGATTTTGAGAAGGCATGCATAACCTTTTCCACCCATTCCTTCTTTCTGTCTTAAACAAATAAACAAGATTTTGAACAGGCATGGATGTGCGTGTGTGACCACCTTTTGTGTCTGTTCCTACTCTTTCTCAAATAAATAAGATTTTGAGAAGGCATGGATAACCTTTTTCACCCATTCCTTCTTTCTCTCTTCAACAAATAAACAAGATTTTGAACAGGCATGGATGTGCGTGTGTGACCACCTCTTGTGTCTGTTCCTACTCTTTCTCAAATAAATAAGATTTTGAGAAGGCATGGATAACCTTTTTCACCCATTCCTTCTTTCTGTCTTAAACAAATAAACAAGATTTTGAACAGGCATGGATGTGCGTGTGTGACCACCTCTTGTGTCTGTTCCTACTATTTCTCAAATAAATAAGATTTTGAGAAGGCATAGATAACCTTTTTCACCATTGTTTCTTTCTCTCTTAAACAAATAAACAAGATTTTGAACAGGCATGGATGTGCGTGTGTGACCACCTTTTGTGTCTGTTCCTACTCTTTCTCAAATAAATAAGATTTTGAGAAGGCATAGATGACCTTTTTCACCCATTCCTTCTTTCTCTCTTAAACAAATAAACAAGATTTTGAACAGGCATGGATGTGCGTGTGTGACCACCTTTTGTGTCTGTTCCTACTCTTTCTCAAATAAATAAGATTTTGAGAAGGCATAGATAACCTTTTTCACCATTGTTTCTTTCTCTCTTAAACAAATAAACAAGATTTTGAACAGGCATGGATGTGCGTGTGTGACCACCTTTTGTGTCTGTTCCTACTCTTTCTCAAATAAATAAGATTTTGAGAAGGCATAGATAACCTTTTTCACCCATTCCTTCTTTCTCTCTTCAACAAATAAACAAGATTTTGAACAGGCATGGATGTGCGTGTGTGACCACCTTTTGTGTCTGTTCCTACTCTTTCTCAAATAAAGGAGATTTTGAGAAGGCATGGATAACCTTTTCCACCCATTCCTTCTTTCTGTCTTAAACAAATAAACAAGATTTTGAACAGGCATGGATGTGCGTGTGTGACCACCTCTTGTGTCTGTTCCTACTATTTCTCAAATAAATAAGATTTTGAGAAGGCATAGATAACCTTTTTCACCATTGTTTCTTTCTCTCTTAAACAAATAAACAAGATTTTGAACAGGCATGGATGTGCGTGTGTGACCACCTTTGTGTCTGTTCCTACTCTTTCTCAAATAAAGGAGATTTTGAGAAGGCATGGATAACCTTTTCCACCCATTCCTTCTTTCTGTCTTAAACAAAAAAACAAGATTTTGAACAGGCATGGATGTGCGTGTGTGACCACCTTTGGTGTCTGTTCCTACTCTTTCTCAAATAAATAAGATTTTGAGAAGGCATAGATAACCTTTTTCACCCATTCCTTCTTTCTCTCTTCAACAAATAAACAAGATTTTGAACAGGCATGGATGTGCGTGTGTGACCACCTTTTGTGTCTGTTCCTAATCTTTCTCAAATAAAGAAGATTTTGAGAAGGCATAGATAACCTTTTCCACCCATTCCTTCTTTCTGTCTTAAACAAATAAACAAGATTTTGAACAGGCATGGATGTGCGTGTGTGACCACCTCTTGTGTCTGTTCCTACTCTTTCTCAAATAAATAAGATTTTGAGAAGGCATGGATAACCTTTTCACCCATTCCTTCTTTCTGTCTTAAACAAATAAACAAGATTTTGAACAGGCATGGATGTGCGTGTGTGACCACCTCTTGTGTCTGTTCCTGCTATTTCTCAAATAAATAAGATTTTGAGAAGGCATAGATAACCTTTTTCACCATTGTTTCTTTCTCTCTTAAACAAATAAACAAGATTTTGAACAGGCATGGATGTGCGTGTGTGACCACCTTTTGTGTCTGTTCCTACTCTTTCTGAAATAAATAAGATTTTGAGAAGGCATAGATAATCTTTTTCACCATTGTTTCTTTCTCTCTTAAACAAATAAACAAGATTTTGAACAGGCATGGATGTGCGTGTGTGACCACCTTTTGTGTCTGTTCCTACTCTTTCTCAAATAAATAAGATTTTGAGAAGGCATAGATAACCTTTTTCACCCATTCCTTCTTTCTCTCTTAAACAAATAAACAAGATTTTGAACAGGCATGGATGTGCGTGTGTGACCACCTTTTGTGTCTGTTCCTACTCTTTCTCAAATAAATAAGATTTTGAGAAGGCATAGATAACCTTTTTCACCATTGTTTCTTTCTCTCTTAAACAAATAAACAAGATTTTGAACAGGCATGGATGTGCGTGTGTGACCACCTTTTGTGTCTGTTCCTACTCTTTCTCAAATAAATAAGATTTTGAGAAGGCATAGATAACCTTTCTCACCCATTCCTTCTTTCTCTCTTGAACAAATAAACAAGATTTTGAACAGGCATGGATGTGCGTGTGTGACCACCTTTTGTGTCTGTTCCTACTCTTTCTCAAATAAATAAGATTTTGAGAAGGCATAGATAACCTTTTTCACCCATTCCTTCTTTCTCTTTTCAACAAATAAACAAGATTTTGAACAGGCATGGATGTGCGTGTGTGACCACCTTTTGTGTCTGTTCCTACTCTTTCTCAAATAAATAAGATTTTGAGAAGGCATAGATAACCTTTTTCACCCATTCCTTCTTTCTCTTTTCAACAAATAAACAAGATTTTGAACAGACATGGATGTGCGTGTGTGACCACCTTTTGTGTCTGTTCCTACTCTTTCTCAAATAAAGGAGATTTTGAGAAGGCATGGATAACCTTTTCCACCCATTCCTTCTTTCTGTCTTAAACAAATAAACAAGATTTTGAACAGGCATGGATGTGCGTGTGTGACCACCTTTTGTGTCTGTTCCTACTCTTTCTCAAATAAATAAGATTTTGAGAAGGCATAGATAACCTTTTTCACCCATTCCTTCTTTCTCTTTTCAACAAATAAACAAGATTTTGAACAGGCATGGATGTGCGTGTGTGACCACCTTTTGTGTCTCTTCCTACTCTTTCTCAAATAAAGGAGATTTTGAGAAGGCATGGATAACCTTTTCCACCCATTCCTTCTTTCTGTCTTAAACAAATAAACAAGATTTTGAACAGGCATGGATGTGCGTGTGTGACCACCTTTTGTGTCTGTTCCTACTCTTTCTCAAATAAATAAGATTTTGAGAAGGCATAGATAACCTTTTTCACCCATTCCTTCTTTCTCTCTTCAACAAATAAACAAGATTTTGAACAGGCATGGATGTGCGTGTGTGACCACCTCTTGTGTCTGTTCCTACTCTTTCTCAAATAAATAAGATTTTGAGAAGGCATGGATAACCTTTTCACCCATTCCTTCTTTCTCTCTTAAACAAATAAACAAGATTTTGAAAAGGCATGGATGTGCGTGTGTGATCACCTTTTGTGTCTGTTCCTACTCTTTCTCAAATAAATAAGATTTTGAGAAGGCATGGATAACCTTTTCCACCCATTCCTTCTTTCTCTCTTAAACAAATAAACAAGATTTTGAACAGGCATGGATGTGCGTGTGTGACCACCTCTTGTGTCTGTTCCTACTATTTCTCAAATAAATAAGATTTTGAGAAGGCATGGATAACCTTTTTCACCCATTCCTTCTTTCTCTCTTAAACAAATAAACAAGATTTTGAAAAGGCCTGTAATGACCATTTTCATACATTGCTTCTTTCTTTCGCAAACAGAGATGTTGAAAAGGTACAGAGCAATCTCTTCAACGTGCAGTTTTTCTTTCTCTTGCAAACACACAAACAAGATTTTAAAAAGTTTCTTCTCCCCCTCTCTTAAACGAAGATCAAATGTAGGCACATCTGGCTGATTTTGCCTCACTCGTTCTGCTTTCTCTCGCTCTCAACCAAACAATGTTTTCACATTGCACGAGATGCTCGTCTTCGTGCAGTCTGCCTCTCAACATAACTAACTAAAAAACAAAATTAAAAAACAAGTTCTTCACATGGCAGAAATTGTTCTACTTGCTCTCTGTCTGGCATGCACACACGCACAAAGACGAAAGCTTCACACGACACATGGAGATCTTTTGCACTGTTTTCCTGCTGCTCTCGAGTACACAAAATTCGACATGGTGTCGATTGTCCTATTTATTTTATGTGCATCCCTCACTTTCTAAAAGACAAGGTCTTTGCACGACACGGATTATTTTTCTCCGTTTTCTCTCTCTATCGCTCAATTTTCCCCAAAGAAATTAGCACTCCACACAGCAGGAACTGTTTTTCACTCGTTTTTTATGGGGGGGGGGGGGTTGAAGGTTTAACGACCACCGTGAGCAACTGAATGGACTATAAGCAGTCGCTCGTCCCTGATTTAGGGCCATTGGTTCTAGGGAAGGAGAGAGAGCCAGCGCCGTAAGACAAACACAACATCCATGCCTCACCGGAATTCGGACGAATGATCAGAATCCATCGCTTAGATGGATGAATTTGTCTGTACTATCCGCGTCAGAAGCCATCGCTTAGACCTCGTTTTCATTTTTCAGCAAAGAAACAAGATCTTCCCCCTACGCGGATAGTACAAACAAATTCATTCATCTGCTCTGTCTATTTTCTGTCTAACCGGGCTCGAGCTGCTTAATATTTACTGCGGTTCGGGCTCGAGCGCTGAGAAAGAAAGAATTTGTTTTATTTTTAAATGTGATTTCGAAGGATTTAGGTTATTCTTACACTTTCTAGTTAGAGTAGGAGAGACGACTCGAAAGGGCCATGTATTTTGGGTTTGGTTAGCGAATGCCATAGGACGCGTATTAAAGGATTTCCTCGGCGCAGGCAAAGCTTCTTGAAGAATTATAGAAAGTAGATAATACTGTATGATAGTACCCCGAAGAAATTGCGCTCTCTGCCTCGACGCGGTAGTTCCCTGCTAATTCTATTAAGTAATATTTCTAGATTGCAGATCCGCCCGATCTTTCTGGAAGTCATCGGTTAATTGCAGAGGCAAGTCTGGAGAAGATTTTTTTTTTGTTAATGCCTAAATGGATTAGTCATAGTTTTGGGGCTCGTACGGGCCTGGCCTCTGCCTTGCAATATAAAATTCGGGCTCGGGCTCTTAAAATTGAGCAGGAACTTAGCACTGGTACTCATGTCAGCTGCGAGATTGGAAAAACACCAGAACAAAAAAAAAAAAAAAAAAAAAAATGCTGCAAGCGGGCTAACGCCTGCGCTGCCTGCGAGGAAGAAGGTTTTTTTTTTTTTTTTTGAATTTCGCAAATGCAGCATCAATTTCATCTTCGTCAAGGATGAGGATCAAGATCTACTTTTAGGATGTAGGTAAAAATACCCCCGGAGAAAATACCCCTGAAAACTGAAAAGCGGAAAAAATGTCCCCAGAACAAACGGTTCACTGTAAACTGCCACACAGGAACACTGATGTGTGACAGTGTTCCAGTGTGGCAATTTACCGGCAACCCTGATACACATCTTTCGGCAACTTGGCTACAAAAGTTCAAAGGGGGCTATAAAGATTGCCGTTTCTCGGCCTACATTGATAACTGAATTGGGAACTCCAAACGAATTTCGCGAAAACGTTCCATGAAAGCCAAGCGAGAATTGCACTTTAATTTGAAGAAATAAATTGCCGAGGATGCGAAGTACACTTGGTTTGGGAGGGGGAGGGGGGGGGAGCTGGCTGTACCCCGAACTTCTGTAATAATATATTCTGGGTCGCTGGAGTCTGTCAGTGTATCCAGGAAGTTCCCCTTGAAATGTCCGCGAGATCCATGAGCTCAGGGGGGCTTTCCCCCAAAATGTTAAAATGGACGTAGAGCTGTAAACATTAGTACCATGCCTTATATAATGATTCTGTACACGACCACGAATTTTCAGGAGGGTGGGGGATCCCCCCCCCAGCTCACGGACCTCGCGGACGCTTCAAGGGGAACAGCCTGGATACACTGATAGACTCCAGCGGCCCAGAATCTAATATTACGGAAGTTGGGGTTGAGTCTCCTCCCCAAACCAAAAGTACCTGGGATCCTCGGCAATTTATTTCTTCAAATTAAAGTACAATTCTCGCTTGGCTTTCATGGAACGTTTTCTCGAAATTCGTTTGGAGTTCCTAATTCAGTTCTCAATATAGGCCCAGAAATGGCAATCTTTATAGCTCCCCCTCCCTTGAACTTTTGTGGCCAAGTTGCTGAAAGATACGTGGCAGGGTTGCCGGTAAATTGCCACACCGGAACACTGCCACACATCAGTGTTCCTGTGTGGCAGTTTACAGTGAACCGTTTGTTCTGGGGAGTATTTCTTCCGGGGGCATTTTTTCCGCTTTTCAGTTTTCAGGGGTATTTTTACCGTTTACCCTACTTTTAGGCGGGTCTCTTCTTGAAGTCTGGGAAACAGAGGACTCTCTTGACAGTTAATGGTGGCTGGCTTCTGAGAACTCTGGAGAAACTGCGTTCCCAGACAGCTTTTACGAATTTCAGAACTACAATGGGGCACACAAGGAGTTTAGAAATTTGTGGAGCTCTAGGGGTAGAACAATAAATCGTAAAAAAATCCGTAAAACTCCTGATGGCTAGGTGACGCATTCTGAAGGCCCGAGGGCAGGGTACACCAAGTATGTAGCTTACAAATCTAAATCTAAAAGGACTTTAATTAAAATAGAGAAAATTAAAAAAAATGATGTTGAACCCTTCTCTCTCTGAAATAATATTAACAAAATCCATTAAAAAAATTATAAATAAGTAAAATAAGCGGGCTCAACAATGGCGCTAGCAGATTCGCTCTCTGCATGGAAATTAATACTTAGATTGTGCTAGTTTACAACTCAGATCAGATCACATGTAGAGAATTTTAGGAAGGGAGTGTCTGACCCCAGGTCTTAAACAACCCTTAGAAATAGGAAGCTAGGAGATTTGGGCTAGAGTGCCCGATAGGAAAGTCACACGGAAGCGAGGTAGAAGACGCCCTTATTTACTACCGAGGGGCCAGTACCCGGGATCCGACGGCTTAATGTGCCCATCAGATCAGATCATATGTAGAGGATTTTAGGAAGGGAGTGTCTGACCCCAGGTCTTAAACAACCCTTAGAAATAGGAAGCTAGGAGATTTGGGCTAGAGTGCCCGATAGGAAAGTCACACGGAAGCGAGGTAGAAGACGCCCTTATTTACTACCGGGGGCCAGTACCCGGGGTCCGACGGCTTAATGTGCCCATGAGATCAGATCAGATCATATGTAGAGGATTTTAAGAAGGGAGTGTCTGACCCCAGGTCTTAAACAACCCTTAGAAATAGGAAGCTAGGAGATCTGGGCTAGAGTGCCCGATAGGAAAGTCACACGGAAGCGAGGTAGAAGACGCCCTTATTTACTACAGGGGGCCAGTACCCGGGGTCCGACGGCTTAATGTGCCCATCAGATCAGATCAGTTTAGATCATATGTAGAGGATTTTAGGAAGGGAGTGTCTGACCCCAGGTCTTAAACAACCCTTAGAAATAGGAAGCTAGGAGATTTGGGCTAGAGTGCCCGATAGGAAAGTCACACGGAAGCGAGGTAGAAGACGCCCTTATTTACTACCGGGGTGCCAGTACCCGGGGTCCGACGGCTTAACGTGCCCATTCAATGCTCTAGTAGATCACATCAGATCATATGTAGAGGATTTTAGGAAGGGAGTGTCTGACCCCAGGTCTTAAATAACCCTTAGAAATAGGAAGCTAGGAGATTTGGGCTAGAGTGCCCGATAGGAAAGTCACACGGAAGCGAGGTAGAAGACGCCCTTATTTACTACCGGGGCCAGTACCCGGGGTCCGACGGCTTAATGTGCCCATCAGATCAGATCAGTTTAGATCATATGTAGAGGATTTTAGGAAGGGAGTGTCTGACCCCAGGTCTTAAACAACCCTTAGAAATAGGAAGCTAGGAGATTTGGGCTAGAGTGCCCGATAGGAAAGTCACACGGAAGCGAGGTAGAAGACGCCCTTATTTACTACCGGGGGCCAGTACCCGGGATCCGACGGCTTAATGTGCCCATTCAATGCTCTAGTAGATCACATCAGATCATATGTAGAGGATTTTAGGAAGGGAGTGTCTGACCCCAGGTCTTAAACAACCCTTAGAAATAGGAAGCTAGGAGATTTGGGCTAGAGTGCCCGATAGGAAAGTCACACGGAAGCGAGGTAGAAGACGCCCTTATTTACTACCGGAGGGCCAGTACCCGGGATCCGACGGCTTAATGTGCCCATCAGATCAGATCAGATCATATGTAGAGGATTTTAAGAAGGGAGTGTCTGACCCCAGGTCTTAAACAACCCTTAGAAATAGGAAGCTAGGAGATTTGGGCTAGAGTGCCCGATAGGAAAGTCACACGGAAGCGAGGTAGAAGACGCCCTTATTTACTACCGGGGGCCAGTACCCGGGGTCCGACGGCTTAATGTGCCCATGAGATCAGATCAGATCATATGTAGAGGATTTTAAGAAGGGAGTGTCTGACCCCAGGTCTTAAACAACCCTTAGAAATAGGAAGCTAGGAGATCTGGGCTAGAGTGCCCGATAGAAAAGTCACACGGAAGCGAGGTAGAAGACGCCCTTATTTACTACCGGGGTGCCAGTACCCGGGGTCCGACGGCTTAACGTGCCCATTCAATGCTCTAGTAGATCACATCAGATCATATGTAGAGGATTTTAGGAAGGGAGTGTCTGACCCCAGGTCTTAAACAACCCTTAGAAATAGGAAGCTAGGAGATTTGGGCTAGAGTGCCCGATAGGAAAGTCACACGGAAGCGAGGTAGAAGACGCCCTTATTTACTACCGGGGGCCAGTACCCGGGGTCCGACGGCTTAATGTGCCCATTCAATGCTCTAGTAGATCAGATCAGATCATATGTAGAGGATTTTAAGAAGGGAGTGTCTGACCCCAGGTCTTAAACAACCCTTAGAAATAGGAAGCTAGGAGATCTGGGCTAGAGTGCCCGATAGGAAAGTCACACGGAAGCGAGGTAGAAGACGCCCTTATTTACTACCGGGGTGCCAGTACCCGGGGTCCGACGGCTTAATGTGCCCATTCAATGCTCTAGTAGATCACATCAGATCATATGTAGAGGATTTTAGGAAGGGAGTGTCTGACCCCAGGTCTTAAACAACCCTTAGAAATAGGAAGCTAGGAGATTTGGGCTAGAGTGCCCGATAGGAAAGTCACACGGAAGCGAGGTAGAAGACGCCCTTATTTACTACCGGGGGCCAGTACCCGGGGTCCGACGGCTTAATGTGCCCATGAGATCAGATCAGATCATATGTAGAGGATTTTAAGAAGGGAGTGTCTGACCCCAGGTCTTAAACAACCCTTAGAAATAGGAAGCTAGGAGATTTGGGCTAGAGTGCCCGATAGGAAAGTCACACGGAAGCGAGGTAGAAGACGCCCTTATTTACTACCGGGGGCCAGTACCCGGGATCCGACGGCTTAATGTGCCCATGAGATCAGATCAGATCATATGTAGAGGATTTTAAGAAGGGAGTGCCTGACCCCAGGTCTTAAACAGCCCTTAGAAATAGGAAGCTAGGAGATTTGGGCTAGAGTGCCCGATAGGAAAGTCACACGGAAGCGAGGTAGAAGACGCCCTTAGTTACTACCGGGGGCCAGTACCCGGGCTCCGACGGCTTAATGTGCCCATCAGATCAGATCAGATCATATGTAGAGGATTTTAGGAAGGGAGTGTCTGACCCCAGGTCTTAAACAACCCTTAGAAATAGGAAGCTAGGAGATTTGGGCTAGAGTGCCCGATAGGAAAGTCACACGGAAGCGAGGTAGAAGACGCCCTTATTTACTACCGGGGTGCCAGTACCCGGGGTCCGACGGCTTAACGTGCCCATTCAATGCTCTAGTAGATCACATCAGATCATATGTAGAGGATTTTAGGAAGGGAGTGTCTGACCCCAGGTCTTAAACAACCCTTAGAAATAGGAAGCTAGGAGATTTGGGCTAGAGTGCCCGATAGGAAAGTCACACGGAAGCGAGGTAGAAGACGCCCTTAGTTACTACCGGGGGCCAGTACCCGGGATCCGACGGCTTAATGTGCCCATCAGATCAGATCAGATCATATGTAGAGGATTTTAGGAAGGGAGTGTCTGACCCCAGGTCTTAAACAACCCTTAGAAATAGGAAGCTAGGAGATTTGGGCTAGAGTGCCCGATAGGAAAGTGACACGGAAGCGAGGTAGAAGACGCCCTTATTTACTACCGGGGGGCCAGTACCCGGGCTCCGACGGCTTAATGTGCCCATCAGATCAGATCAGATCATATGTAGAGGATTTTAGGAAGGGAGTGTCTGACCCCAGGTCTTAAACAACCCTTAGAAATAGGAAGCTAGGAGATTTGGGCTAGAGTGCCCGATAGGAAAGTCACACGGAAGCGAGGTAGAAGACGCCCTTATTTACTACCGGGGTGCCAGTACCCGGGGTCCGACGGCTTAACGTGCCCATTCAATGCTCTAGTAGATCACATCAGATCATATGTAGAGGATTTTAGGAAGGAGTGTCTGACCCCAGGTCTTAAACAACCCTTAGAAATAGGAAGCTAGGAGATTTGGGCTAGAGTGCCCGATAGGAAAGTCACACGGCAGCGAGGTAGAAGACGCCCTTATTTACTACCGGTGGGCTAGTACCCGGGGTCCGACGGCTTAACGTGCCCATTCAATGCTCTAGTAGATCACATCAGATCATATGTAGAGGATTTTAGGAAGGGAGTGTCTGACCCCAGGTCTTAAACAACCCTTAGAAATAGGAAGCTAGGAGATTTGGGCTAGAGTGCCCGATAGGAAAGTCACACGGAAGCGAGGTAGAAGACGCCCTTATTTACTACCCGGGGTCCTACGGCTTAATGTGCCCATCAGATCAGATCATATGTAGAGGATTTTAGGAAGGGAGTGTCTGACCCCAGGTCTTAAACAACCCTTAGAAATAGGAAGCTAGGAGATTTGGGCTAGAGTGCCCGATAGGAAAGTCACACGGAAGCGAGGTAGAAGACGCCCTTATTTACTACCGGGGGCCAGTACCCGGGGTCCGACGGCTTAATGTGCCCATGAGATCAGATCAGATCATATGTAGAGGATTTTAAGAAGGGAGTGTCTGACCCCAGGTCTTAAACAACCCTTAGAAATAGGAAGCTAGGAGATTTGGGCTAGAGTGCCCGATAGGAAAGTCACACGGAAGCGAGGTAGAAGACGCCCTTATTTACTACCGGGGGGCCAGTACCCGGGATCCGACGGCTTAATGTGCCCATGAGATCAGATCAGATCATATGTAGAGGATTTTAAGAAGGGAGTGCCTGACCCCAGGTCTTAAACAGCCCTTAGAAATAGGAAGCTAGGAGATTTGGGCTAGAGTGCCCGATAGGAAAGTCACACGGAAGCGAGGTAGAAGACGCCCTTAGTTACTACCGGGGGCCAGTACCCGGGCTCCGACGGCTTAATGTGCCCATCAGATCAGATCAGATCATATGTAGAGGATTTTAGGAAGGGAGTGTCTGACCCCAGGTCTTAAACAACCCTTAGAAATAGGAAGCTAGGAGATTTGGGCTAGAGTGCCCGATAGGAAAGTCACACGGAAGCGAGGTAGAAGACGCCCTTATTTACTACCGGGGTGCCAGTACCCGGGGTCCGACGGCTTAACGTGCCCATTTAATGCTCTAGTAGATCACATCAGATCATATGTAGAGGATTTTAGGAAGGGAGTGTCTGACCCCAGGTCTTAAACAACCCTTAGAAATAGGAAGCTAGGAGATTTGGGCTAGAGTGCCCGATAGGAAAGTCACACGGAAGCGAGGTAGAAGACGCCCTTAGTTACTACCGGGGGCCAGTACCCGGGATCCGACGGCTTAATGTGCCCATCAGATCAGATCAGATCATATGTAGAGGATTTTAGGAAGGGAGTGTCTGACCCCAGGTCTTAAACAACCCTTAGAAATAGGAAGCTAGGAGATTTGGGCTAGAGTGCCCGATAGGAAAGTGACACGGAAGCGAGGTAGAAGACGCCCTTATTTACTACCGGGGGGCCAGTACCCGGGCTCCGACGGCTTAATGTGCCCATCAGATCAGATCAGATCATATGTAGAGGATTTTAGGAAGGGAGTGTCTGACCCCAGGTCTTAAACAACCCTTAGAAATAGGAAGCTAGGAGATTTGGGCTAGAGTGCCCGATAGGAAAGTCACACGGAAGCGAGGTAGAAGACGCCCTTATTTACTACCGGGGTGCCAGTACCCGGGGTCCGACGGCTTAACGTGCCCATTCAATGCTCTAGTAGATCACATCAGATCATATGTAGAGGATTTTAGGAAGGAGTGTCTGACCCCAGGTCTTAAACAACCCTTAGAAATAGGAAGCTAGGAGATTTGGGCTAGAGTGCCCGATAGGAAAGTCACACGGCAGCGAGGTAGAAGACGCCCTTATTTACTACCGGTGGGCTAGTACCCGGGGTCCGACGGCTTAACGTGCCCATTCAATGCTCTAGTAGATCACATCAGATCATATGTAGAGGATTTTAGGAAGGGAGTGTCTGACCCCAGGTCTTAAACAACCCTTAGAAATAGGAAGCTAGGAGATTTGGGCTAGAGTGCCCGATAGGAAAGTCACACGGAAGCGAGGTAGAAGACGCCCTTATTTACTACCGGGGTGCCAGTACCCGGGGTCCGACGGCTTAACGTGCCCATTCAATGCTCTAGTAGATCACATCAGATCATATGTAGAGGATTTTAGGAAGGGAGTGTCTGACCCCAGGTCTTAAACAACCCTTAGAAATAGGAAGCTAGGAGATTTGGGCTAGAGTGCCCGATAGGAAAGTCACACGGAAGCGAGGTAGAAGACGCCCTTATTTACTACCGGGGGCCAGTACCCGGGCTCCGACGGCTTAATGTGCCCATCAGATCAGATCAGATCATATGTAGAGGATTTTAGGAAGGGAGTGTCTGACCCCAGGTCTTAAACAACCCTTAGAAATAGGAAGCTAGGAGATTTGGGCTAGAGTGCCCGATAGGAAAGTCACACGGAAGCGAGGTAGAAGACGCCCTTATTTACTACCGGGGTGCCAGTACCCGGGGTCCGACGGCTTAACGTGCCCATTCAATGCTCTAGTAGATCACATCAGATCATATGTAGAGGATTTTAGGAAGGGAGTGTCTGACCCCAGGTCTTAAACAACCCTTAGAAATAGGAAGCTAGGAGATTTGGGCTAGAGTGCCCGATAGGAAAGTCACACGGCAGCGAGGTAGAAGACGCCCTTATTTACTACCGGTGGGCTAGTACCCGGGGTCCGACGGCTTAACGTGCCCATTCAATGCTCTAGTAGATCACATCAGATCATATGTAGAGGATTTTAGGAAGGGAGTGTCTGACCCCAGGTCTTAAACAACCCTTAGAAATAGGAAGCTAGGAGATTTGGGCTAGAGTGCCCGATAGGAAAGTCACACGGAAGCGAGGTAGAAGACGCCCTTATTTACTACCGGGGGGCCAGTACCCGGGCTCCGACGGCTTAATGTGCCCATCAGATCAGATCAGATCATATGTAGAGGATTTTAGGAAGGGAGTGTCTGACCCCAGGTCTTAAACAACCCTTAGAAATAGGAAGCTAGGAGATTTGGGCTAGAGTGCCCGATAGGAAAGTCACACGGAAGCGAGGTAGAAGACGCCCTTATTTACTACCGGGGGCCAGTACCCGGGGTCCGACGGCTTAACGTGCCCATGAGATCAGATCACATGTAGAGAATTTTAGGAAGGGAGTGTCTGACTCCAGGTCTTAAACAACCCTTAGAAATAGGAAGCTAGGAGATTTGGGCTAGAGTGCCCGATAGGAAAGTCACACGGACGCGAGGTAGAAGACGCCCCTATTTACTACCGGGGGCCCAGTACCTGGGATCCGACGGCTTAATGTGCCCATGAGATCAGATCACATGTAGAGAATTTTAGGAAGGGAGTGTCTGACTCCAGGTCTTAAACAACCCTTAGAAATAGGAAGCTAGGAGATTTGGGCTAGAGTGCCCGATAGGAAAGTCACACGGACGCGAGGTAGAAGACGCCCCTATTTACTACCGGGGGCCCAGTACCCGGGATCCGACGGCTTAATGTGCCCATGAGATCAGATCACATGTAGAGAATTTTAGGAAGGGAGTGTCTGACTCCAGGTCTTAAACAACCCTTAGAAATAGGAAGCTAGGAGATTTGGACTAGAGTGCCCGATAGGAAAGTCACACGGAAGCGAGGTAGAAGACGCCCCTATTTACTGCCGGGGGCCCAGTACCCGGGATCCGACGGCTTAATGTGCCCATGAGATCAGATCACATGTAGAGAATTTTAGGAAGGAGTGTCTGACTCCAGGTCTTAAACAACCCTTAGAAATAGGAAGCTAGGAGATTTGGGGTAGAGACCCGATAGGAAAGTCACACGGACGCGAGGTAGAAGATGCCCCTATTTACTACCGGGGGCCCAGTACCCGGGATCCGACGGCTTAATGTGCCCATGAGATCAGATCACATGTAGAGAATTTTAGGAAGGGAGTGTCTGACTCCAGGTCTTAAACAACCCTTAGAAATAGGAAGCTAGGAGATTTGGACTAGAGTGCCCGATAGGAAAGTCACACGGAAGCGAGGTAGAAGACGCCCCTATTTACTGCCGGGGGCCCAGTACCCGGGATCCGACGGCTTAATGTGCCCATGAGATCAGATCACATGTAGAGAATTTTAGGAAGGGAGTGTCTGACTCCAGGTCTTAAACAACCCTTAGAAATAGGAAGCTAGGAGATTTGGGCTAGAGACCCGATAGGAAAGTCACACGGACGCGAGGTAGAAGACGCCCCTATTTACTACCGGGGGCCCAGTACCCGGGATCCGACGGCTTAATGTGCCCATGAGATCAGATCACATGTAGAGAATTTTAGGAAGGGAGTGTCTGACTCCAGGTCTTAAACAACCCTTAGAAATAGGAAGCTAGGTATGCGACAGTGCTCCGACTCGAGCGATGCACATTTAGTCGAAAACCCATTCCCTAGTTTATTTATTTATTCATTTATTTATTTATTCATTTATTTATTAATTTATTCATTTTTATTAATTCATGTATTTTTTTGAAGAAAGAGTACGTTTTATTTTGCCATACACTTTCGGGTGAATCTTTTCTTTTTCTTTTCTCTCCGTCCCCCTCTCCCAGCACAAGGCGTCACAGGACGGACCGACATTGTAAGAAAACGCTGGCGACAGCCATCGGCGAGCTGGCTTTGTAGTATGTTTTATTGGGGGCAATAGAAGTGTCCACCGTCTAGAATCCACAATGCGTGTTGGGCAGACCGGAGACTTGTTGGAACCGGGGCTAACAGTTTAATTGGGTAGAGAATTTACGGCCGGGAGTAGTATCATGCGGCAAACGTAACGAGGGGTTCTCAGAATTTCACTGGAACGGATAGCAATCTTGATCCCCTAGCGAATGGAAGATCAAAATGTTAATTTTCCGACCAGTAAGATTTACACTGGGGAATTTAATTCAGGGAGGCTTGCGTTTGCCAGCTAGTGATTGGATGATGGGATGTTTTGAGGTAGTGTGGGTCTTCTTGGGGGTCGTCGAAAGATTTTACAAGGGAAGAGAAGAACTTCGACACTTGACTTTTACGTTCAACATGTAACAGAACACTTTGTCACTTCACGTTTACAGTTTTTACACGAAACTTTACTTTCGTGTGTTTCGCGGCGTGCATTTTTCCTCCATGACTGGCAACTTGATCGCTGCCAATGTCACAGCAGGACTGAAGCTACCGTAAGCGGCATGAATATTTTCTAAGCTGCGGATGGGAGATTGCAACCAAGGTTTCCGGATGAACGGACCCCCACTAAGGACCATTAGGGCCCATACGACGGTCGCAGCTGCGGATGGAAGCTAATAACCACCGGACGAGAATTCTCCCGGATCCGGAGTGGTCAGCAGCGCGATATCTAGGCCAGATTTGGATGTTAAGGTAGGACATCCATCCCATTCTTTCTTTATTGTCCCCTCACAAAATCTTTATCAGATCAGTCCACACATAGAGTTAATATTTTTATAGGCAAATAGTTAATTGAGTACAGGTTCCTGTCAGAGAGTCGGAAATCATTTCTTGCTAGTATCATGAGTGTATATTTATTATTATGCCAAATCATAACCAATATATTTATTATTATGCCAAATCATAACCAATAAATTGTTTTTGTTACTTAATTTTGTCTAAGTTCTATGATGAGTTTGTCGTTAACTACAATATGTGTGCTCAACCCTAGATTATTTGGAGAATATATATATATCTTTTGGAACCGGAACTTAGCAAATCTGTTCATTTATGCTTTTTATTTTAAATCTAGACGTTCACAAAAATATTGCAGCACACAGCGTACCCTTTGAGTCCCAAAGGAAAATCTGCTGTGTGAAACACAACGCCCCGTCAGTGGATCCTGAAGCTGCGTCAGCCCTAAATCAGGGAATCGCAGAATCACAATCCACTCGACACCCCCTTGGCTCCCAATATTACGCCGGGTGAACCCAATTAGGAACCCGAGCGATAATAGGAAATTTGAACTAGAGTGCCCGATAGGAAAGTGACACGGAGGCGAGGTAGAAGACGCCCTTATTTACTACGGGGAGGGGGGGCAGCACCCGGTGCTCGACGGCTCAACGTGACCGTCCGACACACATTTAGTGGTTCGTACCTGTTTGGGATCGAACTCGAAATCTTCTCCGTGCCAGTCACGAACGTTAACCACTAGGCCACCCGCGGCCTTAGTTTACTCTCCGCGAGGTGACTTATATAGCCACTGGTATCGTGTCACGTGACAGACGCTAACGTAGTTTCCTGTCTATCACTGGGGAGCTAGTAGAAAACGAAAGTTGAACCTCTGTGATCTACCCGGTATGTACGATACCTAAACACATTAGTAACACCATTCACACGCCGTCATGCAATGTTTAGGATAACCGAGCGTGTCAAGTTCGGGATTTTCTGGCTAGGCTTGTGTGAACTATTTATCTTCTTCTTTAGATCTCCAGCGAATTTCGCTTCGCTGTTTTTATTACCTAATATAATTAGTATCAATCACGATAGTTTGAAATGGACCTGGGAAACTAAACGAAAAGTTCGAATCTCAGAATAATTTGTTGTTGATTAATACGAACAGTGTTAGTTCCTCGTCGGGAAATTCGTTTGAGATCAGAGTCTGGTTGCGTCGGCAAAAGCGCTATTTATGTATGCGAGGTTTAATTGCACATCCCTCATACGCATCTGGAAGGCCAGAAAAATCCCGTAAACACTGCAAATAAGATGATGAAGAGGTTAGCGTAAATATTGCGTCAATAATGAAAATTCAATGCTAACGGCCACGTGGCTCACTCCGATGTTGCCATGACAACATGGTCAAACCACGACGCGACCTCCATGTATTGCAGGAGGTCGGGTCGTTGCGCAACACTTTCGCGGAGCAACAGCCTCGCCAGGGCCTGCTAATCACTGCTGCGTGTCATTAAGCCCCGCTTGCGAAAGATTTATCGCTGGCCATAACACAAACAAAAAAGGCGAACTGCCGCGTCCAAGTGCTCTTCTGCCGTTCTCCACAAAACATTCAACCGATTCTGTCTTGCCTTGTAGGGGCAGTTTGCGTCTTTTAGATGGCCGTCTGGGATAAAATATTATGCGAATGGCGAGGGTTGAAGGCGATGCTTTAGCCGATTGCTTTTAATCCCATAATTCGAGCTTTTATCTGGTCACAAAGGTTGAAGGGATCTGCCAAACAGCTTACGGAGACATCGGCGGTAAGCCCCATATGACGTCATAAATTCAAGTTCAAACGGAAGCCAAAGCCCTTTCCTGAGTTCCCAATGTACTTAGGTGCTGTAACACAAACATAATGCGCGGGGGGGGGGGCATTCACGATTAAAAGTCGTTAGCTGGGGAAGCTAGAATTAAAACACTGCCTCCTACATATAGAAAGAAAAAGAGCACATTTAGTTTACCATCTATTTTACATGAAGTCCTTCGAGTGCCGGTTAATTTGCTTTAATTTTCCCAGACATTATTGTCGCCATTCATTCAATGGGCATATTTCATCAATAGAGACGGCAACTCCTGTTCTCCCAGACAAGCCTAGAACTCAAAAGCAGCGCGATGGAGACAAAGACAAGATTTTCCGGAAATGCGAGGGCTAATCGAATGGGCATTGCCAACGTATTATTAAGCCGCTCTGGTGCAAAAACGTTGCTAGACTTCGAAATCAAGATGGGCGACGGGTGGGCGAACATTATTGGTGGGGGCAAGCTTAATAGCAACTTTATCTTTTTTTTTCTTTCTTTTGCGGAACAATGAAGGAACGGATTTTTAAAGTTGTTTTTTTTAGTTTTTTTTTTTTTTTTTTTTTTGATTGAAGGTTTTACAACCACCGTGAGCTACTCAATGGGCTATAAGCAGTTGCTCATCCCTAATTTAAGGTCACTGCATGGTTCCAGGGAAAGGAGAGAACCCGTGCCTTAAGATAAACACAACATCCATGCCTCACCGGGATTCGAACTCGGACCCTTCTCGGACGAATGGTCATAAGCCAGCGCTTAGACCACTGCGCCTCCGGGGACTTTTAATGCTTTTTACAACCGGTTACAAAGGAATTCATACAATCCCAACCCCTTCTACCTGGACACACATACACACACACGGATCTAACTAGTTACGCCACTGGTGTAAGATAGAAGTGTTGGTAGAATGTCGCCTTCAACTTTCTGCTTGCTCTGAATGCGTTGTCTTAAATTGTTTTTCAAAATTTTGCACTTTGCTTGCGAAAATAGTATTGTACTTGAACAATTTTGTTAAAAGAAAATTTCTTTTTTGTTTATCTAAATCGAATTTTAACGTCCTGCCACGCAGATGCAACACCTCCTTCCTCCTTAACTTCCTTCGAGCCAGCCAGCGACTTTGCCTTGCATTCCTTTCCTACAAAGCAGTCGTCAGCCACTTTCTGCACTTTCACTATCCCGGAGCAGTCTCAACACTTTAACTGGCGTCGTGCGGTTCCATGGATCGCATCAGTTGTTAATGTATGTTTTATATTCGCATATGCAATAGGCCTAATGATTTGTACCTTCTAGTAACTTTTAATAAGTGGCGTAACTACCACCGCGCAGCTGCGGGGGTGGGGGTGGGGGTGAGGTAACGAAGGGCACTACTGCAGCTGCCAGTTATAGTTTTATGAAAAATTTCGAACAGGCACAATAATTAACCTAAAGATTCATATTTTGCTTTAAGATGTCCTACAGATTGATAGTGTTCGGCTCTTTGACTTCGAGTTGTAATACGACTGCTCTCCAATTGGTTGTAAATAATACAATCGCTCTCCAATCGCCCTCTCTCTGCTGAGGAAAAGCGCGAGGCCACAGTGGCATTCCCAGTGGAGGATGTGGGAAAATAGTCAGTTACTTAGGATTACGTGCACGACAGGCGTCAATATTTATTCACAGCAGCCGCAGATGTGCCATGTGTAAGAGGGTGATTTCTTCAAGTGATTTATTTTAGTTCTGGACAAAGAAATTAAACGTATTTTTAAATCTATTACTTAAAAAGTTAAAACTACAGGGCTTTAGGTGCGGCCCTTACTTTTCCGGACACTCCCCGTGACTTCCTAACCTTCACCACACACACACCGCGAAAATTGCACCCTCCTTCGTGTTCGAAATCCTGGGAAAATTACTGTGCTTAGGAGTGCTAAAGTAAATCTTGCTGGGGGGGATACGTTGGGATCACCATTGTTTTTTATTGATGCAGCTGCCCCATTGAACCGCACGACGCAACTTGCGTATCGCAAAACGTTTCGTTCGAAGCTGTTGCGTTGTGCAGTCGAGTAAAGGGTGCGATGTCACTGATGCATAGAAAGAGTCTTGGCCTTCTTTCAAGTTTTAGTGGTTGGGTTTGGGAAAAATCGTCTGATTGCTTGGTTGGAGGATTTTTATGGCGCAAGGGGCCATGTTTGGTCAAAGAGCGCCGAACACAAGACAATCAAACAAACAGTTTTAAAAACGTGGTATAATGGTTAAAATCACGTTGATTCGGTAAAAGTGAGAAATGAGAACGATGAAAAGTTTAAACACTAGATAAGTTTAAAAAAGTCAATTTGATCTAGGAGCTGCGTCGTCGTTCAACAAATGAGAATGAAGAAAGTGAAAGCGATCAAAACGAAAACGAACACAACTATATAAAATATGAGCAACAGTGAGTCGGCAGTCGCACGTCTCACACATCGGGGCAGTGTCGCCACACAGCAAGGTGCGGTGGGTGAAAGAACAATGCCCAATGCGGAGACACGCAAGGACAACTTCCTCACGACGGTTTGTTCGCAAACTAGATGGCCATAGTCCGATCTGTGGTTTGATGGAGAGAAGTTTGTTCCTGCCCTGTTGATACCAGAGGGACTGCCACTCAGCCAGGACGAATGCACGGATGCCAGGACAAAAATCTCTAAAAAAGAGCGGAAGTCGATTGATCGGCATGGAGGCGATGGACCTGGTAGAAACATCCGCCATCGGGTTACCCCGAATCCCAACATGGCCAGGAACCCAACAGAATGTGACAAGGAATCCAGCACTAGTCAAAGTCTGCAGGAGGCGACGAACATCTCTGGTGAAAAAAATCGTCTGATATGTTACTCTGTGAACAAACACTAGACTGTTATTCGCCGTGCCATCATCTTTCTCATTGCTTTCGTGAAATCTGAATAATTGTCATTTCTCATTGCTTTCGTGAAATCTGAATAATTGTCATTTCTCATTGGGCGTGGAATACATCTCGCTGGTTTTTGATCTCCAGAATGTTTCATGGTCAGTAATTGGGTATCATGACTAGCCCGAGTTGTTCGCCCTCGAATATCGGTCTGTCCCGATCTCACTTTGAGGATGATGACAATGTTATCATTTTATACTCACTGGAAAGGGATTTATCGGATTTGACAAACGAAGACAATTCTGAGGAAGAGGTTGATGAAGTCATGGAGAGTACTCATATCAGCATTTCAGAACAGTCAGAAGGAGAAACCAGAGAAACACATCACGAACAAGAGAGTTCACCTAAAAAAGGCAAAAATAGATACCAATAGATTTAAGAAGAATAAAAATTTCTTTTACACAGAGTGTATACAAACGGGAAATATAATAATTTTTTTTCTAACTTCACAAAGGAGGCGTGGATGCATTAGATGAAAAATGCAGTAAATATAGCTCTGGTCGTTGCACCAGACGTTGCCCGATAGCTGAATTTTCTCGAATATTAGGTATGAACAGAATGAAAGCATATATTCTGTGTCAACCTCCTAGTAACCCGGATCCTTAATAATGGTGGGAATTAATGAAATCTCTAGCTAAGCAATTTATAGATCCAAATCTAAAAGAGAGTTTCAATAGCACGAGACTGTCAAAGGAGAGTTAGGTTTGTCCATGAAACTTATTCTTGGTATCAGGAAAGAGCAGGTTAGGAATGGGAGAAAAGGGTGAAAAGTTAGCGAGACAAAATAGAAAAAAAAAATACTTTCTATTTCCAGCGGCAAAGAAGCGCAAAAAAACTACCTCTTTTTTTATTCCTCTTGCAATATACCAATATACGTCGAGCGTGCACACTCTAATTCCAAAAGACGAACGTGATGTGAGTTGAACGCCTGCAGTTTTCTAGAAATTCTCGCTGGAGGGACTTAATACAACATTTTTGTGAAAAATATTTCGTCAACAGCAGATATGCGCAGTCTTAGAAGTGTGCGCATTTTATTATTTTTTCAAAGATTTTAAAAAACGTTCTATATGATTTAGAGTAAATCTTCTTGATTTCCAGAAACAAAATTTAAAAATAATAAAATTTTTGTCACATTTGGGTGTCAGAGTATCATTACAATGCAAAACAGTAGTTAATATCATTCTTTTTGTAACAGGCCTTCATCTAGGGTTACAGTAAGACAGCGGTCCCTTGGACCGCACGACCCTCTTTATAATTATGCACGATGCCATTTACGGGTTGACAGCCCTGGTGTAGCTTTAGACTCCACTTCCTGAAAACAAATAGAGCATTTACTAGTGATCCCCTCAGTGAATTCCTATTCACCCTCCTCATTAGCCCTCTCCCCTGGCCATACAAACATGAAAAATAGGCTTAAACTAATTAATTGGAAGAGTGGAGAACAATTTAATTTTCATGGCCTTGCGGATACTATTTTGATAACCTTCCTCCGGAGACGTAAACAATACACTTTCTAGGGGGAAATATGTAGGACTACACGAAGAAGACTTATTATTACTTGCCAAAGTCCAAATTATATTTTAAAGTTAAATGTATTAAGGAAAAATGGCACATCTTGAACAGGGTGGGCAAGACAAATTTCGGGGTGAGCTCAAGCCCACCCTTGTATCCCCTTGGCAACGTTTCTGTCCCGGTGGCGCAGTGGTCCAAGCACTGGCTTCAGACCCGAGACTGGCCTGGGTTCGAGTCCCGAGTGAGGCATGGGTGGTGTGTTTTATCTTGTGGCATTCGCTATCTCCCTTCCCTGGAACCAGTGGTCCTAAATTAGGGACGGAGGACAACTTATAGTCCATTGAGTTGTCCACGTTGGTCGCTAAACCCCCAAATAAAAAACTTATTACAAGAATTTTAAGAATTTCTTAAAAAGATGGCAACGCTGCGGTTGCTGTTTTGGATTTTCACTAATGGCATCTGTGTTGGCACGAGTTTTTGCGTTTTTCGGCGTTTTTTTGTTTTTTGTTTTGTTTTTGTTTTTCAGGTTTTAAAGACCTCCACAGAGCTCCCGAATTCAGGACAACTGTGTTAAGTTCGCCTTATGACAAACACGGTCAACAACACGGTCATCACTGTTGTCTTTTTGAGACAACAGTGTGTCATAGACGCTGTAGATTTGCATTTTAAATAATCTTTCGGGTGTCATGCTACTTCTTACATTCGGTGCTTTCAGGGCCCTCTTCGTTCTGGGCTCTGTGTCTGTGCACCTGTTGCACCTGCCTAGTTACGGTACTGTATTCAAGAGTATTGAAAAAAATTTTCTTAGTTCAGAAAAAAATGTTTTCATTGGTATGAACAACGCTTTCAGGTTATAATATAAAGTATTTATATCTTCCTTAAAGTGGCAGAAATACTGGCGATTTCAGAGCATTTTAAGAAAATATTTGCTTTTGTAATTTTGTTTTGAAAGGCTCAGACAGGATGGGCGTGTGCCCAGAAAACCATTCCTTTCATGGTTTTGCGTTGATTCATGTTGAAATTATGGCCTCTCAGCACTAAAAAAAAAAAAAAAAAAAAGAAAGCAGATTGTCAGACAAGATTTGCAGCCGCTCCAGATGGATTGCCACATCACTACGTGTCAGGCGCAGCTGTTATTCACCCAATCGAGAGGAACTACGTGTACCTTGAAACATCACTTCCGGGTCTTTCTCCTGCTCTCTGCTTTGAGTGCGGTTGGTAAGATAACCCTCTCTTTGTGCTCTTGCCAATGTTTGGAAAGGTAGTGTATTCGATGATGTCGGTGTGTGTTTATTGATAGATGTAACTGCTCCTGAATCAAGGAAGCAACTTTACTAAATGTAATGTTCCCGATCATTAGAGTCAGTTACGCTGCACTATTTCGAGGATATTCATTTTGCTATTATTAAGTAAGTGTTTTCTCCAACAGCTACACAATTATGTGGCAAGACTGAAGTGTTCTACAACAAACACGGCGTTAATAAGAAATGCGTAATTGTGTTATCGTGGAGCATCTACGTGTTGTGAACATATCAGCTCAAGTTGGATATCCCCGGGGTCTTCGTATCATCCTTTGTATTATAAATAAGTTTTTTCTGTTTGCATACAACTCAGGTCGGTATATGATTTTATTATTACTAGTATGAAATGCTTTTTGTTGTTAAGCACACTTGAATGAAGGTCTAGCGAAAAACCTTTTTCCTTTCTACTGCGTACCGAACCGATTGAAGTGTTGATATTAACCATTTAACTACATATCCAATTTAAAAATTAAATTCAACAGTTCATATGAAAGAAAAGAAGAAAGAAAACAAAACAACAAAGAATCGTTCTGCACAGAAGACTGGACCGAATTTTTGAGCGTCCAGATTCATTAACGCTCAAGCAATGGAGGGAAAATTTTCCGGCTTGCTATTTTCAAAAGTTATTTTAAATCTGTTTCAAAATTAAGCTTAAGCACGGCAAGTGCAAGGTACAAAGTTTATTCTTAGGGATACCAGTAGGGGCTTTTACCGAGGTTGCTGCCCGGGGCTTCACCTCCCAAGCCTCCCCCATTAAATCCGATCCTGCCCCCAACAATGATTGTGCAACTCATAGGAAAATGGTTCGTAGTGTTACGGCATGGGGCAAGGTTGATGAGAACTAATGTCACCTGTTTCGCTGTAGACGTCTGTCGAAAAGGGCAGTTGATCCTCTCGTGGGTTGTTCTCCGGGATGCCTAGACTCTTCCAAACGTATGACCTTAATACTCACCTCAACCAACGCTACCAGCATCAAATGACTGTCGTTTTGATATTGCCAACAAGTTTCAGTGAATGGCAGCATCACCACTTCGCTCCTGGCAACCCGTTGGCTTACCCATTCTCAAACTCCGCGATATGGATGACGTACACTGTGTCTGGGCATTACATTCGAGCTGCTGTTTTTTTAGGGTTATACTGGCGCCATACTCGTCGAGTGTTTATGCTAGACAGCGACATGTTTAGCTTTATAATGCCTACGCGCTTCACCTGGTGCGCCTGAAAAAGATTTATGCCTTCCCGGTGCCGAGTAGTCAGAGGAGCTGGCTTCTAGCAAGTCGCCCGAGACAGCTTCGGCTGAGGATGGGCGAGTCGCTTGTCCTGCGTTGCTGAATCTTTTCTCTCCCTGGAAGTAGTGGCCCCAAATCTAGGAACGGGTGACTGCGTTTAGCCCCTATAGTTGCTCATAGTAGTCTTTAAAACCGAACAACCTTTTCTCAGTAGTGCATAGAATTTTAATATTAACAATAACTAGCACGACGTATAACATTTTTTACAGGTTTCACTTTTATTATCGATAAATTTTCTATGAAAACGTTGTATGCTCAACGATGCACAAATACTAACACATCTGATAAGTAAATAAGCGAATGTCCCTTATTCTTTTGAGTGTAAGTAGGACTGAAATGATGCGACTTTTTACGTTTATGCATTTATTTCTTGAATCAAAACGTTTTTATTTATTCTGAAAGTTAGCTTCTAAATTACAAAAAAATACTGAAAAAATAACCAATACTGAAAAATTATATTGGAAAAAATGCAAAAGATACTTAAAAATTCATAGCGCATAGTTTCCAAATACTTAAAAAAAATTTAAGATGACTGTCAGAAAGGGTCGAATATTGTATAGCAATGGGTGTTGTGCTCTTTATAAAGCCTTAATGCTCTCTCTGGTTCGGAACCAATGGCACTTGCGCCTCTGAACTGAAAAACCGAGGCTTCAGTGGAGTACCGAGGATTTCTTTATGGAGGTGGCCCAAAATATTAAAATGCAAATAAAAATACACCAGAGGAAACATTTCCCAAAATATTGGGAAGTGATAAAAATATCTCTGATGTACATGTATTAAAGTGCGTGTAAGGTGACTGAGTCAAGCCCCCAATAATTATTTTCATGTAGCAATGTTTTCTGTAACAATTTATCATTTCAATTGTAATGTAATGCAAATTCTAACGCACGTGGAGGACACATGCGTGTGCCTAGCGGCATCCGTTGACCCTGACCTGGACGACTGGGTCTTATGTATCGGTCAAAGGTCACCACTCCCAGAGAGAGGCGCCACGAAAACAAGATTCCGGAAGGGAGGGGGAGAAGGAGAAGGATAAGGATATAAAAAGGAGCGACACGTTTACTCAGAACGCAGAGCCGTGGGTGGCCTAGTGGTCAAAGTTCGTGACTGTCATGGAGATAACCTCAGGTTCGATCCTGGGCAGGTACAAACGTTCGAACCACTAAATATCCGCCGCGCGTCGGATGGGCACGTTAAGCCGTCGGACCCCGGGTACTGGCCCCCCGGTAATAAATAAGGGCGTCTTTCTTCTCCTTTTATACCTCGCATTCGTGTCACTTTCTTATCGGGCAGTCTAGCCCAAATCTCCTATCTTCCTATTTCTAAGGGCTGTGTAAGACCTGGGGTCAGACACCCCCTTCCTAAAATCCTCTACATATGATCTGATCTGATCAGGACGCTTTTAGTGTTTCGCCTTCGACGTGGTAGGACGGCGGAGCAGAGAGTGTCGGTTAGACATCTCGGGGATTTACGTTTTGGCACACGGAATTGTCAGGGTTTGACGGCGATCAGATATCGAGCAAGATTTGGACGGAAAGACTCAAGTTAAACGTGGCGGGGAGGGTCTTCTGATATAGTAAAGTGTTCACCGTCTGGAAACCTGTTGGCACGTGGAGATAGCTAATCGAACATAATTTATTTTCTGATCTATTAAATTTTGTTACGTCTAACAAAGGACTTGTTATGGGAGTTACTCGTTGTCTTAGATATTAAGTAATCGCCGACTACACGTTCCAGTGTTTCAGTGATCGAGTTCAACTCGACGGCACTCAAAAGAACCTACGTCAGGCACGTTTGAGAGATTCGGAATCAGTAAGGCCTAGTGGCGGATTGAACTCAGCGGGGCCCGACAGCGTGTTTTTAATGATTCGTAAAATATAATATATATGAAAACATGTACAGATATATTTAAAAATAAGCAGCCAATAACAAAGAACGAAGGACCAAGTGATTCTTCATGGGGGTGGGCCCGGACTTCTAGACCACCCCCGCTGGAAAGCTTCGTTGTCATTTTCAAAAAAATGTTTAGTTTTAACTAATGACACTCATAATACTTTACATAAAAATCAGATTTTACCAAACTTTAAAACATAACTTGTTTCATTATGTTTCTTTGATAATTCGTACATTCATCATTTTCATTGCAGCTAAAATGTTCGGAGATAAGCTGCTTAAAGTACTCCCTTGCATTTGTCAAGATATTATGCTCTAAATTTCAGCAAGTACCTTCTGTTGGTATTTGGGGCAGGAAAAGAGGGAATTAACGACCAACACGATCAACTCTAAGGGCCATGAGCAGGCGTCCGTTCCTAAATTTGGAGCCACTGGTTCAAGGGAGCGGTGAGATCCAGAACTGTAAGACAAGCACACCACCAATGCCTTATCCGAGAGCCAACTCGGATGACTGGCAATAAACCAGTCGCCCAACGGGCCGGCTTATTATTATTATTATTATTATTATTATTATTATTGGTATTTCTGCAAATTTCTTTTCTAATACAAATCTTGGGGTATGATTATACAGCATATATAATCAAATATATATATATATATATATACACTGCTGGCCACCCAAAATGCAACACCAAGAAGGAAGCATCCGATTGGCCTGAAATTCACAGCATGCGTCGCCCGCGAGAGGACATGCAAACGATTAGCATTGCAGGGCATATGCAAATCATGTGCGCCCGGTACGCCACCGGGAAGCACTATAAGAAGGGTGCACAGAAGGCGGGATGTAAATAGTGGAAGTGTGTTGCGCTGCCGGACCTGTGCGTGGGAAGCTTCCTGATGCCTCGTACCTTCTGTTGGTATTTGGGGCAGGAAAAGAGGGAATTAACGACCAACACGAGCAACTCTAAGGGCCATAAGCAGGCGTCCGTTCCTAAATTTGGAGCCACTGGTTCAAGGGAGCGGTGAGATCCAGAACTGTAAGACAAGCACACCACCAATGCCTTATCCGAGAGCCAACTCGGATGACTGGCAATAAACCAGTCGCCCAACGGGCCGGCTTATTATTATTATTATTATTATTATTATTATTATTGGTATTTCTGCAAATTTCTTTTCTAATACAAATCTTGGGGTATGATTATACAGCATATATAATCAAATATATATATATATATATATATACACTGCTGGCCACCCAAAATGCAACACCAAGAAGGAAGCATCCGATTGGCCTGAAATTCACAGCATGCGTCGCCCGCGAGAGGACATGCAAACGATTAGCATTGCAGGGCATATGCAAATCATGTGCGCCCGGTACGCCACCGGGAAGCACTATAAGAAGGGTGCACAGAAGGCGGGATGTAAATAGTGGAAGTGTGTTGTGCTGCCGGACCTGTGCGTGGGAAGCTTCCTGATGCCTCGTCGCAGAATACGGCAGTCATTCCAGCACGTTTCGGAGTTCGACAGAGGACGAATAGTGGCTCATCGCGACAGCGGTTTATCATACCGAGACATCGGCGCCCGTGTGGGACGACATCCAGCCACAGTGAGGTGAGTATGGATTCGGTGGGTGCAGGAGGGACGGACGGACCGACGTGAGCGATTGTCGCAGCCACGGCACACCACCAAACGAGAGGACCGGCATGTTGTGCGGCAGGCATTGACGGCTCGCACCGCCACATCACGAACGTTAGCGCAGGAATTAGGGTGTGTTGCGCAACAACCTGTGTCAGCACGTACCGTTCGACATCGTCTGCAGGAGCGGGGACTTGTCGCACGGCGCCCATTGCTCCGATTGCCATTGACGTTACACCACCGGCGAGTGTGGCGGCAGTGGGCTGTTGAAAGCCGCACCTGAACTACGGAATGGCACGACAGTGTCTTCTCCGACGAATCTCGCTTCTGCCTGCAACACCACGATGGTCGGATCCTCGTGTGGCGGCACCGCGGCGGGAGACTGTATGACGCCTGCATTTTGCATCGCCATACCGGTCCGTCGCCTGGCGTTATGGTTTGGGGCGCAATTGGATATGACACCCGCACCCCTCTGGTACGCATCGCCGGTACACTCAACAGCCACCGCTACATCTTCGACGTTTTGGAGCCTGTAGTCCTCCCTTACCTGCAGAACCACGTTTCAACAGGACAATGCGCGCCCGTGCAACAATGCTTCAACGCCCACCAGGTGTCACTGCTGCCGTGGCCCGGCAATCACCACCCGCGGCTACGCCTGATGAACTGTGGCAACGTGTGGAAGCAGCCTGGACCGACGTACCCCAAGCCCACATCCAAAATCTCTGTCGTTCGATGCCGCGGCGTGTAGCGGCCGTTATTGCCAGCCATGGGGGCCACACGAACTATTGATGTCTGCGTGTTCCGCAAGTCGCACGGGTCTGTAAGCTCAATCGTTTCATCTTTGTATCTGTTGTTATGTGTCCAGTAAATCTGGTTTTGCTATCTCGTGTCCTTCTTGGTGTTGCATTTTGGGTGACCAGCAGTGTATATAATATATTTGAATGATTATACAGCGTATTTCTGAAATTCATACGTGTAGCTGAAAAATCCCTAGCTAAATTATCATGAACATCGAACCGAAGAGTAACGCCGCTGCAGCAAACATGACGCATGTGTAAACGTAACGTTCCGAGACGCCCTGCTACGTGACCACGTATTCCTTTAAAACTCGTGACTGTTGTACAAGGTGCAATGCCAAGTGCAGCCTAAGACAAATGGCGGCTCTGAAAGACTCTCATATAAGCTTGAGCTCTGGAATACGTTAACTGACGGATCAGATCACATTGGATATCAGTAATTTTAATTCTTTTGCACGCGTGACTTCTCAGGCTGAAAAGCAAAGTTACATATATTCGTGTAAACAGCTAAAATGTCGGATTTTTAGTCCTGAAACTGAAAGATTTTGCATTCACCGATAAAGAGAAAAATCGTTGTAGAAGAGGCAACATTGATTAGAGCAATGATCAATACTTTTGTATGAAAATATGCGTAGAATCCCATTATCACATTCTTATTCATTTTTGAACGAAGCATTTAACCAAACTCAGCCTAGGTTAAAATTCATTAGTTCTGTTTTATTAGTTGCATGTGTGACTGGAATTCAGTTTCGAGGAACAATTACTGTTTTTTAAATTGTGGTAAATAGTTGATTTTTTATCATAAAAATGCTAAATTTTGTAGAGTATATAGTAACACTATACTAGTGTTCCGATTCATTGGCGTAGGAAAATATACATAAGCGTTTCGAAGCTTTCGCACATCAATCAGATGGCTTTTTCAAGGAAGAACTCCCTTGAAAAAGCCATCTGGTTGATGTGCAAAAGCTTGGAAACACTTATGTATATTTTCGTACGCCAATAAATCGGATTACTAGTACAGTGTTACTACGTATATCCTACATAATTGGCGTATTGTTCCTCGTTATCAATTTGTTATCAATATGCTTAATTTTATTAATAACCGACTGATATATAAACTGTATTTCAAAGGGTTGAATATCGTAAGTGTTTAGAAATTTGTTTATGCATTTTATGACCCCTGAATGTTTGGCTACCCGTATTACGCATTATTAAAAACTCACAATATTGTATGCGTATAAAGTAAATTAAAAACAAACACGCCGAATAGACACAAAATTCTTAAATACGTAGATATGAAGTAGCACGGTTGAAACAGCGAAAAGTGTTTGTTTTCGTAAAGGATACAACAGAGGGTGAGTCGAAAGTTTTGCAATATTTGAATAAACGCATGTGCTGCGGTGGGTATGTCACGTGTTTAAACTAGTACAAGTCGCGCACTGGAATCAGTCGAAAAGGATATAAAGTGGTAGTCGTTGCTGTGAACATCATTGCATGTCGTCGTTCTGTCTGTGGTTGGGACGCCTAAAAGATGAACAGCCACAACCCGCTAATTAGGGAAATTTTGCTTTACGAGTTTGAAATCGGCCATAACGCTGCTCAAGCAACACGAAGCATTTGTCATGCGAAAGGGGAAAGTTCCATGGCCCACAGCATCGCAACTAGATGGTTCAAGAAATTTTGCTCAGGTGACAGAAACCTCGACGATCAGCCAAGGTCAGGTAGGTCGCGAACCGTGGATTCGAAGGCCGTGCGCCAGGCCGTGCAGGCAAATCCGACAACCAGCACTCGGAGATTATCAGGCAACTAGGCATATCACAGACCACCGTGGTTCGTCACCTTCAGAAACTCGGCAAGGTCTACAGGAGCTGCCGCATTGTCCCTCAAGAACTGACACCAGCTGAAGAAGCAAACCGCCGAGTGGAAGTGTGGACGAAACTCCTAGAAAAACCCGCGCGATGTATGTTTCATCAAGAGAATTGTTACCTGCGATGCAAAGTGGGTCAATTTCCGTATTCCTAACACATGGAAAGTGTCTAAAATGCCAAAATTGAGCGGAGTTATATACACCCTGTTAAATACCATGTGTATGTAATCACCACTAGAGGTTGTACGATTGATGGTAGCAATCCTCTCTTCCGTAAGTTTTGCTTTTTTGTGAAGTGAGGGGGAAAGCTATTTCCTGATGTGCGGACATTCATGTTTGATGGAATTTAACATTGTTTTCGACTCAGCAGAGCAACCGCATAAACGAAAAGACCTACATTCCCCATTTAAATACTAATAAATTACTTCACATTTTAGTACGTCGATATTTTTAAAGGAGTGTTTATACGTTGGTCATTTCAAAAGTTTTGCACACTGCGCAAGCGCTGCCCGTAGGATGACGCAATCGCTCCAATTGTTGCCCGAGTTATGAATCAGACTTCAGTATACAAAGTTGTGTCTATGTTTTCTGGCTAATTGTTCCTTTTCCGAAAACTTCTGCCTAGAAAGAGGAAGAAAGTGAGTCAGATCAGATCTCGCGTAGCGACCAGCAATCCTATATTAAAATTGAAACTTTGCGAGGGAAATCCCCTACCGAAATTCATAAAGCTTTGTGTGAAGTTTATGGGGTTAGTGTAGTGGATCGTAGCACAGTGCCACATTGGGCTTCTCGTTTACGCCAAGGTCGGGAAAGCATCGAAGACGACCCAAGAAGCGTCCGGCTATCAGATGCAACAGACGGCACAATTCTGTGGTTATCGTCAACAGCAGTTTGGATGCAGATCGACGGAAAACATGTGAAGAAATTGCATATGAAGCAAACATGTCGACAGCTTCGGTTTTCAGAATCCTAACTGAAAAATTACAGAAGAAAAAAGTGGCTGCCAAATGGGTTCCGCATAATCTGAGTGAAGAGCAGCAAGCAGTTGGCAAAGGGATCGCAGAAGAATTGATTCAGCGGTACGAGACAGAAGGCGAACAGTTTTTGGACAGAATTGTTGCTATGGACGAAACCCGTGGATACGAGATTTTGAGCCAGAACTGAAATCTCAGTCCGTTCAGTAGAAATCACCTTGCCAGAAACAAATTCCTCCGCCAAAAAGTTCCAGAATCACCTTGCCAGAAACAAATTCCTCCGCCAACAAGTTAAGCTAATGATGATTATGGCCTATGACAAGGTGGAAGTGATAGCAACAGAGTCCCCGATGATTCTGCCAAGCCCGTTTTCTTGGCTGTGGTAACAGCGGAATACTACAGAAGGTTTCTACAAAATGTTTTGTGTCCAAAGATTCTCCAAAGAAGGCCCGACATGTTCGAAGCTGGTATCATAATTTTTCATGAAAACGCGACAGTAAGAGGCGTTCTGGAAAAGCATGGATTGGAATTGCTTCCCCACGGGCCATATAGTCGTGACATGAGCCCACCAGACTATGACTTGTTCCCAAAACTGAAGAAGCCACTCAGCGGGAAACGACGCTGGATGATTTTAATGAGGTGACTCGAGTAATCTGACGCCTCAACAATGGAGGTGTCCTGACCACAGACTGTAGAGTACAAGACTTGCCCAAAAGTTGAGCCACTGTCATAAATAAACATGGAGATTACTTCGAAGGCCCGTAAAGGTATGTTTTAAAATAAATTCGTTTTTTAAGAGATAACCCACAGTGTACAAAAATTTTGAAATTACCCTCTTATTAGCATTATGTTCGTGGACAACGCAACATGGCCACGGATTGTTGAGAGCGACGAATTCGGTTCTGTTCGTGAGGCTTTCACAATCTCTCAATGTTCGCGTTCTGTCGTTGCCCTCGGCCGTCCACTGCCCGTGTGCCGCTAGATTGTGGTGCCCTGTTCGACCCATTGGCGCCAACATCGTCCGATTACCGCGTCGCTCCGATCCAAATGCCTGGCGATACGGCGACTTGACCAACCGGCTTCTCTCAGCCCAATTATATATCCTCTCGCAAACCCGCTCGACTTCCCGTGGTGTGCACGGATCCGTCGTCGTGGCATCCTGACAGTCTGGAGGTCAATGTACCAGTAATTCGCTGTCACAATTGTCCGGTACGTCCACACATTCTACGACCTGTTGCGTCACCCTTTGCTCTTGATATACCCTTCTTGATGCGGTTCTCATGCGCTGTCGCGGGCCGCTATTTAGTCATTGGTAGTTACTTTTTAATTAATGATTTGCATATTCGGCCCTGAGGTACTTGCATGCAGAGTTTCATTAGGGCCAAAGGACTTTCTCGGGGTGCTCCGTTTTTGTTTTTTTTTCATAAAAAGTGTGTGCTGAGGCTGCAAAATAAAGAAATTCGAAAATGCTGCACTGTTTATCTTTTTCTTGTTGAATAGTATTAAAAGAAAGTTTTATTGTATTGCAATAGCATTTTCTTATTGCTTTCTCCTCCCCTAGTTTAATACTGATAATTATCAAGTATTCTCACCTTTTCTATTCCTTACATTGACAACAAATTAACATTTGAAAAATCAATAAAAGTTTTTTTTTTATTGAAGGTTTAATGACCACCGTGAGGAACTTTATGGGCTATAAGCAGTCGCCCGTCCCAAATTTAGGGTCACTGGTTTCTGGGAAGGGAGAGAGCCAGTGCCATAAGACAGACACAACATCCATGACTCATCGGGATCCGAACCTGGACCCATCTCGGACGAATGGTCATGAGCCAGCGCTTAGACCACTGCGCCACACGGGCGGCCAATAAAAGTTTCAATGATATTCTTACTCGAAAAACTGTGGTTCCTACTTTTCCATTTTAAAGATGGATCTTTTGCACTTAATCCTTATGCTTCTGTTTCTGATAACTGCAGTGGAGGTATAAAGAAAATCCTACGCATCTTTTTGACATAATAAAAGGAAACGCAGACCTCAATTTTCTGCTAAAAGTAATAAGGAAAAATGTTTTCAAGAAACTCTTCACACTCTCGCTTATTTGCACTGACTGATGAAATTTTTACTGTCCAATTTTTTTGGTCCACGACATTTGTCTATGCCATAGACGGCTGAATCTCTTCGATTTAGAGAATCGTTCGCCACAAAAAAACTCCTTCACGAAAAGTCATCCACCCTTTTTAAGCGAAGTACTGTGCACAAATTTAAATTTACCCGTATTTTGTAACGTGGAGGACTTCTCCGGTTGCCAGTGTCTTCAAGTATTTTATTTTTGCTGAATACCATGCTCGTTGCCTACTAATTTGACTAATTTGCTCATAACGTAAAACCAAGGGGATTTTCTAAAGCTGAAGCAATGGAGATGGCATGTTTTGTAATTGAAACGTATTCCAGTTTCATAGCAATTTATATGAAATGTATTGATAAATTTAGCGAAACTCCATTTTCAGCGCCTTTAGCGTTAAATTCGCCAAGTAACTATAGCAACTGAAGATGTACTAATGTAGCTAGTTTTGCCAAACGTATCAAACTCAAAAAGAACTTTTGCCGTAACCGAAATGGTCTCTCGTAGCGTAAAGCTGAAATTTATTAAATTTGCAATTCCAGAACTAGAGGGAAATTTATGAACTGGTAGTGAAATTTTAAATGGCCAAAATTTAATGAAATTTTATGTCCTATCATTCGCAAAAATAATTTTCGAAGAATCTGTGAAAACCACATTTATTGTTTTTCAGTACCTCTAGCAGTAAATTAATGAACTGATTCGAAAATGTAAGTATTTGAGAAGGAACTGTTAAGCCTAATCTGAGAGGCACAAAAATATTTCTTCACAAGATAACTTTAATTTCTTGAATGTTCGACTTTGACAGCCTTTAGTCGTAAATTGATAAAGAATATGGGATATTTAAAGTGCCAAATTTAGTGCCCTTTGATTTCCTATTAGCCGCAAAAATAATTTTTGAAATATCTGTAAAAACAAAAAGTTTCATGTGCGCGAACAGTCAAACTGATTACATTAGCACTGTTTCTGACAAAACGTCCTAATAATTTATGATAGAATCGCATTTCAAAAAGCGCAAAAACATTTTTCTTGAATTTGCTTTTTTGTTAATCTGACGGATGAAAATTTCTGAGGCGATAAGAAGGGGAAGGAGGGGCCCCAGAATCGTTTAGCGCCTAGGGCCCCAAAAGATTTAAAGTCGCCTCTTTTTCTACACGATGTAACATCTATATATCTGTAGTTTTGGAATTAATACACTCATCGTCAAAAAAAAAAAGAAAAAAATAGTTGCACCTAGAAGGAAGCAACCAACAGGAATGAAACTTTGTGGGTAGGTTTGACATCGTGAGACATGCAAATGATTCAAGTATCATGCTCGGCTGCGCATGTGACGTAAGCAAGGAGGAGTCGTAGCGCTGTGCTTGATCGGCTATATAAGGTCGTTGAGTTGCCCGTACTTGCCGTTCTGAATCATGCTGTTTTGTTGGTTGCATCCTTTCCAAGTGGAGAAACGTTTATGCCTTGGAGAAAAGTTCGGATGCAATTCGAGCAGTTGGAGGAGTTCAAGAGGGGACGCATCATCGGGCTCCGGGAATCAGGATGGTCTTATCGCCGTATTGTACACCATACCGGTCGTGCGGATTTCACCATGGCACGCTGTTGGCAGCAATGGATAGAACAAGGCACGCAGCAGCGATAGGAAGAGTTTGGGAGACCTAGAAGAACCACAGAGAGAGAGGACTTACGGGTTATCCGACATGAGTGGAGTGACCCAACAGCCACGATTGTGGATATTCAGGGAGCAGTGGTACCCTCCATGCCTCGTCCGATTAGTGCCAGCACCATTGGCAGACGGCTGCACGATGTAGGTCTACACGCATGCTGACCTTTACGACGACTACCCTTAATACCATTGCATCGTCGCCAAAGACTGCAATGTTGTCATGCCAGACTGTCATGGAGTCACTCAGAATGGTAACGGGTGATCTTCAGTAACGTGTCCCGCTTTTGTCTTGGAGGAGACCACCAGGGAATCCGTGTGTGGAGGCACCGTGGTCAGCGCCAAGATGAACGGTTTGTTGTCGAGAGTCACACGTCCAGAAGGTCTGGTGTCATGGTGTGGGGTGCAATTGCCTACGATGCCAGATCACTTTTGGTGTTCATTACAGGCACTTTGACAGCCCTACGTTACGTTGATGAGGCCCTGCAACCAGTGGCCCTACCTTTTCTGAACGCTCACTCCGGTGCGATTTTCCAACATGACAACGCTCGTCCGCATACTGCTGCTGTCTCGAGAGCTTGCCTTCAACGCACTGACACTCTGCCATGGACAGCCGCATCGCCAGACATATTGCCGATGGAAAATGTGTGGGATGCTATTGGACGCTCTATACACACTCCACCCAAACCGCACAATTTGCAGGAACTGCGTGAGAAGATTCAAGCTGCATGGGATGGCCTATCGCAGGACACCGTTAGGAACCTGTACAACTCCATGCCGAGACGTCTGGCATATTGTATGAGCAAACATGGCGGCCCGACGCCATACTGAGAGACACTACTTATTGGCGTTTAGTTTAATAAACATTCAGTGTTGAATCATTTATTGTTCCTGGTAACCTTTACCTTCCTCCCGAATAACATTGTAATCCGATAGGTCCTTCTGGGTGCAACTATTTTTTTGACAACGAGTGTATGTCAAAATGTGTTACATATGATAAACAGAGCTAAGAGATAAATAAAAATGGAAATTTATTTTTGTAATTTACCTTGGTATTTAGTTCTGAATGCCATATCTAAGAATGTATAGATTATCTCCAGAAAAAATTGGTACGTTTGACTTAAACCCAGATGTAAAAAAATAGCTAAAAAGTAGTGAAAGCACCTGCTTTTCAGAAAAAGTAGTGTACCTAGCTACTTTTCAGGAAATGTAGTGGTAAATGTAGCAAAATGCTTTTTCAAAAATGAACAGAGGATGTTCCCACATTTTTAGAACGTTTTTGATAAGAAATTACAGAAAATTAAAGAAGTTCAAAGAACTGAAACTGGCAACATGAACACGAAAGAAACAACTGTTGCAGTTAAATATCACCAGTTGCAGTGGTGTCAAACCCGATCGAAGAGGGATAATGTCCAGTGGTGTCATGTTGTCTCCAGTGATGAGTCACGGTTTGCACTTAGCGCCGATGACCAGCGCATGCGTGTCTGGAGACGAGCCGACCAGCGCACGGATCCTGCTTTTACCGTGTAACGGCACAGGGCTCGGACACCCGATCTGACTGTCTAGGAAGCTATTTCCTACGATAGCTGGACACCCTTCGAAGTACACCGTACTACCCTTACGGCTCTACGGTACGTCGACGCATTCTACACCTATTGTGTTGCCCTTCCTGTAGCACATCACCGAATAATTTTGCAACAGGATAATACCCGGCCACACACGACACAGCTCTCCGGGGCCTGCCTCTGTAATGTCGACACCCTTCTAGGCCAACCCAATCACCCGATTTCTCACCGATCAAACATGATGGGACCCCACCTACGCCCATCCCGGAATGTCGGTGAATCGGCCCACAATTTGGACACCATCTGGCATTCCATACCTCAGAACAGTATCCGTAAACTATATGTGTCTCTGCCACGCTGGGTTTCTGCTTGTATCCGAGCGAGAGGTGGCGCTACAATTCAACTTACTGACTTCTTCTACTCATGTAACTGTTTTATCCGGATAAACGGCCCAACTGCTGTGGAATTGCAATAATTTCCTCTCCTATATATGTACTTACACATGCCAATTTTCATCTTGATTGGATGATTCCTTCTGTGTGCTTCGTTTTCTTTCTTTCTTTTTTTTTTTTTTTTTTTTTTTTCTTTTTAGCGAAGAGAAGATTGTATTAGCTATTTTGGCTTAGGGTGGTGTAGGAAGATTTGGGCTAAGGAAGAACTTAATTATACTAGTCCAGAGAGAAAAGGTAGTAAACAGCAAACACTCCGGATCATCAGGACAGTTTCTACAAGCATTCTTCATCGCAGCTCAGGAAAAACAGGTAAAAAATTCCAACACAGATGTTTTTCCTATGCTGGAAGTCATATGAAAAAGTATATTTATATCACAGCCAGCTAAGTATTCGCCTTAAACAATGAAAAGTGTGGGAAGCGCCAATTCTTGTTTCACGTACCACTAAAAGGAAGGCTAGGTTATTTTAACAGTTTCTTTCAAAACAAGTACATCGATAACAATTCAAAAATTTAAAATGAGAAAGTAAATTATCAATTGAAAATAAAGTGGTCACTTTAAGGATTGATTTATTTCGGTCAGTGAACAGCAAAACAAAACTGGCAATCCAATTATACGTTTTCGGGGCCCCTCAAGCTCTGGGGCCTACTGCGCCTCGTTAGAAATCCGCCCCTGTGTAGAAATACTGAGCGGGATGTGTATTTTTGAGCATTAGATGTAAAGGTATCCATCACAATGTAAGTCAAATCAGATACATGATTGTAGGCTGGGTACACACTGAGCTCTTGTTCGAGCCAACAGCGCTTCAGGAAATGCCACGTTATTTGAAGAATATATTTTCCCACTTTTTTCCAAGTGCGATTTGTAGCGTAATTTTCCGCTACAAGCTACTTCGTTTTATAACATGTTACAACAACATTTTTCTATTTGTAGCGATGCTACATGCCACGCTGCAGTAAAAGTAGCGCGCCGTTTCCAAACGCTGCATGCTACACACGCGCGATGGTTGCAAGCGTAAATCCCAAACGTTCTCTAGTCGCGGAGATGGAGCACCCCACCTTCTTCACTCCGATTATCTGCCAATGAGCGAAGTCGTTCACATCGCCATGTTTACACACCATCAGATTCGCACGTATGCTATAAAGGAGAAAGGTATCTTACATATTTATAGCCTGAAGTTTGTTTCGGAAGGCTCCAATGTTGTGTTGTTGTAAGGCATGTTTGTGTGTGACGTACCTGCCAGCAGGACGCACACGACATAAAGGCAGATAGTAGTCAGAACAAACGTCCGCGTAGCTCAATTGGTAGAGTGACTTATTCCGGAATGAGGGGATCCGGGTTCGAATCCTGCCTGGCGTGGACAGAAATGATGAAGAAATTTACTCTACCAATTGAGCTACGCGGGCGTTTGGCGTTTGTTCTGACTACTATCTGCCTTTATGTCGTGTGCGTCCTGCTGGCAGGTACGTCACATCTACACATTATAACGAAGTAAATTTCTCCGTCATTTCTGTCCACGCCAGGAATTGAACCCGGACCCCTTCATTCCGGAATAAGTCACTCTATCAATTGAGCTACGCGGACGTTTGTTCTGACTACTATCTGCCTTTATGTCGTGTGCGTCCTGCTGGCAGGTACGTCACATCTCCCCCCCAAAGAGGACCCGTGGGCCATGCCCCCGGCCCTCTTGGGGGGGGGGGAGATGGCGTACCTGCCAGCAGGACGCACACGACATAAAGGCAGTGACTTATTCCGGAATGAGGGGATCCGGGTTCGAATCCTGGCGTGGACAGAAATGACGGAGAAATTTACTTCGTTATATGTGGATCGGTGCCGTGTGAATAATCTATTGTGTTTTCAGCGTATATCTCCATTTCTACAGGAGGCTTTTAGAAAATGCTTTTCTTGTCCCGTGAGCGTTGATAGGTGTAACATATTTAATGCTTTTCAGAACCTTTTCTCAATGCAAAATATTCCCGCCAGACAGCGTAAATTTATATTTTGAATTCAGCAATATCTTCGTTTTTAATGGACGGATTAGAAAAATTATGTTAACATAGGGTCACTTTAGTTGCGGTTAGTATAACACACACAATGTTTGATTTTCCGTATGCCTTATTTCCTACGAGGCAGCGTTCCGTTCTGCGCTGGCGTTGAAGTTCCATTTGGAAAATTATTTTGCTGTTGTTATCTAACCCCGCCCCCTTCTTCCGAGCACCTAACCTACGAAAAATAGCCGACCCCAAATTGAGGGCTTCTGGCTCCAGGAAAGGCTAAACTTCCGTATTCGGCCCCCCAAGTAGTTCCAGCTGAAGACAAAACAAGGGAACTGGAAAGCAAATATTTATATTTTCGGCTTCCTTGTTTAATCTTAATTGATATCTAATTGTTTATCTTAATTTTTCTAATTATCATAATTAATTTTTATTGTATTAAGCAAATATTTATATTTCCGGCTTCCTTGTTTCGTCTTCAGCTCTGACCTACACCCCCCCCCCTACCTAAAGGGAGGGGAGATACACGTGAGGATATAACTCATCTCAAAATTAACAACCCGTTGTGATAATCACAAAAGCCACCATCTCAAACAAACGCTTTGGTAAACCCCTCGGATGGATAGAAGTCGCACAAAAGTGTTTGAACTACTTGGGGGCCGAATACGGAAGTTTAACCCCAGGAAATAGAGATAACCAGAACCGAAAAAAGAACACAATGCACATATCCTAAACTTAGGACTCGAATCCATGCTCTTCTGTTGTCAAGAAGTTCGCGCCGTACTATTCGGCTAGTGAGGTATTACACTTTTGTCATTGGGCATTTTTTTTCGAGGGATGAAGGGGGGGGGGGAGTTCGCAGGTTTCGACTGTTCCTATGATTTACTGGTTCTTCCGGGGAAGGGATAGAACCACAGCCGGACAGTTCCGGGTCGCTTAATTTACTGAAACATTCGTTCTAATGTATTACACATTGATTGCTGGGTTAATCTCCGTGTTTCAAACAGCATAAAAATCACCTCACGCAAACAGAACTTGAGATAACGGATGCCCTAAGATCAAGTGGAAATATGATCCAGCCTTGAAACGACTTAACGAACGAATCCTAAATGCATTCGGTCAATTAGACGGAAAGGAAAGCGTTCACGCGTTTCGCTGTTCATAAGGCGGTGACATCAAAAGGTCATTGCACGTTATCTTACATCACAAGAACGTACCGATCAGAATGCTATTTCACATGTAAAATAAAACCCCTTACTGCGGCATTGAAAAACGCTGAAAAAAACCCCAACAAAAAAAAAAAAACATTATGGCTTGTAATGAAAGCAGCTTGCAAGTGGAGTTTTCTTTATTTCCTGTCAGAGGATCAAGCGATTGCTGACGACATATTGAGTGCAAAGTACAGAAAATAAACATTACCTGCATAATTTTCATGTTAGTAGAAATACATGAACCGGAAAAAAAAATACGAATTATGATCTCCCATCTGGATTGGTCTTGTAGAAGTCTACGAGGAAAATGTTAACACTACTACCTAAATTAATACTGCAGATCAAAAACAGAGAACTATCTCAAATAACATTTTTTGACCAATCAGAACGATCTAATGTGACTGACGAATAAAAAAAAAAATTACTGTGTCGCCCAGTGGCTTAAGACTCGGGTTTCTGACGAAGTTATACTGCTGGGTTAGGTTCGAATACCTAGTACGAGTCTTGCATTTGTCCTTCACGTAGTGCTCTTCTCTCTCTTTACTAAAAATAGTGGTATTACCACGCCCCCGGTAGTGCGATGGTAGTGAAATACTTATTTCATCGTCTAAATCGATAAACAGTGAGGTTGTGTCCCCATAAATTTAAGGAACCCAATCTCAAAGTTTACGGACGTCGCGTTGTTTCATATAGGTTCGTTACGAGGTATTCGTAAAAAACCCATATGCAGCAAATGATGAATTAGAAAAATATACACAGCCTAGAAAAGTTTGCTACTCCAGATTAAGTAATTAACATGTTTATTATAAAGAAAAGTGTGTTGAATTAAGCAATTACAGCCTTTAGGTGGAGGCGAAATAAAAGTTACGTTAAATTAAAAGGTTAAAATTAGCCATGTTGGCTGGTCCATTGCTGCGTAAGCCTGTTACACTCCTGAGCTTAAATTTAAAGTAAATCCCTAAATCTATCTAAGAGGGGGCATAGCAACCGTGCATATGTATATATACATATAACATTGGAACTAGAATTGGGGAGAAAAACATCATCTTACGTAACTTCTGGTGGGCTGGTGCTTGTTGGGATCCCTCGGGTGGCAGGGTAGACTTCTCCTGGTGTTTCTAACTAACTAAAACTTTGCTGCCATGGCTTGAACTGCCTACCATCTACTCCGGACTTCGAATTTCCTTATCTCGACTCCGGTTATATCTATGCCTGCTCCTGACTACTTTATAAAGTTACATGATATACTTCTATATCGTGCTTACGCTGTCTCTGGGTATACAGGGATACAAGGGAAGTCCTTGATCATACCAATATCTCACGAACTATGGCAGTTAGCGATTTGCTTCTTTGCAGTTGTATAGGAAACCCCCTATGGTGTACACAATAACACCACGAGGGATTCCCTCGTCCCCTTTCTGGGGGGGTTGAGAGGGCTATTGCGTCCCCCTTTGCAGATAGGGCAGAAAAGGTAAATACAAACTTGTTCAGCGAGGTCAAAATAGTACATAAATGTTTTTGCCCCACAACAAAAAATGGAATGGGACAGGGAATGTGGCCCCAAGAAAATCGTAACATCCGGGAGCAACGACAGAGCACTTGGACAAGAACTCATTACTTAGAACTTATCTAAACTGGCAAGTTCTAAGTAAATGAAAGCACAAAGGAAAAATTTTCCTACAAACCTTATCAACAGTTGCTGTTCTGAAATAAAACGCAGTTCCTTGACATATTCAATATCAGACTTTGATGTCCAATACAGTAAAACATACACTGAGACAAGGAGAAATAGCATAAAGATGGCGAAATACTCATCCAATAGGAAAACTGTATGTACATCTAATTGACTTGCGTACGTGGCAAAGCTTTCGACTTCCCGTCACTGGTTCACGAAGTGTTGGCATACCGATCACGCATATCATTTTTGTATTCTGACTACGGAGCAGAAAGCACATTTGAAATCCATGCAAATATGCTTCGGACACAGCGACTCAGGTAGCTTTCCGCTTTTTTCGCATTTGGAGAGTCCCCTTCCATCTTTTGTTATGGGACAAAAACATTTATGTACTATTTTTGCCTCGCTGAACAAGTTTGTACATTACTTTTTTGCCCTATCTGCAAAGGGGGCGCGATTGCCCCCTCAACCCCCCAAAAGGGGGCGAGACGATCCTTCGTGGTGTTATTGTGTGCGTCATAGGGGGTTTCCTATACCACTGTACAAGAAGTAAATCGCTAACTGCCATAGTTCGTGAGATATTGGCCTGATCACGGACTTTCCTTGTAACCCTGTATATCTCAGTACCTTTAATTTCCTATGTGGTAGGGGCGTGCCCTCGACCCTCTAGGAGTCTTCCGCCTGGGGCCTGGATTGGTCAACTGAGTTGACCAGAGCTTGACCCTAGTGATTATTGGTTGGCCCCTGAGCCACTCAGCTATACTTTAGTAACAACTGGCGTAATGGGCAGGTGATGTTTTCGCAATTTAAATGGGACATATTTTCTTGGGCCTGGTGAATAGCAGAAGATTACGGTGGCTTACATATGACAGAGTTGCAACTTTCTTGTTACACCGCAGTGTATTTTACGACTTTGCTGATGCCTACTTCTAGAGGAGATGGTCGTAAAACGTAAACTTGCCTATTCATCTGACCGGGATTCGAACTTTGCAATGTGCATTTCTGAGATACCGGGAGAGTTTGTCCACCTGCAACGCTAGCACTGGGGACTGACATTTCATAAATTTTGTGAATACCATGCTTCTTCACACGAGAGTGAATAGATGAGAAATTCCTTCGTCGTTCCCACGGGTGTCCGAGGGAAACGCCATAAACCGCCTTGACCACCCGGGCATTATGCTCCAATGGGGAAAATGGGGGTATGAGGCAGGAAAGGGTAATTTAGATTAAATACAAAAATAAAAGTAAATTACGCCTGGTCTTTGAAATTAATTGTGGCCCGAAATATGAAGTAGTTCCGCGGCAACAGTGGCCCTATATTAGAGAGAGAAAGTCCTTTTTATAAAAGCTTTAGATGGTCACGGGGTCGTTAAATCCTGAAACGGCCTCCCAGTGGCAGAGTGGTTAGAGGCGCTAGTTTTGAGCTAATCTTCCGAGTAGGGCTTCAGTCCCGGATGAGGCATGGGTGATGCGTCATCTTAGAGTTGCTCACAGTGATCGTTAAACTCCAAAACAAAAGCAAAAGACCCACAGAAACACATACAAGAGAGACAGTACTTAAAATGTCACTACTGACCAGACAGCACTATTACTACGAACCTGATGAGTTGCAGTGGTCGAGGTAACATCTTCCATTTAGGATTATTTCACCTTACGTCCGGTGAAGATCCAATATTAGTCGCGAGAAGTAGTGGGCTCCTAATCCACTATTGCTCCACTAGCTTCAGTTTCTCTGTGCTTACGGGTGCTTACCTCCCCATCTCCCTATCTGACATACGCAGTCTATTAAATGCCTGCCCAAAGTTTACCGAGTCTTGAGCATCCTGTATACCAAAGTCTACTGTATTTGATTTGTGCTGCTTACATGATCGCATGTTCTACTTTACAATAAACGTGACTTGCTTTGCTTTTAAAATTCGGTGTATCTATCAAGTACCTTTAATTTTCCACGTGGTATGGGCGTGCTCTCAGCCTCTCCGGAATTTTCATCCCAGAGCCTTATTGGTCATCTGAACGGAACCTTGCTTAACCCTACCAGCCAGTAGCTGGCCCGTGAGTCACGCAATTAATTGGCACCAGCTGGTGTTCCGGGCAGGTGATGTTTACCGTGGCTTAACCCCGACAAAATTTTCCTGGGTCTTTTTTTTTTTTTTTTTGATTGGAGGTTTAACGACCACCGTGAGCAACTCAAATGGGCTATAAGCAGTCGCCCGTCCCTAATTTAGGGTCACTGGTTCCAGGGAAGGGAGAGAGCCAGTGCCGTAAGACAAACACAACATCCATGCCTGACCGGGATTCGAACCCGGACCCCTTACGGACGAATGATCAGAGGCCAACGCCTTAGACCACTGCGCCACCGGGGCGGCTCCTGGGTCTGGTGAATAGAATATTGGAAAGATTATGGCCGCTTACCTCCGAGAGACTTATATTATGACTTTATATGAGATTTATATTATGACTTCATGTTACACTCTTATATGTTTGCGAGTACGACGCTTACCATAAGTGCACTTCCAAAAAAAAAGTCGGTGATAAAATTTTGCCGTGAGTATTTACCGATGACGGGATTCGAAATGCGAATCTTTGCAAACTAAGAGCACCTGTCCACCGCCAGCAACTAATGTCGGGGATAGTTATCGCTTAAATTAGGAGGATTTTTTGCTCTTTCTCACGAGTGTAAAGAAATTAACCCTCGTGGGAAAGTTTTCTCGCTTTTGCCATTCGCACGGGTGTCCGCGGCGAACCAAATGCGCTGACTCGACAACCTGACTTGGGCCGCCCCGGTGGCGCAGTAGTCTGAGCGATGGCTTCTGATCATTCGTCCAAAATGGGAACGGGTTCGAATCCCAGTGAAATATGGATGTTGTGTTTGTCGTACGCCTATGGCTCTCTCCCTTCTCTGGAATCAGTGGCCCTAAATTAGGGACGGGCGACTGCTTATAGCCCATAGATTTGCTTACGGTGGTCGTTAAACCTCCAATAAAAAACAACAAAAAAAAAAAAAACCCAACCTGACTTGACCACATTTGTAAAGCTACCAGAATGTTACGACGGGGTGCGGGGTGCAAGAGAAAAGAACACAAGGAAAAAAGGTGAATAAAAATGAGTAATTTATACGTAGAACAATGTAGCTCGAAATAAGAAATATTTCCTCGGCAATACTGCCAAAAATGGAACCTTCATATTTCTACGCTTTTTTAAGGCCATACCCTAGAAAAACGTAATCCACTGTATTTGTTTCGCTGGTGTAATAGCGAATTCTGAATCATAAATATGTACATGGTCATTGTATTTAATACTACATTTCATTCAACTGATGTGACTGAAATTATGAAGTAAATGTTCAACTGAATCAGTATATACGAGGCTTGTACCGAAAGTAAAGCAAAAGTGGGCATATTTTTTTCTTAACTAACAGAGGTCGTTCAAGCTGCACATGTTGGTAAAGTAACTCTTTCTCTATACAAAGGTACTACTCAACATAGTCTCCATCACAAGCTATGCATTTGCGCCATCGCTGAACCTAACCCTCGAATCCTCTTTGAAAAAATTCAGGTGTGGACCCACTTCTTCATAGCCACTTTCACCTCGTTTGTGTCATCAAATCATTGTCTCCGGAGACGGTCCTTCATCGGACCAAACAGGTGGAAGTCGGAGGGCGCAAGATCTGGGCTGTACGGTGGATGGGAGACCGCCAAGTAGCCAATTTGCTGATCTCCTGATTTGTTGCCAAAGATGTGTGTGGTGTCGCATTGTCATGGTGAATGTGGATCCTTTTCAGATTTTTGTTCGGTCTCTTCCTTTTTATGGCTTCTCTAAGCTTCTTGAGTGTCCCAATGTACCGCTTGATGGCCACGGTACGGCCACGTTCTAGAAAATCGAGGAGAACAACACCCTTGTCATCCCCCTCAAAAAACAATCACCCTGACTTTCTATGCTGATTCCTGGCTCTTGAACTTCTTAGGCCTTGGTGAAGAGGTGCGACGCCATTCCATGGATTGATTCTTCGTTTCCGGATCGTAAAAATACGCCCACGTTTCATCCCCTGTCACCAGATCGAAAACAAACTTGTCTTCTTTGGCTTCAAACGCTTCCAGCAGATCAGAGCAGACTTCCACCTTTCTCTCCTTCAAATCGGGTGTCAACTGCCAAGGCACAACAAAAGGATTTTCAAACGGTGCCACAAATTTTCTATCGGGTTCAGGCCAGGGCTCTTTTCTTGCTAGGTCAACAATGGACCCACTTTGTACACACTTTCCGATACCATAAGTCTTCCACCATCTTTTGTATAGCATTGCGACCACAGCCCAGTTGTTTAACAAACTCACGGATTGTGACTCGTGTCAGCGAGTGGATCAGTTGATCCACTCGCTGACGATTCATGTCAGTGGTCGCAGATGATGGTCTATCACTGCGTGGTTTGTTTTCAATGCTGGTTTCCCCTTCTTTAAACTTTTTCATCCATCTGTGCACATTGCTCTTGTCAATGGTGTAATCTCCCTATACATTCTGTATCCTTTTGTGGATGTCGGAATAGCCTGCACCATTCCTTCGCCAAGAACTCAATGACGGCACGTTGCTTCTGCTTGGAATCCAATGTTTACCTGCAATGAAGAAGGGTTTCTATAGAGGAAGAGTTACACTACCAGCATGTGCAATTTTAATGACTTCTGTCAGTTAATAAAAAAATTTGCCCGCTTTTTGTATTACTTTTGGTACAACCCTTATACACTGACGGAAAAAAAGGAATGAAATGGCGGCAATACATTTGTATAGGTAACATATTTAATCGATTAAGGTTTCAAGATCACAGCTTAATGTAAGCGCGAGAAGAGCCATTTTAAATGTGAAATGCTGGTACATTAATAACCGGTGTAACCGCCAGAATGTTAAATGCAAGCACGCAAACGTTCATGCATTGTGTCGTACAGGTGCTGGATGTCAGTTTGTGGGATGGAGTTCCATGCCTGTTGCACTTGGTCGGTCAATACAAGGACGATTAATGCTGGTTGGGGGTGACGCTGGAGTTGTCGTCCAATGATGTCCCATACGTGCTCGATTGGTGAAAGATCTGGTGATCTAGCAGGCCACGGCAACATGTCGACACTCTGTAGGAGCATGTTGGGTTACAACAGCGGTATGCGGGCGAGCGTTATCCTGTTGGAAAACACCCCCTGGAATGCTGTTCATGAATGGCGGCACAACAGGTTGAATCTACAGACCGACGTACAACTGTGCCGTCAGGGTGCGTGGGATAACCACGATAGTGCTCCTGCTGTCATAGGAAATTGCTCCCCAGACCATAACTCCAGGTGTAGGTCCAGTGTGTCTCTGCCGCAGACAGGTTGGTTGCAGGCGCTCACCTGGCCTCCTTCTAACCAACACATGGCCATCACTGGCACCCAGGCAGAACCGGCTTTCATCAGAAAACACAACAGATCTCCACTCCGTCCTCCAATGAGCTCTAGCTTGACACCACTGACGTCGCAAACGGCAGTGGTTTGGAGTAAGTGGAATGCACGCTACAGGGCGTCTGGCTCGGAGCTGTCCTTCAAGTAACCGATTTGTAACAGTTCGTTGTGTCACTGTGGTGGCAACTGCAGCTCGAATTGCTGCCGCAGACGCAGTACGATGCGCCACGGCCATACGCCGTACACGGCGGTCTTCCCTCTCAGTAGTGCCACGTGGCCGGCCGGAACCCTGTCTTCTTGAGGCAGTACCTTCCCTTGACCACCGCTGCCAACAATCATGCACGGTTGCTACATTCCTGCCAAGTCGTTCTGCAATATTGCGGAAAGAAAATCCACCTTCTCATAGCCCTATTACACGACCTCGTTCAAACTCCGTGAGCTGTTGATAATGGCTTCTTCGTCCTCTTAAAGGCATTCTTGACTAATATCAACACACTACGTCGAATCTCAACGATAACTAACGCTCACGAACGTTACAGCGCGTATTTACAGCAAACCTGCTTTGCATGTTCCGAGGGACTCTACCAGCGCCTCACGTATGCGCCGAGCGCGAAATTTGCATAGACGTCATCTTACAGATATACTCTCACCGCCTACCAACTGTCGTTTATCTAACACAACCCCTTCTTGGTGTTGGGATTTTTTCCTGTCAGTGTAGATAAGTTCAGTGCAGTTGTGTTTTAACTTACACTGCTGGCCACATAAAATGCAACACCAAGAAGGACACGAGATATCAAAGCCAGATTTACTGGACCAATAACAAGAGATACAAAGATGAAGGATTGAGCTTACAGGCCCGTGCGACTTGCGGAATACGCAGACATCAATAGTTCGTGTGGCCCCTATGGCTGGCAATAACGGCCGCTACACGCCGCGGCATCGAACCAAAGAGGCTTTGGATGTGGGCTTGGGGTATGTCGGTTCAGGCTGCTTCCACATGTTGCCACAGTTCATCAGGTGTAGCCGCCGGTGGTGCTTGCCGGGCCACTCGGTTGCCGAACAGCAACCAGACGTGTTCGATGGGCGACATATCGGGAGAACAGGCGTGGTACGGCAGCAGTGATACTTGGTGGGCCGTGAAGAATTGTTGCACGATGCGTGCCCGCATTGTCCTGTTGAAACGTGGCCGCTGACAGGTCCTGCAGGTAAGGGAGGACTGCAGGCTCCAAAACGTCGGAGATGTAGCGGTGGTTATTGAGTGTACCGGCGATGCGTACCAGAGGGGTGCAGGTGTCATATCCAATTGCGCCCCAAACCATAACGCCAGGCAACGAACCGGTATCGCGATGCATAATGCAGGCGCCATACAGTCTCTCGCAGTGGTGCCGCCGCACGCGGATCCGACCATCGTGGTGTTGCAAGCAGAAGCGGGATTCGTCGGAGAAGACAATGTCGTGCCATTCCGTAGTCCAGGTGCGGCGTTCAACGGCCCACTGCCGCCGCACTCGCCGGTGGTGTAACGTCAATGGTAATCGGAGCAATGTGCGCCGTGCGACAAGTCCCCGCTCCTGCAGACGACATCGAACGATACGTGCTGACACAGTTGTTGCACAACACACCCTAATTCCTGCGCTAACGTTCGTGATGTGGCGGTGCGAGCCTTCAATGCCAGCCGCACAACATGCCGGTCCTCTCGTTCGGTGGTGTGCCGCGGCTGCGGCGATCGCTCACGTCGGTCCGTCCGTCTCTCCAGCTCCCATCGAATTCATACTCGCCTCACTGTGGCTGGATTTCGTCTCACACGGTCGCCGATGTCTCGGTACGATAAACCGCTGTCGCGATAAGCCACAATTCGTCCTGTGTGGAACTCCGAAACGTGCTGGAATGACTGCCGTATTTTGCGATGAGGCATCGGGAAGCTTCCCACGCACAGGTCCGGCAGCACAACACACTTCCACTACTTACACCCCGCCTTCTGTGCACCCTTCTTATAGTGCTTCTCGGTGGCTTGCCGGGCGCACATGATCTGCATATGCCCTGCAATGCTAATCGTTTGGATGTCCTCTCGCGGGCGACGCATGCTTCGAATTTCAGACCAATCAGATGCTTCCTTCTTGGTGTTGCATTTTGGGTGGCCAGCAGTTTATGTTCATAATTCAAAGCAACATACTCTGGATTTGATCTGGATAAAATACAGCATGTATGTCGAGCCCGGTTCTGGGAATCAAATTTAGATCTAGGTCCACCTCTGGTCTTTGCAATATCCGTTTAAAGGAGTATTTTTTGCCATTTAAGTTTGAGTTCTGGAATTTTGTGTAAAGACTTCCAGCAATCGAAAGTAAACTATCTACGTACCTCGTTTTTATGTCTTCAGCGAACTGACTTTCATGTTCCTTGGGTAATTTAAAGATTGTCGTATTATACTGTACTAAAAAGAGGCGCCTCTGGAATTCTTGCTTCAAATAAAGAATTTACACTGGGTTACTAAGTTTCGTTGGTTTAAAAGATCAATGCAAAACAGCCTTGTATGGGCTTCTTTTTAAAGGAGCTATTTTTTGTTACTAAACACTTGCATCGATGGGATTATACTGTTATGAATGCAACATTCTCTCCTCATTAATTTTGATTAACGAAGACAAGGTTTTATTGATCAATGGCATCTTTAGTTTTTACTTGCATTTTACTTTCCAGCTGTTTTGCTTTTCATCTCTGTGAATAAGCAATACAATGCTGTTATGCCGCTTGGTATTATTTTTCTCTCTCGTGAAATGTAACTATTTTGACTTATTTTGATCGACGATGTATTGGAAATGCGTGTTTATTGTAGACAAAAATGTAAATTATCTTTAGTTTGAGATGCTAACAAAGTACACACTAGGAAAATAGGATGCTGAAGTGTATGACAGTAATGTAAATGATATGAAATCCCTACAGGAAAGTAAGAAGAAAAATAACTTCAAAACTGTTGAATTTACCTATTGAGTTGATGCATAAGTTCATGTCTTTTTAATTCACGAGTATTTCCCAGGTCAATAGTGAGGGTGCAGATGGTCAGTTGTATATCAAAATGTAGCCAGTAATATCGTGTATCTAAATCATATTGCGTTAAGTGATTATGGCTAATGGTTTTCAGGTCCAGAATTATTGAGTGTCAAGTAGAGAGGAATGGTCATTTCCGACTTCTGCACCTCTACGAGTTTAACAAGGGATCCACAGCCGCCGAGGCTACTCGATAAATTTGTGCTGTGCATGGGGAGGATACTATTGCTTCGAGGACAGCCCGCAAATCGTTTGAGTGGTTCCGAGGTGGCAATTTTGACCTCAACCAATTTCCACTCTCTGGTCGTCCATCTCACTTTGATGAGAATCGTTTGAACCATCTCATCCACTTGGATCCGCGTCAAACCACACGCGAATTGACCACTGAGATGGACTGTGATGAGGATACAGTGGTGCGACACCTGGAACGTATGGGAGAGGTCCAGAAATTGTGGTCTTGCATTCCTAACACTCTCGCTGAAGACAACATGAATCAGCGTGTTGCCATATGTGGTTCCTTGCTCGCCCGTTATCGCGAATATTCTCAGCAACACAAATCCTTTCTTTCACGTATTGTTATTGGAGATGAAAAGTATTGCCTGTATGTGAATTTCAGGCATCGGAGGGGAATGGTTAAGCCCAAACAAGACTACCTCACCAAGTCCAAAACATGACCTTTGTCCTGCGAAGATCATGTTGTGTGCCTGGTGGGACATGGAAGGCATTATTCACTGAAAAATGCTGCCGAGGAATCGGACCATAAACGCTGCACACTATTGTGAGCAACTCCGTCATGTGGAGGGAGCGATTCAGCAGAAACGGCCACATCGGCACCATGGTGTCCTTCTCTAACATGATAACGCACGCCCTCATAGTGCAAACATGACCAAAATGACCATTCAGGACATGAAATGGGAGATCCTTCCACATCAGGCCTATTCCCCAGATGTCGCATCTTCAGTCTATCACCTGTTTCGATCCGTGTCGAATGCACTCCGTGGCAGAACGTTCAACACTGATGCTGATCTCCAGAATTTCCTTGATGATTTCTTCGCAGCAAAACCTGCACGTTTTTTCAAGAATGGCATTGCAGACTTATCCAGACATTGGAACACCATCGTAAACAATGGAGGTGGGATACATAGTTGATTGACTCCGTTTTCCCTTCTGATGTAATACATTCCTGTAGTGTGGTGTGAAAAACGGCATGAACTTATGCATCAAACCAATATAATCATATATCCTATAATAAAAACGAGCCAGGTTTTTTCCTGTAGCATCGCACGAGAGCAGCCTGGATGAGTGAAACTCAAGCCATAGGAACTCCATTAGTCATCGAAATAATGATGGAAACAACACAGACACAAGTGCAGATACTAAAAGAGATGGAACACAGCGTGCTGGTCGTTGGGCAGTCAACCTTTTGTATAGTCGCCTGGCCACTGTAAACCGCGATATTGTGCATCCTGTACAGTTGTTTTGCAAGGTTACTTGCTGTCTGGTGTCGATCTCTCTTGGATTGTAGGAGCAGATAGTGGTCCTCACCAGGGGTGAATTTTGGCGGACGACCACCACCGGTCTTTCGCACAGATCTACCTGTAATCCTGAAGGCCGACCACGCACACGATACGATGCTATGGGCGATACCGAACACTTGGGCCACACTTATCACAGCTCGTCCCTCCTCGAGCCTCCCAATTATTCGACCACGAGTAAAATCAACAAGATGTTATCCACGAACGATTTGGTTTACGCTTTCCAACTGTAGGTTGAAGAAGCGTATATGCTCCAGCTTTGTCTGTCTATCTGTCCGTCCGTCCGTCTGTCCGCACGATAACTCGCGTAAAAATGGTTCGATTTTGATGAAATTTCAGTATGTGATATGGAACCACCCGGGGACAAATCCTATTGAAAATGGGAAAAATGGATCAAAGGTCAGGACATAGTAGCGGGATCCATTCCCTTGCCCTTATCTGTCATAACTTGCGTAAAAATGTTTCGATTGCGACAAAACTTTATAATGTTGTTCCGGAGGTATGCCGAACCAATTCTGTTTAATGTAATCGAAATGGGGTCAAAGGTCAGGGCACAGGAGCGAGATTTATTCCACAGCCATTATCCTCATAACATGAGTAATGATTTCTGGTATGTTGGAAAGCGTATCATAATCAATGAATTGCATGATTTTACTAACTTGTTGTCTCCAGCACACAACAAACGCAATCGAACATCTGTAACACTTATGCACACGGTCTGGTGACTTCCGCTTAACTGATGCTATTGGACTGCGTGAGCGCATTTAGTTCTCACGTCACGCAAACCACATGTCATGCTCCATTGTTACGCACGTGATGTTGCTTCTGTTCCCAGACACTGTCCTGAGTTAATTTGTGTTTGGGTGCCGCTGCTATTTACGGCGTTATTTTATTTTTTCCACTTCGACTTGTAGGAGTTTTGCACACCAGTGTAGTGCTCACTACCGAAGTTCTAAACCAGGCAATGATTGGTGTAAAAAACGGTTGTGTAATTATTCCCTTTCATCAAACAAGTGTTTAAAGAGTATCTCATAAAAAATTTGGAATTACCGGCTACAGGGAAGTGAGAGAACTAGAACCGAAGAATATGCACGACATCCATGCATCATTCAGTTTTGAACAGGGACTCTTACAGAGGGAAGCAAGCATCACAGTACTGTTCTGGTAAAGTCAACTAATGCAAAAACAAAGCAGAAACGACTCAGTGATTTAGCGATCTACGTAAATGAAACAAAACGCACGAGTATATCGTGCAGCAATAGACTTCAGTACAGAGAGTGAGTCGAAAGTTTTGCAATATTTGCATAAACGCATGTGCTGCGGCGGGTATGTCACGTGCTTAAACTAGTTCAAGTCGCGCACTGCAGTCAGTCGAAAGGGATATAAAGTTGTAGTCGTTGCTGTGAACAACATTGCATGTCGTCGTTCTTCCTGTGGTTGGGACGCCTAAAAGATGAACAGCCACAACTGGCTAATTAGGGAACTTTTGCTTTACGAGTTTGAACTCGCCCATAATGCTGCTCAAACAACACGAAACATTTGTCATGCGAAAGGGGAAGGTTCTGTGGACCACAGCACCGCAACCAGATGGTTCAAGAAATTTCGCTCAGGTGACAGAAATTTCGACCATCAGCCAAGGTCAGGTAGGCGCGAACCGTGGATTCGGAGGCCGTGCGCCAGGCCGTAAGGGCAAATCCGATAACCAGAAGTCGTAGATTATCACGCGAACTAGGCATATAACAGACCACCGTGGTTTGTCAATTTCAGGACCTCGGCAAGATATACATTAACTCTCGCATTGTCCATCACGAACTGAAGCCAGCTGAAGCAAACCATCGAGTGGAAGTGTACCGAAACTGCTAGAAAACCCACGCGATGTACGTTTCATCAAGAGAATTGTTACGGGCGATGAAAAATGGGCCAATTTCCGAAATTATAACACACAACGGCAGTGGCTGATCCCGGGCCAGCTTCCTGAATCTGTTGCCAAAAGTGGGCGCTTCGAGCACAAGGTGACGCTCTGCGTCTGGTGGAATTTCGAGGGGATAGTCCATTACGAATTTGTTCCAGACGGTTGGACTATCAACATTAATCTCTACTCTGAACAGCTAGAGCGGATGTATGCCGTTTTGGAGGAGAAATACCCGACACTGGTGAACAGAAAGCTCGCTCTCCTCGAGCAGGACAACACTCGGCCTGATACCGCGCGAACGAGCCGGGCAAAACTCCAGGAACTTGAGGGCATCGAACTGATGCCACATCCAGCATATAGGCCACAGCTTGCCCCGTCGGATTATTATTTGTTTCTGTCCATGGCCAAGTTCCTTCGCGGGCGGTACTTCAGCAACCAGGAAGAGGTGGCAGCTTGGGTGAAGGAGTTCTTCACCTCGAAGGACAAGAACTGGTACCGCCGCGGAATCGAAGAACTGGCAGACAGATGGCTAAAGACAGTGCACGCGATGTCCTATACTTTGAATGCTGGTAAGGTTTCGTTGCAAAGGTACGTATTAAGACATAAAGTAATCCAAATATGGCAAAAAGTTCGACTCACCCTCTGTAGATTGCATGATTCAGCATAACTGATAGGCACCATCAGCTTAGAATTTCCAATTTTGGAATGTGCTTGCATTTTGGAAGACACTTGCAACAGTACTGAGCTCTTTTTGCGGACTCAGTGATTCATATAATTCCTGTTTTGTTCGCAAAAAAATTGATGTAAAAAAGCCATTGTGCACAGAAGATAGTTCCTGTATTTTGATACTCTTTGGTTTTCTGTTGCATCCTGAATCTATTTTATATTAACCTTGGTCATATTCAGAATTATAAATCTTTTGGAACTCATCTCCTGGAAGTTAAAATATGTTTATAGGAAAAACTCGAATTTCGTGGGTGCTTCTTTAGTAGTACCGAACTGTAATTATACTTGTTTGACGATAGGACTACAAAGCCGAGATATATACAAAAGCCGTTACATAAAAACTGAGAGTATTTTTTTAGTTGGCAACAGTGCGAAGGGGGTAAATAACCACACAGACGACTAACTGAATTGAGGAAGTATCCATGGGAACAGTTACTAGCCGTGGCAGACGATTCTGATTTTGTTATTGCGCAGTTGATTAAGGTATGTCTGCCTTTCGCCGTACAGCTATAGAGGTGAGTGATTCAGAGTTAAGAAGTGAAATGCGTTGTGCGATAAAATTTTGCTATCGTTTGGGTAAAACGGCTCCAAAAACAGTTGATTTAATGACAAAAGCTTACAGAGACAAATGTTTGGGTGAGTCAACAATTTTTTAAATGGCACCGTGATTTCAAAAAAAGGCATTTGTCGGCAAAACTCGCTCCTAGGCCTACTCGACCTGAACGAGTTAATGAGCGTATTGTTCACACTGTTTGGGCAATCCTTTAGGAGGATCGACGAATGACGTGTGAAGACATAGAGGCGTCAACTAATATTTCAAAAACGTCGGCATTCCGCATTCTACGCGACAAATTACTGCTGCGTTCTCATCACCTGACGAGAGAACAGTTGTTAGCCAGAGTTTAGGTGTGTCATGAGTGGAAACAAATGATAGCAAAGGATCCAAATGTTCCAAACACAATAATAACTGACGATGAAACATGGGTTCACTATTTCGATCTCCTCACGAAGCGGGCCACGAGTGTCTGGAAACACACAGGCTTGCCTCCTCTGAAAAGCGTCCACCAAACTAAACTAGGTGGGAAGGTGATGATGATAATTTTCTTTGATCATAAAAGTGTAGTCTACCAGCATGTTTTTCCTTCACAAATTATTGTCAACGCTGAGTATTACATTTCAGTCTTGAAGCGTCTGCGATGATACATACCGATTAAGCGACCTGAACTGGTGGGCAAGTGGACCCTACACCATGATAACGTCCGCCCACATGTAGCTGCTTGTGTTTCTACAGCTTCTTACGAAATGCAGTATGCCTATAGTGCGATTTCTGGTTGTTTCCAACAATAAAGGAGAAGTTCCGTAGCGCAACATTCAACAAAGATGCTGACGTTATTCAAGCTGTACAGGGGTCGCTAAAGCCGCTTCTACAAAAAGCCTCCGCCACATGCTTTGGAAAGTGGACTGAACGATGGGAAAGTTGCATATCATCCGAGGGAAGATACTTTGAGAAAGAATAAGATATTTTGTTGTACCTATATTTCTTCATTTTGTGTGATTTTACTCTCAGTTTTCATGGAACGGCCGTTGTAGTATTTTTAGTTAACTTTTTATTATTGATTACTTTTGTCAGTTTATTTTAAGTTGGTTAACTTGAGTAATTTTAAATAGAAGGGCGTTACGAGGGTGTCACAAGCTGAGAACATGAAGTTTTTCTTCAAACACTGCCTTGCCATTTTTTATGATTCCAAATATTTAGTGTCAATAATATGTATTAGTAACACTGAATGAAAAATGTAAGTAATATATTCACATCTATTCAGTGTGAATAATGCGCCGTTCTTTCTCATATTATGAGGCGGGTGTAGGAAATTTATTTTGTGCCGAGTTGTTTCCTATAAACACCCTTCAAAACTATAAACTTCCTCTTGTCACTCAGTCTTCGTGCCTGTATAATTTCCTCTAGTCTTTCCCCTAAATGGCGTAGTCTTAACAAACGGAGAAGCTATTTCATATAACTTTATACTGAAGACTGCCGTCTACACAAATCCATGATAACGTTTATAATGCATGAAGAAACCCCTACTGCGTGATCCAGCTGTTTAATCTTATCGCTGCAATAAAAAAATCGATTAAGATATGAGGATGCTTGCATACAAAACACAGTATTTCTTATTTTTTCAAAAACCTGATCATCTAAAAGAATTCCTTTGGCCAGCTTCTGCAACATTCTTACCACGTGAAGTCCCTCAAGCCGCCCCGGTGGCGCAGTGGTCTAAGGCGTTGGCCTCTGATAATTCGTCCGTAAGGGGTTCGGGTTCGAATCCCGGTGAGGCATGGAGGTTGTGTTTGTCTTACGGCACTGGCTCTCTCCCTTCCCTGGAACCAGTGACCCTAAGTTAGGGACGGGCGACTGCTTATAGCCCATTGAGTTGCTCACGGTGGTCGTTAAACCTCCAATAAATAAAAAAAAAAGTCCCTCAAGGCCGCTAAGGAGCTCTAATGCTATGGTTCTTCTACGCCACTGGGTGTAGAAGAGCACAGCCAAAAGTCGCAGGAGTCAATATATTGTAAACAAGGTGGCCATACTGTTGGGAATGAGAGACTGATCACAACCTACTCTCTGTGAAACTCCATCATAAAAATTGCTCTATAGATTGACCGATGTTTCGAGTGGCTCCATTTTTCATTAAGATGGTTGTACTAAGACATCCTCCTCCAGTAGCTCCAGAATGACAAAACTGTGTGACATACATGTACCGGTACCGCTGTGCAGTTTCAGTGTCAGTTACGTGTACGTTCGAAGACAAACGTACCTATAAGAAACGTTGCCATAAACTCGACCCGTCTGGTACTCTTTGGTGAACGTACAGGAATTCGACGACACTCATACGGTTTTTCTGTAGCTCAGATAGTTTTGGATGTTTACATCGCCCCCAAGATGGAAATGAGCTTCGTTATTCCACGGAATGCTCCTCGACCAAGTTTCGTCTACCTCCATGCTAATCAAGAAAGACAATGGAAGTATCAGTAGGATGTCTGCCTGTATCACTAGTTCGCAACTTCTGGTTGTTGATAAGTTTTTCCGTAGATAGAATACAACACTTCATGCAGACCTTTCTTTACAGTTGTGTAGGGCAAATCTGATGGCATGGATAATTCACGTGGACTGCATGATGCTTCAGCATTACCAGGCGATCATTCTATGAGTGCAATAGCAACATCTTCAATGTCTTGTGAACGGATAGGTCTGCGCCCTCTTCTTAGCCCAACTTTCAGGCATCCTGTCTTCCCTAATAAACGAACCGTGCTTCGAAGTGCACACTGTGTAAGCAGATATTCTTTTTTTTTTTTTTTTTTTTTTTTTTTTTTTGATTGGAGGTTTAACGACCACCGTGAGCAACTCAATGGCCTATAAGCAGTCGCCCGTCCCAAATTTAGGGTCACTGGTTCCAGGGAAGGGAGAGAGCCAGTGCCGTAAGACAAACACAACATCCAGGCCTGACCGGGATTCGAACCCGGACCCCTTACGGACGAATGATCAGAGGCCAGCGCCTTAGACCACTGCGCCACCGGGGCGGCATAAGCAGATATTCTCGCAATGTCTTATGACGTTTGTATTCATGAAGCTCTGGAGCAGTATTTGCATCATTCTAGCAGCACGGCCTCACAAGTAAGGCACGTTCAGTCAAGGTGAGAACCGTCACGTTCCTAAGAGAATTGTAAAAGTCAATTAGGCAATTGTTTTTCGTGGGGTCACTACTCAAGAACGGTTTAGAAGCAGTTACCTTGACCTCTAGGAGCTATACGATGCATACTAGAAGCACGGAATTGAAGTAGGGCGGGACCCTGATATAGGAAAGTGGGTAGACAGGTGGAAATTGTTAGGTGTGCCAGACTGGGAATGGAGAACTGACATCGTGGCAGAATGCCAGATGATACGAAAGCAAATGATACAATTCGAGAGGGAAAGAACAGATGACCATATTTTTAACTGGGGGTCAAATACCCTGGTATCGCCGGCTTAACGTGCCCTACGAAGCATGTAGAGGCCTTGATGGTCACAGCGGTCAGACTAGGTTTAAACCCTCGACAAACGGAGCCGCAGACGATTGCTTCAACAACTGGGCTATTGCGGCCCGAGAAGTGCGAATCTTGCACCTTGTTTTTATATCCATTACCAGCCCTTACGAAGTGTGCACTATGTAAATGCTACTCTTTTTCCATTAGCAGCACCAAATTTTCTCTTAGTGGTAATTTCTTTAACTATCTTACTCTTATTTCCAACATTCCTACCCAGTATCGTGGGAAGTATTCTTACAAGCTTAGTTGAGTTTCACCATCTGGTAATCTCTGCAGATGACTCTGAATAGGGATAGGTTAATTTACACTCTTTGCAAAAAAAAAAAAAAGACCGAAACACCCCAAGAAAGTAGTTCGATCCTGATGAAACTCCGCATGCAAGTACCACGGGGTCGAATAAGCAAATGGTTAAAAAATAACGCCCAATGACTAAATAATAGCCCGTCACAGCGCATCGGAACCACGCGAGGAGGGCATATCAAGAGCAAAGCTAGCACGCAGGTACAATTGTGTCAGCGAATTGCGGTTGCATTAACCTCCATGGACTGTGAGGATGCCTCGACGTCGGATCCGTGAACAATACGAGCAGTTGAGCGAGTTTGAGAGTGGCCGTACGATTGTGCTGAGAGAGGCTGGTTGGTGAAGTCGCCGTATCGCTAGTGATCGGGATCGAAGCGACGCACAGTGGTTCCAAATACAAATCTAGCTGATCAAAAGGTATATTTGTTGTAACTTCAAGACAACTTAAATACTGTCGTACTGTAATCCTAAATAGCTGTGTAGCTACGACTCACAATCAGTTTTACAAAAGAAATAATTGGGTCTTAACAGCAGTTGCCTTCGGAACTACGATCTGTGTACACGTAATTTAATCTCGATCCTATTCGGGTCTTCGGTGAATAAAACTGCAGGTAGCTGTTTACAGTTTTAGTGCATTTTAAAACTTTAAAATTGTGTTATTTAGTTCTTATGTTCATTAGTTATAAGGGACATATTCCATGAAATTTTTTAAAGATGTAATTGAAGTAACAGGCTTGCAAAAGCAAAGGCCGTAAAAGTATATTCAGAGTTTAAGTTAGTCATTTAGGTATGTAATTATAACTGTTTTTTGACCAACTTTAACCAACTTTTTTCTATTAATATTTTAGTGATGTCGGACGGAATTCCAAGAAGAGAGCTGTTTGATGTTTGGCGGAATGAAAAGAATATTTCAAGGATATTAGCCTGTGTGTGTGATTATATATTGATTAGATATGGCTTGGAAGATCCTGAGGGACATATTCGTGAACTAATGCAGAAAAAAGTGCTGAATTTTGTAAGAAACTTAAAGAACGGTGGACTAACTGTCACTATGTATTAAAAGAATTCTTACGAAAAAACAGTGATTGGTTGAGTGTTAAAATGACTTTTTTAGAAGTAGAAAGTGCTCAAGAAAGAAAAAAACATAGGCAGTCCACAAAAGTTGTTCCATGAGTGTGCCGGTATTAGTCGAAAAAGGAAATTGAAACCATTGTTGGAAACACACACTGTTGCTGAGATTGTTCTTGTTGCGGAAATGGGTTTGCGATCTGCAGGCAGGCGTGATGCAGCACAAATAATAAAGCAAATATCAAGTTTTTCCCCAGGAAGGGCCACGAAAAGAAAACAGAGCTCAGGTTGAAGAACGAAAAAAAGAATACAAGATCGCTTCCACAAAGAAATGGGACTTCTTGACATACCCAAACCAGGATTTGGTACGACAAATGACGGAAATAGCGAGCGGATTTTCTTTGAAGATCCAGCTTTAGGATCAGATATTACTGGCGTAGATGAAGAGCTGATTCGGCGATTTGGAACCATCCTTAAAACAATCGCCAGTGGGTACAGCATTAACAATGGAGAGTTTAAAAAATACTGCTTCGACACAGCAGAATTATACATCCGAAAATATAAGTGGTATTATATGCCACAAAGTGTGCATAAGATACTTATCAATGGTACAAAGTTGATAAAGGAAGCCGTACTTCCAGTCGGGATGATGTCTGAGGAAGTTCAAGAAGCCCGGAATAAGGACTATAAGAATTTCGGGGAACATCATACTAGTAAATTTTGTAGAGCCGATACAAGGACGGACTTGATGCACACGCTATTAATTTCCTCGGACCCGAGGAAATTAATAGCGTGTGCATCAATTAATAGCGAAATTAATAGCGTGTGCAGCAGTCTTCGAGTCAAACGTCAAAAGAGAAGTAAAAGTATATCTCCTGATGTACTGAGACTACTCCAAGATCCAGGTGGCAGCGATGATGATGATGATGATGTTGGGAAATGAATAGATGTACATCTCTCTGAAGCCTGTAACTATTTGAAATGTGTGTTTATTTGACCACAATTGGTGTTCTGTTTAAATCCTATTAATTTGTTATTTTTTTAAAATAAGAACAAAGACTTAAAAAATATTTGCACTAAATCTTACAAAAATATACGAATATTTCGTTGATATTTTAACACAATAAAAAAAATGATCGAAAATGAAACTTGTGAATTCGTATAAAATTCTATGACAATCTGTTTTATAGGAGAGGAGTTATTAATTTTGATCAGCTAGATTTGTGTTTGGAGCCACTGTGCGACGCGGCAATCTGACGATGTTGGCGCCAGTGGATCGTGAAGGGCACAACCCAGCGGCACGCGCGCAGTGGGCGGCCGAGAGCGACGATAGAACGTGAAGATCAAGCGATTGCGAGAGCCGCACGAACAGGACCGAATTTGTCGCTCTCAACCATCCGTGGACATGTTGCGTCCCCTACAGGTACGGAAGTGGCCATCCAGGCCGTTACCAGACGACTTGCGGCACTGGGACTACATTCGAGGAGGCCACTCCGCCGCCTACGACTGACCAGCAAGCATCGCCAACACCGGTTTCAGTGGTATTGAGCCCGTTCAACGCGGGATAATGTCCAGTTGCGTCGCGTTGTCTTCAGTGGTGAGTCAGGGTTTCCACTTCGAGACGATGACCAGCAAATACGTGTCTGGAGAGGAGACGGCCAGTGCACGGATTCTGTCTTTACCATGGAACGGCACATGGCTTGCTCACCGAGAGCCTGTCTGGGAAACCTTTTCCTACTACAGCCGTACATCCTTGGTTGACTTACGCACAATCCACAAAGCTGAACGGTACGTCAACGACATTCTACAACTTGTTGTGCTGCCATTCCTGTCACAGCATCACCGAGCAATTTTTCAGCAGGATAATGCCCGGCCACACACGGAACGGCTCTCCCAGCTAGGCCTCTCTCCGTAATGTCGACACCCTTCCATCGCTAACCCGATCGCCAGACCTCTCACCGATCAAACATGTTTGGGACAATATGGGACGCCACCTACGCCCATCCGGAAATATCGGCGAACTGGCCCGCAATTTGGGCACCATCTGGCATGTTATACCTCAGGACAGTATCCGTGAACTACATACGTCTATGTCACGCAGGGTAACCGCTTATATCCGACCCAGAAGTGGCACTGCAACGTACTGACTTGTTCAACTCGTGTGGCTGTTTTATCCAAATAAATGACCCAACTGCTCTGGAATTGCAATCATGTCCTTTTCTATACATGTACATAGCACATACCAAATTTTCATCTGAATTCGATGATTCCTTCAGGATACATCGTTTCTTTCCTTTTTTTTTTTTTTTGGCTTCTTTTCAATACTGATGTACACTGTCAACGTATTTTACTTTTACTTCCAATTGACTGCTGCAGCCATCACCGAGCAGTGGTCTAAGCGATGGCCTCTGATCATTTGTCAAAAAAAGGTCAGGGTTCGAATCCCGGTGAGGCGTGGATGCTGTGTTTGTCTTACGGCACTGGCTCTCTCCCTTCCCTGGAACCAGTGACCCTAAATTAGGGACGGGCGACTGCTTATAGCCCATTGAGTTGCTCACGGTGGTCGTTAAACCTACCTCCAACAAGAAGAGAAGTGTCTGCAAAAGCAGGTGATGAAAGCTTATGTGCTACGTTTTGCCTTTGTTTCTCATGAAAATCAAGCGGAGAGCTGTAAAGAAATGTTAGATTGTTCTTAATACAGTACATATTTTTTTCTGATCCTTCTACACTTACAAAATAATACAGTTCCGTCAATGGTACTCGTAAAGTTATTGATCGTAATCTTGTTCCCAGTATTTTTCTCAGGACCACGGCCTCTGAATGTTGTGTATTCTGTTTCTGTACGCGAACTCTAAAACAACGATGTGTGAGAGAAAAGTTGAGAAAATGTGTGCCCACAGCGAATATCAACTTCATCAGACAAACGGATATATATCTCTTCCGCGCAGCGTTTATCACAAAGCACGGTTATTTGTGATTTTTAATAGTTTTCCAACTCCTTTTCCTCACCCTGTTTTGGGTTACTAACTTCAGAGAAGATAGACACTAGAACTACAGTAGCAAGCACAGTTTTTTATTTCTTACTATAACTGGAATCTAAGCTTTCAATTCAAGAGAGCAGCCCCCCCCCCTAAGTGTTAAGATATCCTTGTAGTTTTGGATTGTTTTATGCAATTCTGTCTTGTGTAAATTCATAAGAACAAGGGTATTTCGTGCTAGTTGTAGATAAGGTGGGTTAAATGCTGTCGCAGCACGGTAACATTTTTTGAATTCAAAGCACACAGACCGTACCTTTAAATAATCATTTTAAAAAACGTAGGATTTAAAAATTTCTTTATTTGCAATTTAAAAAAATATGGTAGATTAAAGCTCTGGCGAGCACTTTCGCGACCACTATGGCAGCATCATCAGGCCGATGAGTGAAACCAGATTAGAACGGCATAAGGTTAAATAGATTACAGATAGGAGCACAAGTAATGCGCATTTTGTAAATGAAAAACATATAAGTCATTTCCATTCACTACAAATTGTCAAAAGTCTTAATAATTATTCAGATTCTTCCTCCCTTGAGTACTGTAGAACCAGGTTTCTCCAGGCAGTGGGAATGTATACAGGCATGCCATCATTACAACGTTTTGGTCCAAATGCTATGATACACTGGTGTGCAAAAATTAAGAACGAAGAGGAGAAATTGGCAGAACAGCGGAACGAGCAGGCAGAACGGCCCGAAAGATCATTCATGCGCATATATGTAGCATGACGGTGGGGGGAGGGGTGTCTGAAGGGTATAAAGGACACGGGCGGTGCACGCCCAGCAATTCGGTGAAAGCTATTGCACGATGTACATCGGTTTAAACGACGTCGAGTTTCTGCCACCGTGTGATATGGCCAACAGGCAATCCAGTAGACGACATCTGGATGACTTTACCCGAGGTCGCGTCATTGGGAAGTTGGAAGAAGGTCGAAGTGTGACTAGTGTGGCCGAGGAGTTCGGGATCGCTCACAGAATCGTTTCACGAGCTTGGAGAGCATTTCAAACGACAGGAACAGCTGTCCGAGAGTTTAGCAGTGGTCGTCCACGAGCAACCACGGCGGCGGACGTCCGGTATATTGTCCTACAGGCGAAAAGAGACGGTCGGCAGACAGCGGGAAAAATCGCAAGGCACCTGCAACAGACAACTGGACGTCCGTTATGCTGTTTTACCGTGGCCAGGAGGCTGCACAAAGGTCGTCTATTTGCACGACGGCCAGTACGGTGTGTGCCATAAACGCCTGCTCATCGGAGACGGCGGTTTCTATGGTACCAGGAACACAAGCACTGGACACATCAGCAATGGGGTTGAGTTCTCTTTATGCATGAGAACCGATTTAGTCTGACGAGCGATTCTGGACGTATACACATCTGGAGAGAGCAGGGAACACGCAATCACACCTCCAACATCATCGAAAGGGACCGGTTTGGAGGTGGCGGAGTTCTCGTTTGGGGCGGTATCATGCTTGGTAGCCGTACTGACCTCCACATCTTCTAAGGAGGTTCAGTCACTGGTGTCCGCTATTGTACCGAGGTTTTCCTGCCTCATGTGCGTCTGTTTAGAGGTGCTGTGGGTCCTGAGTTCCTCTTCATGGACGACAACGCTACACCGCATCGTACAGCGGCTGTCGCAGAGCTGTTGGAGAGTGAAGATATTCAGCGCACGGATGGCCCGCAAGGTCCCCGGACCTAAATCCAATCGAACACGTGTGGGACCTTCTTGGGAGACGCTTGGCAGCACGTCACCAGCCGCCAGCAACGATTCCGCAGCTGCGATTGGTGCTACATGGGTCACGATGCCTCAACAGCTCCTTGACAACCTCGTCCTCAGCATGGACAGACGTTGTAAATTCTGCAACGCAGTCAGGGGTGATCATATCCCGTACTAAAGACTGGATTTTTCTTGGTAGCCGCCTGTCACATGGACGTTTCTGTCTTCTGTCTAGTTGTGCTCGAAGCTTTCTTTTCAATAAAGTGCCTTTGTATCCTTTGGATTCCTTGTTTGGGCGGGTTTGCTCACTTGTCCAATATTCGTACATCTTGGGGATCTTATGGTATGATTTGAGTCGATGTGGAGCACTTCTGCACGACGTTACATTCGAAAAACCGTCTCGTCCTTAAATTTGCACACCAGTGTACATAGACTCTCGGTAAAGAGCAAAGAGTGTTTATTAGAAGCTGTCGATAGTAAGTTCGCATTATCCCAGTCAGGTCTTAAGTGTTTTTCAATCACAGCTTTTGACAAAGTGGAGGAAGCTGATTTCTTACGGATGGCATATCTGTGTTCAACCCAGCGAATACTTAGGCTTCGAAAGGTCGAGCCCACATAGCAAAGATCTGCCGATTGTCCATTTTTGTCCACAAAAGGGAAGTTATACACTCCAAAGCGGGAAATAGTTGGAACTACGTCTCTATCACGTCTAATTACTGAAAATAGTTTTGAGTTTTAACACCGAAGCCAATAGAGTATTTTTCACAGTTATTTTTAATAAAGAGACCACATATTTCTGGTAGTCCATGCTTCCCACATGAATGACAATGACTTATGTGTGAATGGCAATACGTTTTTTAAAATGATCATTTAAAGGTATGGTATGTGTGCTTTGGCTCCAAAAAATGTCAATGTACTGCGACAGCATTTAACCTACCTTATTTATGTAAATTCATCTTTTCTACCATGTGAATTAATTTTTCTGATGTTATTTGCTTTATATTTTTATCTCGTGTGAATTCGAAGACCCTGGTCTGATTTGATTCTTTGATTCTCACACTTCTGTCCCGAGAATAAAAAAAAAAGAAGAAGAAATTGAAAATGGCATTCGCTTACTAAGAGTACTATGAAACCTGCCTTCTCTTTATTTTTACCTCCTATTTTTTTCCTTTCACCAGAGAATAGCGTGTCTGAAATTTCATTTTCTTGAAATGAAAATTCGTTGGCTCAGCGCATTAAATGAATTCGTGTACACGATAGGCTCACGTATGAAACCATTAAGTCTTTTCAGTAAATACGATTAATCAAACAGGCACCTTATTTCAGTCTGGTTAGCCGCCGAGAGAGATGCTTGAGCCTACATTATCTTCAACTTCGTACTAGATAAGGGTTTTAGCACAGCCTTGAATATTCGTTCTAATTAACTTCTCCCTGCTAAGTCCTATACCGATAATTTGAGTACCATTTTCTGTGCTAACTTCCAATTCAGTTTGTTTAGAGCGCGAATTAAAATGGGAATGAAAGAATAGAATTACGTTTAAGACTCTGCAGGGAATTGGTTTTCATCTGCTATTGGAAAGTCATCTTAAATGAAAGCGACATCCCGAACAAACCATAGAAGAAAGGCATCGGCAGGGCTGCAGAGCTCCATCTATCTTCTAGTCCACTCTTTCTCTCCTGGAATGAAGGAAAGTTAGCTAATTGTCATCGGGCGAGGCAGTGAGGGATAATCAGGCGACTGCAAATTGGATCAGATGCGACAAACGAGATCGAGCCAAGGAAAGATAGAGAGGAGCCAGAGAGAGAGATCCTTGATGAGAAGAACAAGAAGGGGGAATGAGGAGGAGGAGGAGGAGGAGGTTTCTGATGGCAGACTGTGCGGAGGTGGAATAGTCTTCGAAGACAGAAACCCTGTGGGCCTCTGGTAGCTCTTCGGGAAATGAGCTCTATTAATGATTGGTGTTGTTCGTGATCTGGATAGGAAGCCAAGAAACAATGCTGTCTACGGATCTGGTAGACATTTTGTTCCATTTCCCACAGCGAAGGTAGCAACATCTTTTATTTTTCTTAGTAGTGTCATCCAGTTTGTATATATTAACTGCAGCGGATGCCAACGTAAAACGACGAAAAAAGTAGTGTTCGGGTGTTGATTTTTATTATTTTTTTCTTTGCTGCTTATTTTTTTAACGTTTATTGAGCAGAACTAAGGAACGGTTTCTAACATAAAATCTTGCAGTATCAGGGAAGCCGACTTCACCAAATTATTTAAGGGGCAGGCGTGAAGAGATTTAACGTGGGAGGAACACGTCTGTTCCTTTGCCAGGAGGAAGATAAAAGTTAAAAGGGGGGGCAAAAAGATGAACTACGAGATTTGACGTATATTTTAAAACGCAATTGTACTTGTTCATCAGCAAATGAAAAAAAAAACAAAACAGAAATATTCTTTTGCAGAGTATTAAGATTTTTAAAAATGAAATTCAGCCTGCGAGTTTGTAAAAATATACCGAGAGATTTTGTTTCGAAACGTTTATCAAAAATACGAAAAATTAGCGCTGTTGCTCAAACAAAGAACGAGAAGCGCAAAATATAAATATATACATAAAGGGGCTAGATATTTTTATTTCTTTTATTTTTCATTATTGTTTTAAACCTCACGAGAACATGTCGAACAAAATACGGGGCTGGCAATCAAGTTTATTATCAAATAAGCAATGCTTTATATGGGGAAAATGTTTAGTTATTTTGGTATTCATAAAGTTTTCGGAAATAAATCGCTTTGGCCTTATAAGGTGGAGCTTGGTCCACTTTACAAGGCCAAAGCGATTTTTTAATTACACAGGACGAAAAATATTGGGAGGGCACTGCCCCCTAGTAAAATTATTAGGGGGCAAGATTCACCTTGCCCCCATATAGCCGGCGTTTAAGTAATTTAGTCATTCTATCACACAGTTCACCTTTGAGATGGACAATCAGTACTTTAGTCAGAAATATCCTACATGTTTGTTGCTTTCAGAAGACATAAGAATGTCTGCTTGATGACAAACACAAATACACAGATACAGTCGTTATAAGAAAGTTAAAGGGGATTGAACATCAGTTTCTTATAACCGAAATTTCTAATAACCGAATTTGGATTAAAATGGTTAAAACTTCGAAATTAAAGCAGATACATAACGTACAGTACATGTATTTTATGAATAAACAAGTGCACATCAATACATACCTTTTATTTAAAAAAATCTGTTATAGAAGTCTGCTTTTTTAGCACGTCTTTTGTAAAAAAAGATCGTGCTTATGTTATCGGTTTGTCCGTCTGTACCCACGATATTTCTGCAACTATTAGTCCGATTTCAAAAATTTTTTCTGCATGGGGAAGCCTTGAAATATGTGAATGATGATCCTTTATTTCGCTTTTTTTTCACGATGTACAATTTTGCCGCTAGAGGGCGTAAATACAGATGATGTCGAATTCAAAAATACGTTTTAATCCACATATTTGCTTATAAACATCCGATTGAAAAAATATATTCTATCTTTCGATTCCATTTATGTCGAGGAGTATTTTAGATATCGTTACTTTTTCAAATTACTCATAGATTTTCCGCTAGGGGCCGTAAAAGTAAATTACATTTTTCCCGATAACTCTTCTTCTAAAACTCCTATTTGAAAAAAAAAATTCTTCAACGGATACACCTCCTGATGGAAAATCTTTTGCATATAATTTCAAATTTTTGGTAAAGAATACGTTGGCCACCAGGGGGCGTAAATGTTAATTTTTGCTTCTGATTTATTTACCATAAAATCTGAGCTTCTAATATATCGATTGAAAATTTTTTGTCGTGGCCTGATGCCACTCACATCGATAAACCTTTTCGGAATATTTTCTTCTTAAAATATTTCCCAGTTTCTCCGCCAGGGGGCGTAGATGTATATCTGTCAATATCTCTACTTCTAGGAGTCTGATTTGAAAAATTCCTTCTTTTGTTGGATAGTGTTTCCAGTGTGACATGTTTTTCATACAATTTAAAAATTTTCAAGTCATTCATACACTTTCCGCTAGGGGGCGTAAAGGTTAATTGCTTTCCCCCCTATATCTCTGCTTCTAAATCTCCGATTTGAAAAATTCTTTTGGCACCGGATACAGCTCCTGATGGGAAATCCTTTGCACATAATTTCAAATTCTTGTAAAAATGGTTTGGCCACCAGGTGGCGTAAGTCTTAATTTCTGCTTCTGTTGTATTTGCAGCAAAATATGAGATTCTAAAATCTCGATTGAAAAAAAAGTCGTTTGTTGACCGATACTACTCATGTCGACAAACCTTTTAGGAACATTTTCTTCTTGAAATAATGCATGGTTTCTACGCCAGGGGCGTAGATGTTTACCTTATTTTTGTCAATATCTCTACTTCTAGGAGTCCGATTTGGAAAATTCCTTTTTTGTTGGATAGTGTTTCCGATGCGAAATGTTTCTCCCAAAAATTCGAAATTTTCAAGTAAATCATAGACTTTCCACTAGGAGGCACAAAGGCAAATTGCGTTTTCTGCGTTACTTCTGCTTCTAAAACTCCGATTTGAAAAATTCTTCCAGTACCGCATACAAGACCTGATGGAAAATATTTTTTACATAATTTCTAATGTTTGGTAAAGAATGGTTTGGCCACCAGGGGTCATAAGCGTTAATTTCTGCTTCTGATGTATTTGTAGCAAAATCTGGGCTCCTGAAAACTCGACTAAATTTTTTTTCTTGGACCGATACCGCTCATATGGAAAATCCTTTTGAGAATACTTTCTTCCTAAAACAATGCATGGTTTTCCCACCAGGGGAAGTAAAGTCACATCTTATTTTTGTCGATATCTCTGTTTCTAATAGTCCGATTTGAAAAATTATTTCTGTGTTGGAGAGCGTTTTCGGCGCGAAATGCTTCTCATATAAATTCATGTTTTTCTTAACACACAAGTCTGCAACCAGAGGGCGCAAGCTCACGATTCCGTTTACAGCAATATCCGAGGGATTAAAAACCCGATTGAAAAAGTTCTTTCTTCCGTCAGCTACTATTGTTTTCCATATCGGTTCCATTGACTTTGAATAGCTTTGATAAATTTAATTTGCGTCAGAACGGGTTCAAAAGACGTGCTTATTACACCCGAAAATTCGGTGTCATCTTTCTTGTAGCATTTACCATTACTATCGTGTCACATTTTTGGAGTCTAATGAAACATTGCTCTTTCTCTGCTTTTTGAGCACTTGGAATCCTACTCACATAGTTCTTCACCTCCGGAATCATATCCATGATTTCCACCGACGTCGGTAGCTGCGGCTCAGAAAAGTTGTCATCCTCTTCTTCATTGCTTTTTCCACTTTCTTCAACAGGATTCACTTCGGACAAAATTTTGGCGTCTGTCAGCTTAGGGGATGTTTGCACACCGTTATCTGCGGGGACAAAATCCTCCTCAAAAGAAACACCTTCCACATCCAATTGAACCCACTCATCAAGGGAAACGTCATCCTCAAAGTCTTCTTCCAGTTCAGAATTTTCTTCATTGTAAGATCCAGCTTTCCGAAAGCAGGTTTTAATTACTGTAGAGTCCACTGAATTCCAAGCGGCGTGTACAAAATCATTGGCAATTTTCACATCAATTTTTGGTCCTTCCAATCTTTGGCGCGCAAGTTTAGGCGCGTCCCTTCATATCAAACAGTCATATCGCTAGTTCTCTCGCTAATGCAAACAGCAAGAAATAGAACTCAAAAACAGTGCAAAATCAAAAGATGAGAACAGAGAATACATACGTACTGTATGTAGCAATGTACCGATCTTCATCTGTGGACGCGCAAGTGATGACCTAGAATTCTTGGAAGGGGTAAGTCAGAAGGGGATTTACCCCTTCCAAGAAAACGTTTATCATACATTGTAGGGAAGGGCGATGGGCAAAAAAACGACGTGCATTATCTGGTGGAAGTCGCTCCGAAAATGGCCTTGAAATTCCATGGGAGATAAAGAGAAGAAACATTGCAATACAGGTGGAAAAGTTTTTTATCTTGGAAATAATTTTTTTTTAACTTTCTTATAACCGAAATTTCACTTTTTTTGCTCTCTTATAAATATGAAACGTTCCTATACTTTAACACTAGGCCAACCAAAGTTAAAAATTTCTTTTTTATTACCGTAAATTTCTTATATCCGAATTTCTTATAACGGTATTTGTACCAAACCTTCCTTTGGTAATTCGGTTCGAATTTGAGGTAACACATACGCACATACAAAAGGTAACTAAAAAAGGTGGTTGTGTCATTGTTTTCCTCGAGAAAAATTTATTGAAAACATGCGTACATGTCTGGTGCGCACGCAATCTCTTTCTGCACACTATGTTGCTTCATCTCAGCATGAAATCTTTAAAGTTGGTGAAGCGATTACTTCTCTTCACCATCTTTAAAGTTTCTCCTCTACTTCCAAAAGCGTTTGGTTTTTATTTTGGGGTCTAAGGTTATGAGCAGTCGCCTGCAGATAATTCAGGGCCACTGATTACAGGGATAGGAAAAAGCCTTTGCCATAGAAAGAATTACCCAGAAAGGCAGACGATTCCTCAAAAGCCCGCGCCTCTGACCACTAGGCCACCAGGGCACATTAAAAATCTTTAAAACACTAAACATTTCGAAGCCGTCTTCAGGCAATGTATTTTTAAACTCAGGCGTAAATAGCGCAGTTGCTTTAAAAGCCGTTGAGCGTAATTTATTCATGTGCGTAAGAAGGAAGCTTTACACACCAAAGAGCCAAAGCATTGAAGCAACTGCAAGTAAACCAGGCGCGTGTGAAGTTCACGAAACGGTATAAGTAACACCTAACAGGGCTATAAAAGAGAGAATGGCTGGTCGATCGCTTTGTGAAACCGAACGCCGACACGGTCCTCATGAGATAGGCTGGAGGAGGGGGCAGATGTGACGTCACTGTGCTGTTTTGCATATCCCACTGGAAAGAGGAGGCCCTGAAACGAACGGTTGTCATGTGACCAAAAGGGTCTCAGCTTCGTGAAATTACTCCAAGTTTTTACCGGAAGTGAATACAGTTATTATTCTTGTGTTTAAAGTCTCTTAAAAACCCTTGTTGCATTATGTTTTGCAGTTAAAACTGGCTTACTCTTGTGCCAGTTTTGTGTAAAAACACAAGTAGGAGTAATATTAAATTTTGTGTAGGGTTTAGATTACTATATCTATGGCACTTATAAACATTATTTTCTTGAAGTAGTAAGGAAAATAATAAATAAGTACAAATAATGAGCTGAAAACTGGGACTAAGTTTGTCACATGACGTTTCGTTTCAGGGCCTTTTATTTCCATTGGGCTACGGCTGCTTGGACATCTCCAGTATGACTCGGCTGTCATTGCGAGAAGTTTTCTAGTTTGCGCTTTACTCTATCAAACTAGATTATTTCATCGCTTGCGATATATTTATTAGTGCACATGTAAAACACTTGTGTGAATATTTAATAGCGCATCTACTGTATGCATTACACACGAACAAATGGGAGAAAGCGGTGCGTTCTGACCTTCTGTAGGGCTCATGGTTATAGTAGTGACTGCTAAAACACTGTGGTGAGGCATCAAAAGAGTGAGATTATCCAACAGTTCGCGGGGGTTTATCTACCACTTCTCACTGAGGGCATGCTTCAGTTGCTGAAGCGTAATGTGAGGGGTGGCGGGGCTTTAACATGTCTGCCTAGCGCGTACCACGCGTGTTGAATGGAGTTGAGGTCCGGAGAAAGTGAAGGTCAGTCCGTATGCTCATTACCCTATTCCTAAAGCATCTTTTCAACCAGCGGAGTTCGATACGGACGTATGCTGTTACCCATGTAGAGGAAAGTATCTCCAACTGCTGAGGCATTGGGTACAACTGTAGGCCTTAGGATCATATCTCGATATCTAACCGGCCTCAGGAGTTCATTTTGGGTGAAGTAAAAGTCTGTATGGTCATCAATGCTGATGCCTGCTCACGCATGGATTTCACCACCACCCATTAGATCTCTTTCCTGCAGAATAGTTTTATTATTCTATGTTCCTCATTCGCCCTAGAGAATGAAGCTACAATAATCGGAATGCAAACAGAACCGCGACTCATGCGCGAAAAGGACGGAGTGCCACTGCTAGCGGTCCCAATCACCATAGTTTTCAGCTCACTCTCTTCCAACTTTCCGGTGTTGTACAGAGAGAGAGACAAGCACACCATCGATCAGCGGTCATACTGTATTCTATAGTGGAGCCGCCTGCGTATGATTTGTGTGAATACAAGTGTGGTCCTGTTGCCGCAGTAAACAGGCATTGTAGTTCAGTTGCATTTTGTCGACGGTTCCTGTGAGCTAGTAAACTCAAATAACGGTCGTTTTGTGCTGTTGTTGATTTTGGTTGACGCTGCCCTGGTATTCGTATTGTTCCGGTCTCCTAGAAACTCTTCCACAGTCCACTGCTGCTGCTTTGAGACACTCCAACCGTTTCAGCCATTATCAAGCTTACAGCCTTCGGTTTGTTCTTCATGCTGCCTGTTCTGGTAAATCGAGTAGATGAGGCATCGTTCAACTGAAACTCACTCACCTGCGACTGTAGCTTCCTACTGAATGAGAATGACTCAGTGAGCTTTATACTCATTTGCATGTTCTGATACCCCTCTTCTTGTTGAGATGTGACGTTCTGTGGTTAACCTTTTACTGCAAATTTGCAGCTATTTGAATTTTTTCATCAATTTATGCTAATATCTTAATATCCATTAATTTGTTTATGCAGTGTGTATGTGGAGAAGACAGAGGGTCGAACAGGTATCGATTTGAGAAATTGCTACGCGTAACGCAGTCCACTGCTGCTGCTTTGAGACACTCATTTTCGTTGAATTTCGATAGGTGATGGTACAGACCCTATTTAGCTGACGAAGGGTAAGCTTCTTTAATGCTTTGGAAAGCGTTATGTCGCCCCGGTGGCGCAGTGGTCTAAGCGATGGCCTCTGATCATTCGTCCGAAAGGGGTCCGGGATCGAAGAATCCCGGTGAGGCATGGATGTTGTGTTTGTCTTACAACACTGGCTCTCTCACTTCCCTGGAACCAGTGACCCTAAATTAGGGACGGGCAAATGCTTATAGCCCATTGAGTTGCTCACTGTGGTTGTTAAACCTTCAATTGCCGCGCCAGGGGCGCAGTTGTCTAAGCGATGGCCTCTGATCATTCGTCCGAAAGGGGTCCGGGTTCGAATCCCGGTGAGGCATGGATGTTGTGTTTGTCTTATGGCACTGGCTCTCTCACTTCCCTGGAACCAGTGACCGCAAATTAGGGATGGGCGACTGCTTATAGCCCATTGAGTTGCTCACTGTGGTTGTCAATTGCCCCGTCAGTGGCGCAGTTGTCTAAGCGATGGCCTCTGATCATTTGTCCGAAAGGGGTCCGGGTTCGAATCCCGGTGTGGCTTGGATGTTGTGTTTGTCTTATGGCACTGGCTCTCTCACTTCCCTGGAACCAGTGACCGTAAATTAGGGACGGGCGACTGCTTATAGCCCATTGAGTTGCTCAGTGTGATTGTTAAACCTTCAATTGCCGCGCCAGTGGCGCAGTTGTCTAAGCCATGGCCTCTGATCATTTGTCCGAGAGGGGTCCGGGTTCGAATCCCGGTGAGGCATGGATCTTACGACACTGGCTCTCTCACTTCCCTGGAACCAGTGATCCTAAATTAGGGACGGGCGACTGCTTATAGCCCATTGAGTTGCTCACTGTGGTTGTTAAACCTTCAATTGCCGCACCAGTGGCGCAGTTGTCTAAGCGATGGCCTCTGATAATTCGTCCGAAAGGGGTCCGGGTTCGAATCCCGGTGAGGCATGGATGTTGTGTCTGTCTTATGGCACTGGCTCTCTCACTTCCCTGGAACCAGTGGCCCTAAATTAGGGACGGGCGACTGCTTATAACCCATTGAGTTGCTCACGGTGGTCGTTAAACCTCCAATAAAAAAAGCGTTATTTACCGTGGATTCAGGCTCGTCTGCGGGCAAGACATCGTGCATTGTACAAATTAGGCATAACTTTGACGTTTTACAAAAATCCTCCATATGCACAAGAGGCATTTTAAGACTCTAAATTCCTTACTGTACTAATAACATCTTATGATAGACTTCCGTAGTCATAAATGTAAAATGGCGTGTCGTTGATTTTTAGATGTTCATTGGAAGCAATAACGTTTTCATATACTAAAGAATGATGTGTTTACAGCATCATTTTGTTTGCATGGCCGTCTGTGGGTACGATGTCTCTACTGCCTTTGTAAAAATGGGTTTTGAATTCAGTTGCTGAGACCATAAGAAAAGTGATACGTGCATTCCTTCCTTTTTCTTGATGCTGTCTTCTTGTTGCGTGGTGTAAAAATATTTTTGCCTTTGGAAAGATATCTCTAATCCTAAAAGTCAGACTCGAAAACTTCTTGACCCGGAGAGATGAAATTTCGGTTGAACTTTTTTTAGCGACTTCCTGCTGGTGTGCACGATACAGTTTCTTTAGTTGGTGCTTTAAATACATATTTTATTTCCCTTTTGTTAGATGACGCAAATATGTATTTCTGCAAGAAGAAGTAAACGTAAATATCATGCGGAACAGTATCTCACCTTCTACAAGTCTGATTTTTTCGCAACGGAAAGCTGTGACTATGAACAAAATTATTCGTACATTTCCCATCTTTTTCTCACGCATAATTAGGTTTTCTAAATTCGTCTTTTAATTTCGTACTGCATCTCGGTTTGTGCAGGTTCCATTAGAATATTTTACTAACAAAATGCTTTTAACTGCATAACTATTTGGGTGCAAAACTTCCCCGTGTATGGCATACAACATTTTGATAAGCTTTCTAAATATTCTCTTTTTCAATTCATTTATTTTCAATATTTTCTTAATATTAAACTGTCCCGATAGGTGAAGTAAATATACACAGTCGAGTCACATTATTGTGACCCCCTCCTACTTTTGACGTCAACAGTATGTGTCGTGAGCTGGCTTGGAAGGTATATAAGGTGTGTTGTAGGCATTCTGAAAACATATCATTTGTTGCTGTCATGGATAAAAGGAGCGATTTATCAGATTTGCAAAAAGGGACGATTATCGGCTTTCGGGGCAGGGGTGGCAGTATTTCTGAAACAACGCAGTTTGTGAACTGTTCGCGTGCTGCTGTGGTTAAAGTGTATCGTGATTGGAAAAATGGCCCCATTGCGAATAAGCGACGAGGAAACTGCGGAGCACCAAGTGTCATTGATTTGAGAGATGAGCATCGGCTGCGAAGGTGCGTGAGGGCCGATCGACACGCCACAGTGGAGCAACTCACTGTCTGAATGAACCAGGGTGCTACCGGAAGTGTGTCTAAAACGACAGTTCAACAAACCTTGCTGCGTATGGTGCTCCGATGCAGACGGATGGTCACTGCACCTATGCTAACGAAGGTGCACCGGCAGAAAAGGCTTACATTTGCACGGCAGTATCGGAATTGGACCTCCGCTGATTGGCAAAGGATTGCCTTCTCCGACGAGTTACGTTTTCTGCTTCATCGAAGAGATGGACGTTGGCGTATAAGGCGAGAAAAATCGGAGAACAAACATTCTTCAAACATTGCTGGCAGAACACAAGCTGGTGGGGGCAGCGTTAGGGACTGGAGAATGTTTTCGTAGCATTCTCTGGGTCCACTCATACCTGTGGAAGGCACTATGGACCGAATTCGTTACGAATCCATCCTTGCAGCCACGTACACCCATACATCCTAATTGTCTTCCCTGGGGCGGATGGGATCTTCCAGCACGACAATTCGACGTGTCAAACAGCTAGAAATGCCCGAGAGTGGTTAGCAGAGCACGATGAAGACTTCAAAGTACTTCACTGGCCCCCGATTCCCCAGACGTAAACCCAATTGAGCATCTATGGGACCACTTCGATCGTGTTGTTCGCACTATGGATCCTCCACCACGCACTCCCCACAGCTGTCAGATGCACTGCTGTCAGCATGGCTCCACATACCTGTGAACACCTTCCTTCACCTTATTGAGTCTCTCTCAGCCTGTGTAGCTGCTGTTCGTGCTGCACACGGCGGGCACTCTGGATATTAGCGTGTGGTCACAATAATGTGACTCGACCGTGCAGAATTCGGTGTGAAGCTCGATCGGGAAATATTTTTCACCCAGTACCTCCCCACTACATGTAGAGATGAAGTGCATTTTCTACGCATTTTCTTTCTCTTCCTTAGGCAATTTTTTTTTATCAGATGGTGTAAATGCATATTTGCATTTAGCACGATATCTCTCCTATTGTGAATTGGGCTGAAAAAGTTCTTGTTATCTGTGATAGCTATAAACATAGTAATGTGATCTCCTTATCTTCTGATTTTTCCAGAAGCAATTTTTTTTAAATGTTTGGTGTAAACGTCTTGTGTTTGGCCATGATTTTTTTTTGATTGGAGGTTTAACGACCACCGTGAGCAACTCAATGGGCTATACGCAGTCGCCCGTCCCTAATTTAGGGTCACTGGTTCCAGGGAAGGGAGAGAGCCAGTGCCGTAAGTCAAACACAACATCCATGCCTCACCGGGATTCGAATCCGGACCCCGTTCGGACGAATGATCAGAGGCCATCGCTTAGACCACTGCGCCACAGGGGCGGCAACCATGATTTTGATGCTTCTACTAGATGGAATTGTGAAAACAGGAATTTGTCTTGATGGGGATCGAAACCGCGTCTCTTCGCTCCGGAGTAAATTGCTTAAACCGACTAAGCTACACCGACGGAACGTATTGCTGCACATTTGTCGTCTTGAAACGTGCTTTACCTCCGTAGTACATCACATCATCTCCCTCTTTTTTTATCTTTTTTTCGAAACGAAGAAGGAACCTTTCATTAATTTCACACGATGTGTGGAACGAACATTACACAATTTTCGAAGAACCCAAGGGCCAGTAGATCCATTTTTTACGTTCGGGCGCCAGTGTGAAAACACGAATTTGTCGTGACGAAGATCGAATCCTCTCCCCGGAGTGAGAGCTCGAACCGTATAAACTACATCGACGGAATGTATCTCGGCAAATTTGTCGTCCTGAAACGTGCTTCATCTTTATAGTACGTCACAGACTGGGAAACTTTTCTATGGGCAAGTCAAATACTCCCATTTCAGTTTCTACCAGTCGGATCAGAAAATGTTTCTGTGGTACAGGTCGAAAACTCCTATTTCTGTTTCCACCAGTCGGATCAGGATTTTTTTCTATGGGGCAGGTCGAATACTCCCATTTTTGTTTCTACCAGTTGGACCAGAAATTTTTTCTATGGGGCAGGTCGAATACTCCCATTTTTGTTTCTACCAGTTGGACCAGAAATTTTTTCTATGGGGCAGGTCGAATACTCCCATTTTTGTTTCTACCAATCGGACCAGAAAATGTTTCTATGGGGCAGGTCGAATACTCCCATTTTTGTTTCTACCAGTCGGGCCAGAAAATGTTTCTATGGGGCAGGTCGAATACTCCCATTTTTATTTCTACCAGACGGGCGGCAGAATTTTTTTATGGACAGATCGCATACTCCCATTTGTTTTTCTACTAATCGGATCAGGACATTTTCTATGCGGCAGGTCGAATATTCCCATTTCTGTTTTTACCAGTCGCATCAGAAAATGTTTTTCTACGGGACAGTTCGATTACCCCTATTTCTATTTCCACTAGTCGGACTAGAAGAATTTCGTTTTCGAGAGGCAGCAAGGAACTCCTTATATTTACTTTACTCACATTTTTGGTGTTAGGTGTAGTCACTGTATATTTACATTTGGCAGTGTACACTGAAAGGAAAATTGACTATGCACACCGACTTAAAAACGTTTCAGCCAAACTTCCTCCTCACAACAGGAGCCGTACTTCGTGACATGGACTCCACCAGGTGTAAGAAACGTACGGGTAGTATTGCTGCTCATTATTCCAGGAGCGTTGCTCATCTGCCCCATGACTCCAGCAGTTGATTTCAGGAGAGTTGTCAACGGGTGTTTCAAGTTCAAAGGTATCTCTGCACTTCGTCTCAAGGGGGTGCCGGTCAAAACACCGACACCCAAAACACCGACAGGACAAAACACCGACACCCAAAACACCGACACCCAAAACACCGACAACCAAAACACCGAAAGGACAAAACACCGACAGGACAAAACACCGACAGGACAAAATACCGACAGGACAAAACACCGACAGGACAAAATACCGACAGGACAAAACACCGACAGGACAAAACACCGACATCTCGTTTCTATTTTGTTTCTCCAACAGCAGTCGGCGCTGTATGTCAAGGATCAAGTAATATCAGAAAGTTTGCACGACGGCTTTTAATGGCAAAACAAAAATTTTGCGGCATTACTGTTTTCAATTTAGAACTACCAAATTTGGTGTACAATCTCATAGTACTCCAAGTTAGACCGTAGACGAATTTTGGAAGGGGTCCGCACAAAATTTTCTTAAAATCTACAGTTTTCAGTTTAGAACCAAATTTGATATACTACCTCATGGTACACTAAGGTAGACTGTAGATGATTTTTGAAAGGGATCGGGGTCAAGGGGGCCCCATACAAAATTTTCATAAATTCTGGTTTTCAATTTAGAACCACCAAATTTGGTATACTATCTCATGGTGCTCTAAGTTAGCCCGTAGACGGTTTGAGGAAGGGTTCGAGGCTGGTCAAAGAGGCCCCCATACAAAATTTTCGTAAAATCTACAGTTTTCAATTTAGAACCACCAAATTTGGTATACTACCTCATGGTACTCTAAGTTAGACCGTAAACCCTTTTAGGAAATGATCGGGGTCAAGGGGCCCCCATACAAAATTTTCGTAAATTCTTCAGTTTTCAATTTAGAACCACCAATTTTGGTATACTACCTCATGGTACTCTAAGTTAGACGGTAAACCCTTTTTGGGAAGGGATCGGGGCTCAGGGTCAAGGGGCCCCCATACAATATTTTCGTAAATTCTACAGTTTTCAATTTAGTACCACCAAATTTGGTATACTATCTCATGGTACTCTAAGTTAGCCCCTAGACGGTTTGAGGAAGAGGTCGGGGCCCGGGGTAAAGGGGCCCCCATACAAAAATTTCGTAAAATCTACAGTTTTCAATTTAGAACCACCAAATTTGGTATACTATTTCATGGTGCTCAAAGTTAAACCATAGACCGTTTTTGGAAGTGGTCGGGGCCCTGGGTCAAGAGGGCCCCATACAAAATTTTCGTAAATTCTACAGTTTTCAATTTAGAACAACCAAATTTGGTATACTACCTCATGGTACTCTAAGTTAGACCGTAAACCTTTTTTGGGAGGGATCGGGGCCCGGGGTCGAGGGGGCCCCATGCAAAATTTTCGTGAAGTGTACAGTTTTTAATTTAGAACCACCAAATTTGGTATACTATCTTATGGTGCTCAAAGTTAAACCGTATACCGTTTGTGGAAGTGGTCGGGGCCCGGGGTCAAGAGGGCCCCATACAAAATTTTTGTAAAATCTACAGTTTTCAATTTAGAGCCACCAAATTTTGTATAACAGCTCATGGTACTGTAAGTCAGACCTAAACCCTTTTTGGAAGGGATCGGGACCGGGGTCAAGTGGGCCCCATACAAAAATTTCGTAAAATCTAGAGTTTTCAATTTAGAACCACCAAATTTGGTACAATATCCCATGGTGCTCTAAGTTCGACCGTGGACAGTTTGAGGAAGCGGTCGGGGCCCGGGGTCAAGGAGGCCCCATACAAAATTTTCATAAAATCTACAGTTTTCAATTTAGAACCACCAAATTTGGTATACTACCTCATGGTACTCTAAGTTAGACCGTGAACCATTTTTGGAAGGGATCGGGCCCAGGGTCAAGGGGCCCCCATACAAAATTTTCCCAAAATCTACAGTTTTTAATTTAGAACCACCAAATTTGGTATAATATCTCGCGGTGCTCTTAGTTAGACCGTAGACAGTTTTTGCAAGGGGTCTGGGCCCGGGGTCAAGTGGGCCCATACAAAATTTTAGTAAAATCTACAGTTTCTAATTTAGAACCACAAAATTTGGTTTACTATCCCATGGTGCTCAAAGTTAAACCGTTGACCGTTTTGGGAAGTGGTCGGGGTTCGGGGTCTAGAGGGCCCCACACGAAATTTTCGTAAAATCTACAGTTTTTGATTTAGAACCCCCAAATTTGGTATATTATCTCATGGTGCTCTAAGTTAGCACCTAGACGGTTTGAGGAAGGGGTCGGGGCCCGGGCTCAAGGGGCCCCATACAAAATTTTCGTGAAATCTACAGTTTTCAATTTAAAACCACCAAATTTGGTATACTATCTCATGGTGCTCAAAGTTAAACCGTAGACAGTTTTTGGAAGTGGTCGGGGCCCGGGGTCAAGAGGGCCTCATACAAAATTTTCGTAAAATCTACAGTTTTCAATTTAGAACCACCAAATTTTGTATATTACCTAATGGTACTGTAAGTTAGACTTAAACCCTTTTTGGAAGGGATCGGGGCCTGGGTCAAGGGGGCCCCATACAAAATTTTCGTAAAATCTACAGTTTTCAATTTAGAACCACAAATTTTGCATACTACCTCATGGTACTGTAAGTTAGACTTAAACCCTTTTTGGAAGGGATCGGGGCCCGGGGTCAATGGGGCTCCATACAAAATTTTCGTAAAATGAATTAAAATTTATTGGCTAAGTAAAAGAGCAATGCTATTAACTTGGTTTGATGTGCAATTATGAATATGACATTGGTATAGTAAAAATATTAAAAAGGCTTAGACCTTAGGAATTAATATTTCGTTCTTAAGTAAAAAAGCGCGATATTATTGACTTGATTTGATAGGTAAACGTTATGAATGTGACATCGGTAGAATAAAAACGGTTAAAAAGGTCTAGGCCTTGGCCTTATGAATTAATATTTCGTGTTTAAGTAAAACCACAATATTATTAACTTGATTTGATATGTAAGCGTTGTGAATATGAAACCGGTAGAATAAAAAACTGTTAAAAGAGCCTAGGCATAGGTCCTGTGAATTAATATTTAGTGCCTCAGTAAAAGCGCATATTAACCTGATTTGATACGTAAACGTTATGAATATGAAGTCGGCGTATTAAAAGCTGTTAAAAAGGCCAAGGTGTAGGGCCTATGAATTAATTAAGTTACAAAAAAATATTACAAGCTGGACATGTTATGTAAATACTTAACGCCTAAGTAAAAATTCAACGTTTTTAAAAAATCCCACCTTATCGTCCTTTTCTGAACACAGCGTGAGTCGTGCTGTAGTTCCGTCGAACACTGCACACCGTAGTTTAAAGAAATGTACGGAGTCCGGCAATTTATTTCGTCAAATTAAAGTACAGTTCTCGTTTGGCTTACATAATATAGAGTTCCCAATTCAATTCTCAATATAGTCCAAGAAATAGCAATCTTTATACCCCCCCCCCCCACCTTCCCCGAACTTTTATGGCCAGTTGTGAGTCGGCATGAAAATTCAGACAAACAAAAGAGCTCCTTTCCGTCGTGAGGCCGCTTGGAAAACTGCCACACATAATTCGGAAACTTGGAAAACTGCCTGACTGAAAATATGCTACACATTCAAAGTGTTCCCCAAGGGAACAACAATTTGTGGCCAGCCCCTTAGTAAAAAACATGTGGCAATTTTCCTGTGTGACACTTTGTCAATGTGTGGCAGTTTTCCACGTTGCTGAAAGATGTGTGGCGGTTTTCCTGTGTGTCAGTTTACAGTGAACCGCATTTGTGTACGACGGCCCCTTAGTGAAAACTATGGGGCAGTTTTCCTGGGTAACAGTGTTCCAATGTGTGGCATTTTTCCAAGTTGCTGAAGAATATGTGAAGCTTTTCTTGTTTGACGGTTTACCGGATATCTTGTAAAACATCTGAAAGTTGCGGGAAAAATGGAAGTGCCGATCCCGGCAATTCAGCCTCCACATATTTGTTTTAAGCAGCGTGAAAATGAAAATCACCAGCAAGCCCAGAAATCTCCCCCACATTCGAGGTTTTGAGTAAAACGCAATTTGTGCGCTATACCTGACTCAAAAAGATGGGGAGATTCATGTGGGGGAATTTTCCTATGTGGGGGACTTTTTTCGTGCACCTGTATGCAACATATTGCCATTTATTATTTTGCCATATATTATTTATATTGCCATATATTATTTTGCAGTGGAGCCATTAGCAACGTCTCCACTGCAAAATAATTTTTGCCGAATATTTTCGTTGGTTGCCGGAAAACCGCCACACATAAAAATTGCGACACGTTTTTCAGTAACTTGGAAAACTTCCACCCAGGAAAATTGCCACATGTTTTTCATTAAGGGGCGGGGCACTAATTGCCGTACCTCCGAGGAAAACATTGAATGTTCAAGGGGGGGGTATAAAGATTGCCGTTTGTTGGCCTATATGATGGAGAATTAGATTGGGGACTCGAAACAAATTTCGAGAAAACTTTCTATGTAAGACAAGCGAGAAATGTACTTTAATTTGAAGAAATAAATTGCCATGACTTAGTACATTTCCTAAAACTACAGTGCCACCCCCTCCCCTGCTGGTGGTGCAGGCATATGACCAATCGTCCAAGTAGGTCCGGATTCGAATCCCAGTGAGTCATGGATGTTGTGTTTGTCTTATGCAGAAGCGCCGTAGTAGTCGGCGCAAGGCGAATCTTGCCCCCTCAATAATTTTACTGGAAGAGAAGTGCCCACCTAGTGTCTTTCATTCTGTTCAACTAAATAATCGCTTGGTTCTCATAAAGTAGACCAAACTCCATTTATGAGGCCAAAGCTCTTTATTTCCAAGAAAATAATAAATAGCAAAATAAGTAAAAACGTTTTTTACATATTCAGTATTGCTCATTTGATAGGAAACTTGATTGCCATCCCCGTATTGTGTTTGATATGTTCTCACGATGTGTGGGAAATGTTTAAAACAATTATCATAAATAAAATAAATAAAAATACAGAAACGGATAACCTCTTGCGTCTTTATTTCTCAATTTATTTTTTGTGCTTCTCGTTCTTTGTAGGAGTAACCTCACTAATTTCTCACTTTTTTTTATAAATATTTGGAAATAAAGCATTTCTGGATATTTCTATAAAATCACAGGCTCAATTTTATTTTTAAATAAAAGAATATTTCTGTTTCCTTGTGCATTTACTAATGAACAATTACAATTGTGTTTTAAAATATACGACGTTGACGTAGTTTATCTTTTTGCCTTTTTTTTATTGTTATTTTGAGAATAGAAGAAGCGTGCCCCCTCCAATTTGGTGAAGCCCCCCCTGGTTTTACGGAACTGGCTCGCTCCCTTCCATGGAACCAGTGGCATTAAATTAGGGACGGACGATTGCTTATAGCCCACTGAGTTGAGTTGCTCTCGGTGGTTGTTAAACTCTCAACAACAACAACAACAACAAAAAAACCTTATATGAGAAAGTGTAAGAGTTTATCGGTACAAAACTTTTTCCATATAGAATTTTTTCGCCAAACGTCCAAAACCACATCGTGAGAACTTACAGTACCAATGTGCCTCTCTCCCCCAATCACTTTAATACTGATATTTTTCATTTTTGCACTGATAAGGTTTTAGTTTCAATTTTATTGGTTTTCAGCATAATGAATTAAATATCCCTTTCTAGAGATTTGGCTATTTAGAAGAAAAGCGAAAAGGAAACATACATGTGTAAGGTTTTTTTTACAAAAAGTAAAGCAAATTGTTCAGTTTACGTGAAAGCATTCCGAGTAGTGAACTACTCGGCATTCTTCGCGGTTTAATAAGAAAAAGACGAACTGTTAGCTCCCCATCCATTCATATGGATGGACGGAAGAGTCCCCCACCTCTTTCAGTCAGGGACCGTACACAAATTGCCTTTGACACAAAATATCGAACGTGTAGAAATTTTTGGGGTCGGCTTTTCCTTATTTTCTAATGCAACCTACATATGTTTACCACTTTTACAGTAGTTTATGTTAGCAAGATGGGGTGGGGGAAATTTCCGGATTAGTATTTCGACTAGTATCGCGGTTTTCAGTGAAAAACGATCTTACAATTAGTAGGCTGATGGGGTAGGGGAAAATTCCGGTTTTGGTAATTCCGTATTCACTGCAATCTACAGATGCTTTGTAAGTAGTAGAAAAATGTGGGAGACATTTTCGGGGACGGCACTTCGACTTTTTATTCTACTGTAGTTTGTAGCAAAAAAAACGATATTACAAGTAGCAGGATGGGGTGGAAGAAATTTCCGGGGTCGGTTATTCTTTCTTGAGGTCTGCAATGTCGTTATACTGAAAGCCATGCGCAACAGCCGAATAAATTAAAATCAGGTTATCCTCTGAATCGATGGCGCGCACATTTATTTCTTCTCGAAAGTTTTCGGTTGCAATTTTTTTGTTGTTTGAGGAGTTGCCATTGTTTCACGATTTTGATAGAATCACCTGAAATTTCAGGATTCGTTAGAATATAAACATTGCATCCGTCGGTTCGCTTGCGTTCACTTACGAAACATGTGGTGTTCATAAACTCTGTATTTGATATAGATGTAGCCATTAGCGCACTCACGGAGGGGCTTAGGGCTCTTAAACGCCCTCCAAGGAGATTATGAGCGACGTACGTCACAAATTAAACATTCAAAAATATTATTTTACTAGTTCAAAAAATTACATAGTGTCTGACATAATGTCTTCCATTACATGGTGTCTTCTTTCCAAAGCCACAAGGAGATTAAGAGCGACGTACGTCACAAATTAAACATTATTTTACATGTTCAAAAAATTACATAGTGTCTTCTATTACATGATGTCTTCTTCCCAAAGCCCCAAAGAGATAAGGAGCGACGTACGTCATAACCGTATATAAACAATAGACGTACACTATATATATATATAAATGTGTTTACACACATTGTGTGCGTATACTATATATACGTATATATAGCCCCCTCCGATACATGTACTCCAGACATAATGAAAGGTACCAGTACCAGAGTTCTTCCAGTCCTCCCAGCAGAAGTTGCACATGCAATCAAGAGCATGAAGCGGGGAAAAGCTCCAGGAGAAGATGGAATTACTGTAGACATCATACAAGAAGCAAGTGGAGAAATCGAAACAGTACTCGCCCAAATTTTCACTCGATGCCTTAATGAAGGGAAGATTCCTGAGGATTGGAACAACGCTACAATGATCTTGCTACATAAAAAAGGTGACATTGAGGATCTCAGGAACTACAGACCTATCAGCCTCCTATCAGTGGTTTATAAAATCTTCACTAAAGTTCTTTCACACCGCTTAAAAGTGACACTGGACATGGCTCAATCGAGAGAACAAGCTGGATTCAGGTGTGGCTACAGCACAATAGATCATATCCACGTACTGAGAGAACTAATTGAAAGAGCGAGGGAATATGAACTTCCATTGTGCATGGCTTTTATCGATTATGAAAAAGCCTTTGATTCGGTGAAACCATCAGCAGTTACAATGGCCCTGAAATCCTGCGGTATTGAAGATACGTACATTAATATTATTAATAACATCTATGAAAATGCAAGTGCAAAGATTCGGCTGTTTGAAAATACAACACACATAAAAATTGGAAAGGGAGTGAGACAAGGTGACACCATATCTCCGAAGCTCTTTAATGTCACACTGGAAAATGTCTTTCAATCACTGAACTGGGAAAACAAAGGGATAAAGATTAATGGAGATTATCTAACCCACCTTCGTTTTGCTGATGACATAGTCATTTTTGTAACTACCCCATCAGAGCTGCAGAGTATCATCCAGGAACTTGCTGACAAGAGTAAAGAAGTGGGATTAAAAATGAACTTTCAGAAGACAAAAGTGATGTTCAATGCTTTTACAAGAAATGAAGATTTATCGATTGATGGAGAAAAAGCTGGAGATAACAGACTCGTACATTTATCTTGGACAGCAGATATCAAGTGAGGGTCACATTGATGAAGAAATTAATCGGCGTACAAAACTTGCCTGGAGAGCTTTTGGAAGAAACAGCATAATTTTGAAGAGCAATATGCCATTATGTCCTAAAAGAAAAGTGTTTGATCAATGCATCCTTCCAGTGCTTACGTATGGTGCAGAGACGTGGACCTTAACTAAAAGAGACATACAAAGGCTGCAGACAACTTAAAGCAGCCTGGAGAGGTGCATGCTTGGTGTAACCAGGAGAGATAAGAAGAGGAACTCGTGGATCCGAAAAATGACAAGAGTGGAAGACATCATGATCAGAGTTAAATCCCTGAAATGGCAATGGGCTGGACATACTGCCAGAAGGACAGACCCTCGATGGACAGCCGAAATTTCAGATTGGATTCCAAGGAACAGGAAAAGACCCAGAAGAAGACCACATGGAAGATGGGTGGATGAAATTCGGAAGTATGTGGGAGTGACATGGAGGAGACTGGCACAAGACAAACCGTTGTGGAGGAAACTTGGGGAGACCTTTGTCCAGCAGTGGATTGATAATGGTTGACAATGATGATGATGATGATGATAGCCCCCTCCAACAAGAATTCCTGGGTGCGCCACTGGATGTAGCCATGTAAAGCTACTTTAATTCCCCGCGTATGTTAAAGAATTTTTCCATTGCTAAGGATGTGGAGTCTCTCAACTAAATGAACGACCGGAAAGTCAGGACTCGGGAAAACTATGGGGGAAACCGGATGTCCTCATCAAGGACACAGAATTTTCGGGTGTAGGAGAAGTGGCCACTCGGAGAACTGACCACAAAAACTTTTAGGGGTCGTATAAAAATTGCGTTTTTGACCGCTTCATGCCCACGACACCCAGAGGTTGGTTATCTGAGTCATATAAAGTTTCCGTAATTTCGTCTTTTCTTAATTGCGATAATTAATAATTTTTTTATAAAAAAAATTTATGATCTACATTTCAACAGAAGATTTCAGGGTTTTCAAACTACAAGTCTTCAAATTATCTGAGCGCATGTGCTGACTCAGGAAACTTTTCGGGGGGAGGGGAGGTGTACCAAAAGTATAAAATATAAAGCATTTCTCGACCGATCCGAAGATTTTCAGCATTTACAAGCTACAACTCGACACATTATCTGAGCGTATGTGCCTACTCTGGGAAACCTGTGTGTGTGTGTGTGTGTGGTGGTGGTGGAGGGGGTAATACCAAAAGTGTAACATATGAAAAATTTCTCGTCCGATCGGAAGATTTTCAGCATTTATAAGCTACAACTCGGCAAATTTTCTGACGGCATGTGCCTACCCAGCATACTGTCAGGGGGGGGGGATTACCAAAACTGTAAAATATGAAAAATTTCTCGTCCGATCCGGAGATTTTCCGCATTGAAAAGCTACGTACAACTCGACACATTATCTGAAGGCAAATGCCTACTCTGCAAAACCGTCGGGGGGGGCAAGGGGGTTAGTACCAAAAGTGCAAGATATGAAGAATTTCTCGTCCGATCCGAAGATTTTTAGATTTTTAGCATTTACAAGCTACACCCCCCCCCCCCCGACAGGATTCCTGAGCAGGCACATGCCTTCAGATAATGTGTCGAGTTGTAGCTGCTAAATGCTGAGTATCTCCCGATCGGACGAGAGATTCTTCATATTTTACACTTTACAGTTTTGGTATCCCCCCCCCGGAGAGGTTTAATGAGTGGGCACATGCCTTCAGATAATGTGTCGAGTTGTAGCTGCTAAATGCTGAAAATCTCCCGATCGGACGAGAGAATCTTCCTATTTTACACTTTTGGTATGCCCCCCCACACCCACACACACACAATTTTGCTGAGTAGGCACATACCCTCAAATAATTTGTCGAGTTGTAAATGCCAAAAATCTGCCGATCGGACGAGAAAATCTTCATATTTTATACTTTTGAAATTACCCCCCCGGACAGGTTTGCTACGTAGGCACATGCGTTCAGAACAGAAAATTTGTCGAGCTGCAGCTTGTAAATACTGAAAATCTCCCGATCGGACCAGAAAGTCTTCATATTTTACACTTTTGGTATCCCCCTTCCCCCTCACATACACAGGATTGCTGAGTAGGCACATGCCTTCAAATAATGTGTCGAGTTGTAGCTTGTAAATGCCAAAAATCTCCCGATGGGACTAGAAATTTTTGATATTTTACACTTTTGATACCCCCCAACGCCGACAGGTTTCCAGAGAGTGCACATGCGCTGAGAAAATTTGTCGAGTTGCAGCTTGTAAATGCTGAAGATCTCCCGATCGGAAGAGAAATGAGAAATTTTTGATATTTTACGCTTTTGGTATCTTTTTTTTTTTTTTTTTGATTGGAGGTTTAACGACCACCGTGAGCAACTCAATGGGCTATAAGCAGTCGCCCGTCCCTAATTTAGAGTCACTGGTTCCAGGGAAGGGAGAGAGCCAGTGCCGTAAGACAAACACAACATCCATGCCTGACCGGGATTCGAACCCGGACCCCTTACGGACGAATGATCAGAGGCCAACGCCTTAGACCACTGCGCCACCGGGGCGGCACTTTTGGTATCCCCCCCCACACACACACACTACTTTCCTGAGGCAGCAGACGCCCTCAGGCAGGCAATTCGATGACTTGTAGCTTGTAATGTCTGAAAATCTATCTATCGGACCATAAATTCTTTATACTTCATATTTTAGGTTTTAAGTCCCCCCTCCCCACCCGACAGGTTTCTGGGTTTGCTCATACTCGCAGAGAATTTGTGTAGTTATAGTTTATAGAAAAATATCGTAAATAAAAAAATACGAAATTACGGACATTTTATGTGTGTCAGATAACCAATCTCGGGGAGACAGAGCAGCCCAGAACACAATTTTTGTACTGCCCCTTAAAATTTTTGTGGCCAGTTCTCCGCTTAGTCTTAGCCCCGAAAATCATGGAAATGTCTAAATTTCTTGCTGAAAATGAAATATTAAAAAAAAAAATTATGAACAATAGTTGCTCAAGTAGTGGAGAATATAGCCACACGAAATTTATCTATGCAGAACAATTTTATGGCACTGAATTTGCAATGTTTCCAGTTCTCCGGTGGCCACTTCTCCGGGGGCCAGTTCTCCGTACCCGAGAATTTTCAGCATTGGAACTAAAATTACCAGTAGCAAAACCTTCGACTGCGATTAAGAAAATGTGTGGTGTTACTTTTTCCACAATCCAATATACCCGTCAGAATCCTGTGGGGATGGGGGGGGCTTTACTGGTAATATCAGTCTACTGATGGGGAAGAAAAGAATTTTTCTTTCTTCCGCGAAACTATACTCTGAGCAAAGGTAAGCTGATTACACTGTCAACGCTGTGAAACCGATTCACCCACGAGTTCGTATCTCTTGTTTATCTGTATTTCTCCCCGCACCCTTCCCCTTAGGACCCTAAGGGTGATGGGAAGGAAAGACAAAAGGAATCCTCCCGCTCATGCTTCCCTCAACTAACAACCACCTGACAAACGATTTTTTCGTTTTCAAAAACACATCTGGGTGGATAAGATACACCTTCGTTAAACATATTCCTTACTATTCCATTTCATCAGTTATACATAAACTTTAGGTGTTCCAAAGATATTTTTTTAGTTACATGTTGAACGTGTATGCAGTACGCATTTTTTTATTATTTTTTTTTAGAAATACAGTGGACTGCGCTGTTATCTCTGTGCGAAATGATATTTTATTTATTATTTAGCTAAAAAAAGTTTTTGAATGAATGAAATGGGAAATCCACTGTGCAAATGTTGTATAAAGCACAGAAATTTCTCAAAGGTTTTCGAATGTATTATTTGGTTTTTAGCACGTTACAGTGATACGGAAACTCCTGGATTCAGGATTATTTCTTAATACATACTCTCAGGGCCGCCTGGACGATCGGTGCAGTCGCCCAGGAAGCGCACTTACGAGGCCCTGCAGTTAAAAAAATTAAAACAAAACCTTTTTGGGGAGACTTTCTCATTTATTATTATTACGTTTTTTTAAGTTTTATGTAATGTTTTCTTAGTTGCAAATCGCCCCGACTTTCAAATTGTTTATCGCCCTTTGTCATACAAATACCGAAATTTGCAGATTTTGAATTATTATTATAACCACATTAATCGTTTCCCCATTCGTTAAATAGCAAATTAAACGTGTGGCTTCCTTCTGATATATTCTACAATTTGTGTGTAAACCAGGTACTTGAATTTAAGAAAACGAAAAGAATAGTATCAAAGTTGTTTGGAAGCTATTGCAGTATTATATATGGAGGCCAATTTTTCAGTGACTTTAAACATATTACTGGAAAATTAATATATATATATATTATAACGAAGTAAATTTCTCCGTCATTTACTATTACTGTTTAAAGACCTAGGCTTTTTAAACAGTATTTATTCTACCGATGTCATATTCATAACTTTTACGTATCAAGTTAATCATATTGACATAACTGGGAAGTATAAGAAGAGGGAGGTCCGGACTAAAGCCCACAGGACACTTGCCCACCGGACACATGCCCACTACGGATAATTTGTAGATAATGCGTAACGTCTGAGGACGTTTCCGACCTAGTGTAAGAAAACTGATCAAATAAATATTTATGAACCTTATTAAAATTGCACTTTGTTTTAGAAATGTTGAAATTTAAGGGCGTTACCCCCAAACCTAAACTAATATATATCACCTTTCTTATGGGTTCAAGAAGCTCAAACTTAAAACATTAGACAACGCTATCAATAGACGAAAGAAAATTTTGAATTAAGGGGGTGTTAAACCCCTAAAGGTAAACTAACATATATGATATTTTTCATGGGCTCTAAAAGCTCTAACTATATCTAGGTTGTAACTTGAAATCTTCTAAAAAGGCTCGCGGCCAAGGTGCTTTGTAAAGAACCGCAAAATAATTTGTTCAGTGCTTTTTATTAAGTTTTATAAACTGTTAACAAGAATATCTAAGTTGCATAACAAATATCTAAGTTGTAACTTAAATCTAAAAAAAGGCCGGCTGCCTAGGCGCCTTGTAAAGAGCTGAGAACTGATCCATTGAAATAATCTGTTCAGTGACTTTTATTATGTTTTATTAAATGTTTACAAATACGAAATATCAAGGTTGTAATTTAAAATCTCCGAAAAAGGCCCGTAACGTGGGTATCTTGTCAACACCTGAAGATCGATTTGTTGAGTCCCTGTAAATTAGCCTTTATTGCTTGACATGCGAAATATTAAAGCCATAACTCAAGATTTAGTGAGTGGCAAAGCTTCTACATAAACCTTGTGTCGTTATAATCTTACAAACGCATTTATATCCCTAGGAAAACTCGTACATTTCGTTTTATTCTATTAGGAAAACTTCCACACTTTGACAAGATCTGTGAAAGAAACGCAATTGCGGTGTATGCATTTTGTAAATGACCCCGTAACGTCGCTGACTCGGGGCGGGGGCAATCTCCCTGGTACGAATTTGCCATTTCCCGTAGAGATCTGGTGTGTTGTTTTTGTTTTGCATGGCATTTGCTTTATTTTGGGATCCATCCCCCCCCCCCCAGTTGAGACAAGTCGGATTCTTTTTCATAACGTGTGTTGGGTCACACTACATGCAAATTAAAAATTCGGCGGGTGTACAAATCCCGTATGTGTACATCATGTCCCAAACGTGCGTTGGGCCACACGGCATATACGAAATTAAAATTTCGGCGGGTGTACACCATATCCCAAATTCAAAGCAGGTTCTGATGCTTAAATTTCGACAATATGATAGCACATACCTGCCAAGTTTTACGATTTACCCGTAAAATTTACGGAACTTTTTTATTTAACTTAATCCATTCAAAGTAAAGCGCCGATGTAAGTTACGAATAACTTTTCAGTTACATGTGTTTATGTGGGAACATTTGCAGCAGTTTTTCCACGGTTTAGGTTTATTGTTTTGCGTTGTTTCAGACACTAAATTAGTAAAACTTGCGCCGCGCTTAAACTGGACTGCACTAACTAAGTGGTCTTGTTTAATCTTGGGCTTGGTTCTGTCCATCTCTCTCTATTTCTCTCTCGCTATGCCCCCCCCCCCTCCTCTCCTTTTCTTTTTTTTTTTTTTTTTTTTTTTGATTGGAGGTTTAACGACCACCGTGAGCAACTCAATGGGCTATAAGCAGTCGCCCGTCCCTAATTTAGGGTCACTATTTCCAGGGAAGGGAGAGAGCCAGTGCCGTAAGACAAACACAACATCCATGCCTGACGGGATTCGAACCCGGACCCCTTACGGACGAATGATCAGAGGCTAGCGCCTTAGACCACTGCGCCACCGGGGCGGCTCTCCTTTTCAGACAATGCGTTGTTCGTCCCCAGGGTCGCAACTTCTCAGTAGGCCAGCGCGGGGTGTGTTTTGCATTCCAGCACCTGTCTATTTCTCCCAGTTCAAAATTCTATTTCAGAACGTAGTTATCGTAGAAAAAAAATTCAAACGGATTTTAAATCTGTGGAATTTTTAAGCCCAGATCGATACCCAACATGACGAAATTAAGCAAAAGCTGCCAGTTTTGTGAAATTAAGAATGCGTTGGGCATGGTTTCGTAACTTCTTCTCTTGCAATAAATTTGACCTAAAGAAAGAATGTTACTATAAGAGGAAGTTAAAAAAAAAAAAAAGAAAAAGTAAATCCAATGTTCATTCGAGCCACTGCTTCTTAAGTTTTCTACGCTTTCCAACCGTGCTTTGTTCGTCGCTCGTTAACGTGCATAAAAATGTCTTGGTATATTCAATTAATAGGTTGGGGTACTATTTTTTCTTCTGCAAATTGCATCTCTTTAAGCGGTTATTGTTTTACTATATCAGTTTTACTTGCATTTTTTTCAAGTGTCAATAAATTTAATATTAGTGATTCGCTATGAGCAGCAATATAAAGGGGGATTGAGGGGGGATTACTATAAAATATTCCGTGATGCGTGTTCTGCGGAATTCTCGTGTATTGCAAAATCTTCAAAAAATGAAAAACATGCATTTTGCACTACGTGTTGATGTAATTTCAGCGTTTCGCGTGGTGGAAAGAATGATATTGCTAATGATGGACGGAAAAGTCTCTCACAGGAAAACTTCCCCACAGGAAAACTCACACTCAGGAAAACTGTCCCTCATTCGGAAAAGTTCCCGACATTGAAAAAGTTTCCCTTAGGAAAAGTCCCCTACCTTTTTCAGTCAGGGACCGTGCACAAATTGCAGTTTACACAAAATATCAATTGTGGGAGAGATTTCTGAGGTAACTGTAGGGGCGAACGTACCCAGCTAATTATGTGGCCACGCCCTAAATTATGTTTAGCAGTCGTCTACGTTATAGGACTCCCTCACAGCCAATAGAAGCACCAGGTTCGTTCATATGAACTTACCCCAATATTAATATTGAGTGAACGGACGCTCCTCCTACTTTACTATAAAGAATATCTGTGAACCAGGAGGATAGATTGAGACTGCCGAAAAACTACAGATAAAAACTACCAATGACTACAAAGTAATTGCTGAAAGATTTGATTGAAATGTAACAACATTTAATGAATAATATGGGAGGCTTTTGCAGGTAAGCTTGTCCGTAGAAAAAGAAACGCTCTCCGTAGTGATAAATCAAATGTCTTTCTTCCAGTGGAAAGAGAAAAGTTTGTAATCGGCCAACCTATAAACTGGCGCCTATCATTTACCGATACTCGTGAACTAGAGAGTCTTTCTCGATAATGCCTAAAACCTGTATCTCTCCGTGGTTTCCTATCTACCTGAAGAACAACGCAATCGGTGAGAGTTCCCGTCTCGGGGACCTGTTTCACCAAATTTCTAAGTTACGCTCTGCGGCTAACGGGAGAAATCGCGAGAGTCTGTCTTCCTGAGACCTGTTGCCGCCGATTTTCCTTAACCTAGAAAATAATAGTTCCATCACCGTATATGGTATGACTGGACCATCTCGTACCTTTACTCTGAGTACACACGCACCCGAAAAACCTTCGAGTCGCGTCAGCTGAAGCTTCCTGATCCTCTCCGTTCGTTCCGCGAACAACCGACAGACTACCCTTTTCGCTTTGCGCTCTGTCTTCTTTCGCTTCCTCACTGTACGTACGTTACTGCCGCTTCCTAGGCCCGAGGGCCTACTACTACTCTCCCTGTTGGCAAGCGAGGTCCTCGTTGCCAGCGCGTTTGCTCCTTTTCCCCTCGATGGCGTCGACGTTCCTATCCGTTCGGCGGGCGTTTATTCTTTCCACTGGATAGCCCGATCGTTTGATCGGTGGCGTTTCTTAGACGGGCTTAACCTACCGCAAAAGATACAAGCATATATATGAACGCAATACATTTTCCTGCCCACATACAATGCTGATGTGTAGACAGCCAGACTTCTCGGCGTCTGTTCTTCGTTAAACAAAGTTTGCCGGATGCCATTATCTTAATGGGTCGATCTTTATCGTACTCGAGAAAGGTGTATCTTTTCCTGAGCGTGAGTACTTCTGGCTTTCTTTGTAGCCTTCAAATATTTTACAAAATGTTCTGGAACTTTCGAAAGTTCTTTGTCTTTGTGGAATACATTCTAGGTTCCATTAGAAAAATACATATATGGAGGTTTTTCGTCGTACACCCATACAACATACATTAATTTTTGTATTACATTATAAAACCTAATGTATTTTTTACTAGTTCATTTCATGTGTGATTTCCTGATTACACAGGCGTAATGTTCCATTAATTATGTGTCGTGCATCAGTGAAGTTCCCGCTCTCAAAGTAACCATTTTCATGCTGTTTAAAACAAGTTGCATCCGTTCAACGATCACAAATATGTGGGAGAATTTTCCGTGGTCGTCATTTCAACTTTTACCGCCGTTTATACAAAGTAAAAACAGTCTTACAATTAGCTGGACCGGGTGGGGGAATTTCCGGTGTCGACATTTCCCTCACCCAACCCTGCTAATTGTAAACCGATTTTTACTCTAAAACTGCGGTAAAAGTTTGAAATGCCGACCGCGGAAATTTCCCCCACATAATTGAGCACTTTGTACGGCTGCAACTTGTTTTAAACAGCGTGGGAATAGAAATGATGACCCCGGAAATCTCCCCCACGTTCGATATTTTGTGTCAAAATGCAATTTGTGCATGGTCCCTGACTGAAAAAGATGAGGGACTTTTCCTGTGAGGGGCATTTCCGATGGGGGACCTTTTCGATGTGGGAGAGTTTTCCTGTTGGGGACTTTTCTGATTGCCTAAGGTGAACACATCCCCTGTGCAAATTTCTACTGTCTGAAACAGTGGCTTGAGAGAAAAGATCGTTTTCCGAACTTAAAATCATGAAAAATTACTTTGATCTAATATGAAACAGAAACGACTTTCAAATATAAGTATCGTTAATACTGAAAATAAAATTGCCACGAATTTGGGAAAAGTTTGCAACCGGAAAAAAAAAAAAAAATTAGAACAGTTCATTTTAGCTGAAACTACGCATAATTGCTTGCGGGCTTTCTTGAAGCCTCAGTTTTCAGTTTATGGTTATTTAATATCAAAACCAGTAATTTCCAATTCTGTTTTTAGTTTTATACAATTGATTAGTATATGTCCCCATATGAGATATTTTTTGGCTACAATAGTTAAGGAGACGCCCGTCATGTATGTTCAATGTTTTATATATATATTCTTGTAGAAATGGCGGCATATCTGGGCTTGCGTGGGCGCTAAGTGCTCCTCACTTTTCCTCATTTTTATCATATCCCTAAATGGGAAGTCAGATAAATATTTTAAATCCTGTATTTCCTGCCATTTAAAATTCCGTATGATAAAGCTAAAGAGTATTATTTTCTATTTCAATTGCTTAATCTTCTAAAACTTTGAATGTTTTAATGAAATCCCTAAGACACGACTCTGAAAAAAAGGCTCGCTGCCTATAGGTTCCTTGGAAAGACCTGATAAATGATACGACGAGTGATTTATATTAGGTTTTATAACATATTTACAAATACCAAATATCTAGGTTGTAACTTAAAAACTTCCAAAAAGTCCCGCGGCCTAGGTGCCTTGTAAAGACCTGAGAAATGATACGATGAGTGCCTTTTATAAGGTTTTATAAAAGGTTTACAAATACCAAATGTCTAGGTTGTAACTTAAAAAATATTGTAAAAAGGCCCGCTCCTAGGTGCTTTGCAAACAGCTGAGAAATGCTCCATTGAGTGCCTTTTACCAGGTTTATGTAAAATGTTTACAATTACCAAATATACGGAAATGCTCTTTCAAAAGGATATAATGAGCAGAAAAATTTAAATCATTATTCCTTTCTGGAAAATAGAATAGTTTATCGTTGGTAAGATGATAAAATTGGACGAATCGGCGTTGGACCAATCGTACTATTGGACGAATCGGCATTGGACCAATCGTACCATTGGACGAATTGGCATTGGACGAATCGGACATTGGACCAATCGGCATTGGACCAATCCTCGTTGGGCAAATCGCCCGGAACTGGTTGAAACACATTCGTCCAGTAGGGCCGACCTTTGCACATGGGTCACGTAGAATGACAAATCGTAGTCCTATTCGGCAGAGACAGTAGAGAAATTTCTTGGTAAGCGAGCCGTTGCTGCATTGAATAACCCACCGTATTATCCTGATCTGGCGCCGGCTCAGTGAGTGATCCCCCTCCCCTTCGATATCAGCACTAAAAAGAAGAAATTCATTGATATTTCTAACATTCAAACGGCGTGACAACCCAGCTGAAGAAAATAACGAAAGAGGCCTTTTACCACAGCTTTCAGTAATTATACGAACGACGTCAAAAATGTATTGTTTGTAATCGGCCAAATTATAAACTGGCGCCTATCACCATGAAGGAATGCTCGAAAACTGACCAAACTGCACACACAGATAGCCAAGTGGGTCCTGAACAAATTATTTAACTGTCACATACAGACAAAAAAAAAATTATAAAAAATGATTTAATTGTCACTGTTACATTCGGCACCCTACGCAGCCCTGGAACACCCTCCAGTGGCCGAATATACAGGATGATCAATAAGGAGTGTGGCCCTCATTTTGGGTGATACAGCGTTGACTCCGACGTGGAATCAAGGCAATGAGAATCCGAATAGAGTCCTGGGGTATCGTGGACCATGTATGTGGTGTTGATCCGAGTCCACAGTTCATCTTCATTTTGCGGGGGTGGTAGGGTACTCAACAGACGTCCAATCGTGTCCCACATATGCTCGATGGGCGAGAGGTCGGGGGATCGTGCTGGTCACAGAAGCATTCGCACACCGTGTAAAGCATTCAGGTTGATCCGAGAGGTAGGCGGCACGGCGTTATCCTGTTGAAAAACAGCGTATGGGCTGCCCTGCAGTCAATGTTCAGTATTACGTACCAGCGGTGAGCAGCTGTTGGCGCTGATAGTCCTCCACAATGGCAGAGGAATCCGCCGTTGGCCACGTCTTCTCCAGACTCTCACACGGCGATCATCCGTGGTGAGACAAAACCGCGATTCGTCATTGGACACCACAGTGTTCAATTCGGCACCCTACGCCGTCCTGGAGCGACACCACGCCAAGCGGTGGCGACGATAGCTGGATGTTAAGGGTAACCTTCGTAATAGACGGCTGGACAGCAAACCAGACGCAGCCAATCGGCGCGACACTGTCCTCGTTGATAGCGGAGCATCCAAGCCTCTCCGTACACTCTGCAAAATGTCGCCTGTGGGTCCGCACGGCATGACGTTGGATGCGACGATCGATGCGCTCGGACTTCCGTCTCCGTGCTTCGGTCCCCTACGACGTTGCACAGATTCTTCCTGAGACCACTGTCTCTAAATGCGACCGTCGGTTGTGGCATCGCGTTGCGTTTCTTCCGCAATACGACGCAAGGACCATCCTTTGGTACGAAGGCCTACGATGACACTTATCGTGAAATCATTCGTTTGACGAAATCGCGTAGAACAGCGTCTTAACGGCATTGGCACCCCTTGTTCGTTCTCCAGACACGGTTGCAGTAGAACCACTCACTTCTCGCGGGCGTGTCGACGTCTCGACTGATGGCCTCACGGGCTGGTTGTTCGCTTGTATCCCGCGCGCCGTTCTTGCGATTGGCCCGCAAATGCAATCATTTCCGTAACTTGTACATGTGCACCCACCCTGCAATTTGCATGGCACTGCGTTCACGTCTTCGTGGTGTGGCATTTTCTCTGTCAGGCAGTGTATTTAGAAATCATTTTCGCGGTTTTAGTTTATTAACACTGGATGGCGGAAAAGCATCAGTTCCAGAGGGCTTGAGGGTGTTGGTCAACTGCACTGACTCCATTACGAAAAGAGTCAGCTGCTCTCCCGGCTAATGGGCTAACTGGCCTGGACGCAGACATCCTACTCCACTCCACCCCACCCAAAGTGTCCATCCCCAGAGATTACTGCACTCAGAGAACACGGAATTTCAGGTGTGTTTCAATTACCTTTTCTTGGGAGTCCGCATTCTTCATCCGAATTAGGACGAACATTGTGATTTGAGAGCAATTCCCTGAAAATGAAATTGATATAAGAGGTTGACTCTTTATCTAAACTTAGTATGCGGGTCTCAGAAAAATACGCTGATTTCTTTGCCTTTATCCGCTTAGCGGACGTCCGGTACTTTCACTATTTATTACTGCATGTTTTATATTTTTAAAGATCGGACATGTCTTGAACTATTGATAAGTCTATTGCAATAAAGTACATTGATATTTTTACTAGTTGTGAAATCTGAGGAAACATTTGCTAGAACAGTGAACCTCGACAGAGTCTATGGTAAAATCAACAGAGTTTATTATCGTTACCAAGGGGGATATCACGTGCAGATTGTCTCTTCATGCGCCAAAACATTTTTTTTTAATTTTCTTCTATCATTTTTTTCTCTCATTTTAATTTTTTTCTTTTTTTACTTTCTTTTTAATTTCTTTTCTTTTTTAGATTATTTATTTTTCTCTTATTTTAATGTTTATTGTTTTTTAGCTTTTTTTATCTCTCATTTTAACGTTTTTATTCTTTTTTTTTAGCTTTTTTTATTTTCTTTTTCAAATTCGTTTCTTTTTCTTAGCACTAATATTCCATTGTTGCTATTTATTTTTTCAATCAGTAAACAGTTATTTCCCGCAGTTGTATGATCAGTTTTAATGGCCGTTCCGAAATATCCTCTATTGCTTTTCGTTTAACGCTAATTGATACGCTCAGTTTTGGTGGCTCATGGTTGTGACACAAGTTGAATTGTAAAATAACCGAGTCACTACTATCCAGGTACACTTTTGCCAATCATTTGCGTTCTGTACAACGCCACTTCCACCTTATCTCTGCTTCTACATCTTTATAGAATTTGGGCCCTGAATGTATCAATAAGTTTTTCCCTCTTTGGCTGTACATAAACTACATGTAACCTCTGTAATTGCTGTCTGAAGAATGATGCAATGCAACCACACCACTGTTTTGCAAAGACTCGGTGGCGCATTGTCCAGCAGAGAGCATCTTATGCCGGGAGCTCCCTGTCCCCCTTCCCCTAGAGGGGAGGGCAAAAATGTGTGGATCTTCTCCCTGGGGTCTTCTGTTTCCACCTCTCCCTCCTGAAGCCCCCCCCCACACACACACACACAGACTTTTACCTTCGCGCGGATTACGGTTGACCACCTGTGGTCGCTTGAGAGATCGTCCCCCTGACTAGGTTTGACCACTGCCACAAAAATATACAAAATATCGTTTTACCTTTCCGTACAAAAGAGCAGAACTTAAGCAGTAAAAATTTCTGCAAATGAAAAAAAAAAAAAAAAAGAAAGAAAAAAAATAAGGATAAAAAAAAGAAAAGAAAAGAAAAAGTATATATAAACGAATTTTCAACTGCAGAGTGCCGAAGGCGAAAAGGGACATAGAAAAATGTTTCTCTGAAAAACTTAGACTACATTGTGCTTAGCGTATGCGTACTGCCCGACTTTCTACGACGAAACTCAAAAAGTACATATATGCATCGTACCATTGTGACTTGCAAAAACAAACTAAAAATTCTACCGACGCAGCTAAACAAAGCCGTAATACGTATTTGGATTATTCTAATAAGAGATGGAAAGTACCTTGGCGGGACCAAATGGTAGTAAATGCCTAATTTAGAAATGTTAAATGTTGGGGTGGTCAGGGAAGTTATTGTTGGTGATTCTTTCAATCCGAAATATGTTAGTATGAAAATTTGGAAAATGTCTTAAATAAATTAATAGAAATATTTTGGATATCCACTATTTTATCTATTTTTATAATTATTATTATTCTTTTTGATATTACAGAAATGTTTGAATGTGTTTACAAACGTAACAGAAATCTATGCTGGTGAAACATTTTCACAGTAAATTACTGCTTCAAACAGGGTCGGCTGGAACATAGGGGCAACCGGGCCGGTCGCCCTGGGCCCCGCGCCTTCAGGGGGCCTCGCAGTTAAGAAAACAAAATAATTTTCGGTAAAAAAAAATTTAACTACATTTTTTTTGTAACTATTGGGGCGCAAGGCCCTTAAAATATATTTTTGAACTTATTCGTTTGTTTCCAATCTCCTCATTTTCGAACACGTTATCCCCCCTATTCGTCGTACGGACACTGAAATTTGCAGATTCAAAATTATTTTTTGTAACCACCTTAATCTTTTCCGCATTCATGAAATAATGAACTAAATTTCATCATTTTGTGGTCCCCTACTTTTATATATCCAACAATTTGTGTGAAAACCTGATACTTGAATTTAAGGAAATAAAAGAACAATATCCAAGTTACTTTCGGACTACACATGGAGGTCACTTTTCCAACATTACAAGAAATTGAAAAAAAAAAAAAAAAGGCAACTTTCATATATGAACGCGTATAAAAGTTTATAATGTCACTAATTTGTCAGTTACTCCACTGTGCATTAAAAATCAATCGCTAAACATGCATCAGGAGAAAAAACTGTTTATACCAATTTATTTTAGAGGGATCTTTATTACATTTCCTATACAAAAATATTCGCTAAGCAGGTATCGTTTTATCATTTTGTGAATAAGCTGTTATAAGAGTCTCAATGCAACCTAAACATATTCTCCTGGGAAAGAAAATCGTAGATTTTAACACTTTTTACTCTTTCTCTCTCTCTCCCTCTCCCTCTGTTTTTCTCTTTTTCTTTCTCTATCTCTCTAACCTCTCTTTTTCTCTCTCTCTTCCCTCCTGTCTCTATTTCTCTTTCTTTCTCTATCTTTTTCTCTCTCTTCTCTCACTCTATTTCTCTTTCTTTTTCTCTCTCTCTTCCCTCCTGTCTCTATTTCTCTTTCTTTCTCTATCTTTTTTCTCTCTTTCTCACTCTATTTCTCTTTCTTTTCTCTCTCTCTATCTCTCTCTCTCTCTCTCTCTGAACTTTCAGTCCGTATTATGGTCTTTTCTTAAGCTTAAAGCAAATACATTTTTGAGATAATCATTTTATCTTCCTCACGAACGATAATTTTCCACAATGAAATTTCGTCCAGGGCCCCGCAAGAGCTCCATCCGGCCCTGGCTTCAAATTAAATCACGTTCTCATTTTTCAGCTACTTATTCTTTTATAAGGTAATTTAACAAGGACAAATTTGTATTGGTTGTATCGAAGCTCAGAAATGGTGGTACAGATTCTGTGATTCTGTATGTATATACATATAAATTATAATAGTTAATACCATACATTACAAGATTTACTTAATTTTATTAATTAATTTATTATTAGTTGAAATATTTAAAACAATAAATATAATATATTATTCGTTGTTATTTTGCGTTATTTATTTTTATTTCTATCATTTGACTTAAATTTTTCAAAAAAGGATTTTTTTTTTAAGAAAAGGAAGGTGTGTAATTAAAAATAGGCACATCTTTATCTGACAAACAAAACAGAAGGAAAAATATGAAAGAAAAGAAAACTGTTAAAAAATATTGCGGTAAAAGAAACAGATTCTAAACAATGAAATGGTTTCGGAGCCCTCTTGGAAGGGCGGGGCAAAAGCAATATGGGTTAGCACACCTTTCTGTTGATAAGGCCCTGACATGTCAACAATTGAGAACTGAAACAACAGAACTGAGTACTTTACTTGAGAAAAGGAAACTTAGTCCATCCACTCTTGTCTTTGTATAAGTTTGCACTTTACACTGAAGTGAGAGAAGTACCATAATGTGCACTCGCACGACACCCTCCCACCAGTATACGAAGATAGTTGCAGTGAACCCGTAAGTGCACTTTGGCTGATTTTTGCCAAAATCACCGAAAACACAGTGCCTCCTCCTCTATGAATATTGCAGTTATGAGGTCAGATCGGCAGGTGATACAGTCACACCCCTTATACACACACCACGGTTCCACAATCAAAAGCACATGGACCCCCGATACATGCTAGCAAAGAGAAGAACTCTCAAAGGCCCATTTCATCCCACCCAGCGGTGACTCTCACCTCCGCCAGGCCTCACACACATTCTGAACCGGCACACCACACCCATCATAGTTCCCACTTTCAGTCACAAACATTCAAAAAACAAATAAATGAACAAACACACACGCACCCCCAGGAATCCTTAACCTGAAAAAAGAGGCAAGCTTATTATTATTAGTAATGCATGAAAGAAAATTAGTTATTTACGTTTTCATAAAAAAAAACTGGTTTTCTACGCCAAGTAAATTGCTAGTAAATTACCCGTAATTTGCGTAAAATAAGTGACGAGTAAATTACCTTGCCAAAGATGTGCAGCACATGCAAAAACTTTTATTAGAGTGATCATATTTAAATATCACCTTTTTTTTTAACTTCACAAATTTAAATTATAGGCTATGCCTCTACAAAATTCAATAATCGTGCGTTCCTCTCGGCTGTTTACAATTCTTCGAATTCTTTCTTCGCGGGGAATCAAACTTTTCTTAATTCTAAGCGGAGCTTCTCCGCGCATTATTGTTTCTATTTCTCTTTGGACAGAAGCTTCTTCCTTTCGCAGTTCCCTTATTAACCGAAAACACGAAACATGGGCACGCCCAATCAGAAGCTTCCATCGTCGATGCCACGCTTCAACTTTGTTCTGAGTGCGTGGGATCACTCCTGAATTCACTGACCACAGAGTTGGTGGGAAGAGTGGCTCGTTTCGTCGTTCTTCACCGCTACGTGTTGTACGACGAACTTTTCCCAAGACATAGTACTCTTCAAACCATTTGACTAAGTCTTCCGCTTCGTCATCAAGCAATAGTTTTATCTCGTTAAAGGCATTATCAATATCTTCAGGAGGAAGAAAAACAAGCGCCGGAAGATGTCGAACTATCAAGCTGAACTCTTCATTACTACAATATCTTGATTGAAGACCAGGAGTAGCCTGAACTTTGCGCCAAATGTTTTGCACAAGATGAAAGAAGCATCCGTGGTGTCTAGCGCCTGGAAAGGCGGCCCTTACAGCATTGATAACTGAGCATCTCAAAATCAGTGATCGCCCACTGTGGATCTAAAATAATATCTTTCTGAGTGGCAAATGTCTTTAGCTCTTCAAAGAATGAGAAGTAACTGGTTAGCGATTTGCTAGTCATCAGAGCGTAAACTAACGGCAAAACTCTACAGTTGTTCATAGGACCCACGGGACCGTGAATGGAATACAGCTGTTTAAAAATATTGGGCACTGTTTTAAAAGTCCCATCCATCACCCAAAATGCAGCTTCACTCAACATTTTGAGGTTAGCTTCTGTTGAAAAAATTAAACTTTTTTCATTCCTCTCATAGAAGTCTTTTTAATAGGAATAATTCCCCGTCCTCTGTGTATTTTAAGAACTCAGGTATATTTAGTATTTCCACAGTTGCAGGTTCAGGTGGCATTTCAACCCTCCTAGTTCTTTTTATCAATTTCCTCTGTGCTTCTTTCGACGGCATGCTCTGATGAGCCACAAGAGACATTTCGGAGGCTACATCCTGTATAATTCGCAGGGGAAAATCTTTGGTGGTTCTGGCCTTCTCTTTGATGTCCGCAATCTTCTGGGCTACTTTAGATCGAGCACTTTCAGGAGCATGGTTATGCTCGGACGCACTTATAAGATAATGTTCTTCACCTGCAAGTGATGTAATTGCTCTACTTCTGCAGCCATTACTCTTCTGATCGCATATCCAGTAAAATTTATTACACCGTTGTCTTTCTTTAAGAAAAAGAAATCAATTTAAACTCAGTTTTTTCCCTCCCTTTTGTGAATCGACAAACGTACATATTTCCGACATGGTTGTGCTTGGAACTTCTTCAAAACCTCTGTTACTCATGGAACTGAGAAACAGACTGATTACAAAACGACTAGTGCTCTTAGATAACGTGATTTTTCCTCGCTCCGAGGATCTGGGTTCGGTCCAAGGTTAACGAATTTAATAACCTGCTCCCCTCTCACCTTTCCGTAGGAGTGTAAGTAAATGAAGGTCATTAGATAGTTGGGAGGCAGCTCTGGGTGGGGGGTAATAGCTTTCATTGTAAGACAATTTTTCGGCCACAGTTTATTGCTTATCTCTATCATACCAACAAAGCGCATTGTGAGGCTGGGAGAAACTGGGTTTCTCCCAGGGTTTTTTCCCGTGGTTAAAACTTGCAGTACCCCGCAGCACCCTGGGTGTTGTACGTGGGCAGTGATGTCTCTGGGGTGTTTCCTGCTAGTCCTTGGCTGAAGGGAGACATCTTATTCTTTCTTCAATACATTGGCTGCTTATCTTTTCTATTACATCTCTGCGCTTTCGTAAAGGTGGCGACATACCAAGGCTATAGAAAAAGAAGGGCTGGGTCGTTCCTTTGTTTTAAGATTAGTATTCTAAGCTTCTGCAAAGAACGGTTCATGGGGGCTGTGACATCATAGCGAGAACCAGAGATGTGCCAAGTAGCCAAATTCCAAGGGTAGGCAAGAATCCCAAATAAAATTTTACGTTTAATAAATTAATAACAGAGACATGGCAAAAGCTATAAAAACGTTTTATTGTGAAAAATGGAAATGCTACGTGGCACGTTGATTTTTTTTGTAAAAATTTACGTCATTATATAATTCAATAGAAAACGACTTAAAATCAGAGCAAAATGATTTATTCTTTTGTTCACTAACGGATACCACGGGCAAAGGACTAACATTTTATTTTCAATTTTTTTTTTAATTTTGAAGATTTCAGCTTTCATGATATGCGTGGCCAGGTCCAATATGATGGAATAAATGGGGGCCAGTATGAAGGAAAAACACAATGGACTTAAAAAAAACATAATTTTTTTTTTGATTGGAGGTTTAACGACCACCGTGAGCAACTCAATGGGCTATAAGCAGTCGCCCGTCCCTAATTTAGGGTCACTGGTTCCAGGGAAGGGAGAGAGCCAATGCCGTAAGACAAACACAACATACATGCCTCACCGGGATTCGTACCCGGGCCCCTTACGGAGAATGATCAGAGGCCATCGCTTAGACCACTGCGCCACCGGGACGGCCATAATTTTTGGACAATCACTTAGGCATTTTTATGTACGTTTAAAAGCATTAACATGTCTTGCTATATAAACGTTATGAACATGAGTACAGGTGATTAAGAATTGTTGAAACTGCCCAGGTCCCCGCGATTAAAAAATACGAAATTAAAAACGTAACCTATGTAGCTGAGAAAAATCTGCAAAACCGAGGTAATTTATATCTCAAACTAGCAGGGGTACCCGGTATTTCCCAGGTAAATATTACTATTCGTGGAAACACCAAGCTCACCTGGTAAAAGTTAATATATTAAAAAGGTATTCCTGTAATTTTCAGTAAATTTATTTTAATTCATTTAGGTTATTGCTTTTTGATAAACTCTACTTTTAGTTTATCAATTGGGAGCAAAAATGTAAAGAGTTTCAGGATTGCTAACCCTTGAGCACGCAACGTTAAGTTGTCCATGTGAAAAGCAGGGTTCTTCCAAATTAATGCCCGCCAATGCCAGTGTCTGGCTGATGCAGTAGTATTTCTGCAAAAAAAAAAAAAAAATAGGAGCAGGGATGGCTAAAATTGTGAAAAAAAAATTGATTTACTTAATTTACTTATACGAAACAAAAAAAGAAAGGAAAAGGAGTGGAAATATTTACCTTCGAAAAGACATTTATAGAAGAGCCGTGCACTGGCGTGCGCTTCTGAGAATCCAGCGACACTGAAATGCAATGTACCTATGACACGTCGAGTGCATGCGACTTGACATTGGCATTGATCATCCTTTTGTTTACCATTTTGAATATCTGGAACTCACTTTTTACATTACATTGTATTTCTGCCTGATGAAGCAGTCCGTTGGTGGTGAAAACTAACGTTTACTCATTTGTGTTTTTAATACACCATTAAATAGATATTTTCTCACTCTGTTGTTATCTACGGTCACCAACTTAGACCGTACATCGGATATTGGAGTGCTAAATTGCGTTGAAGTTCTTAAAAGTACAAAATGGAACTTTTTACGAAAATTTTGTATGGTCCCCCTTCACGCCGGGCCCGACCCCTTCCAAAAACCGTCTACGGTAAAACTCAGAGTACCATGATATAGTATACCAAATTCGGTGGTTCTAAACTGAAAACTGTAGATTGTATGGAAAAGTTTGGGTGGGCGCCCTGTGACCCCGGGCTCCGACCAATACAAGGCTCCAACTCCTTCCCCAAACCATCTACTGTGTAAGTTAGGGCAGCATGAGATAGTATATAAAATTTGGCGGTTCTAAGTTGAAAACTGTAGATTTTACGGAAATTTTGTATGGGCCCCTTGATAACGGGCCCCGACGACCCCTTCCCCAAACCGTCTAGGGGCTAACTCGGAGTACCATGAGATAACCAAATTTGGTGTTTCTAAATTAAAACTGTAGATTTTACGAAAATTTCGTTTGGGGTCCCCTTGACCCCGGGCCCCGACCACTTCCAAAAGTTGTCTACGATTTAACTTTGACATGAGATAGTATACCAAATTTGGTGGTTCTAAATTGAAAACTGTAAATTTTACGAAAATTTTGTATGGGACCCCTTGACTCCGGGCCCCGATCCCTTCCAAAAAGGGTTTACGGTCTAACTTAGAGTACCATGAGGTAGTATACCAAATTTGTTGGTTCTAAATTGAAAACTGTAGAATTTACGAAAATTTTGTGAGGGGCCCCCTTGACCTCGATCCCTTCCAAAAAGAGTTTACGGTCTAACTTGCAGTACCATGAGGTAGTATACGAAATTTGGTGGTTCTAAATTGAAAACTGTAGATTTTACGAAAATTTTGTATGGGGTCCTCTTGACCCCGGGCCCCAACCACTTCCCAAAACGGTCAACGGTTTAACTTTGAGCACCATGGATACTAAACCAAATTTGGTGGTTCTAAATTGGAAACTGTAGATTTTACTAAAACTTTGTATGGGCCCACTTGACCCCAGGCCCCGACCCCTTCCAAGAACTGTCTACGGTCTAACGTACAGTACCACGAGGTAGTATGCGAAATTTGGTGGTTCTAAATTGAAAACTGTAGATTTTACGAAAATTTTGTACGGGGCCCTCTTGAATTCGGGCACCGACCACTTCCCAAAACGGTCAACGGTTTAACGTTGAGCACCATGGGATAGTAAACTAAATTGGATGGTTCTAAATTGGAAACTGTTGATTTTACTAAAATTTTGTATGGGCCCACTTTACTCCGGGCCCCGACCACTTCCAAAAACGGTCAACGGTTTAACTTTGAGCACCATCTGATAGTATACCAAATTTGGTGGTTCTAAACTGAAAACTACAGATTTTACGAAAATTTTGTATGGGCCTCCCCTTCACCCCGGGCCCCGATCCATTCCAAAAAGGGGTTACGGTCTAACTTAAACTACCATGAGGTAGTACACCAAATTTGGTGGTTCTAAAATGAAAACCGTAGAGTTTGCGAAAATTTGCATGGGGACCCCTTGACTCCGGGCCCCGATCCCTTCCAAAAAGGGTTTACGGTCTAACTAGAGTACCATGAGGTAGCATACCAAATTTGGTGGTTCTAAATTAAAAACTGTAGATTTTACGAAAATTTTGTATGGGCCCCTTGACAACGGGCCCCGATGACCCGTTCCCCAAACCGTCCAGGGACTAACTCGGATTACCATGAGATAACCAAATTTGTGGTTCTAAATTAAAAACTGTAGATTTTACGAAAATTTCGTATTGGCTCCCCCTTGACTCCGGGCCCCGACCACTTCCAAAACTGTCTACGGTTTAACTTTGAGCACCATGAGATAGTATACCAAATTTGGTGGTTCTAAATTGAAAACTGAAAATTTGACGAAAATTTTGTATGGGACCGCCTTTTGACTCCGGGCCCCGATCCCTTCCAAAAAGGGTTTACGGTCTAAACTTAGAGTACCATGAGGTAGTATACCAAATGTGTT